>CM076581.1:882421304-882918605 GCA_034641835.2 Pinus albicaulis | reverse complement strand
TTTGGCATTCGGGCACATGGAAAAAAAAAGGGTTAGAGGCTCAGCCCGAGGGGGCTTAAGCCCAGATCATAGAAAATATGTATTTTTCATGGCTTTTTAATGGTTTTTTCAAAAGAAATGAAGGTTCCGATAAGGTTAAAAAATGGGTTTTTAACCTTATAAAATGGATTTTGATAAGGGGAAATAGAAAATATGTGGAAATGAGGGATTTTCATGGGGAATGGAGGGATGGATGAGGAGGTTAGTTTTGAGGAGAAGAAAAGGGAAAAAGGGGTCTACAGTAGTATTTGACTTTGAATTTTTTGTAGGATTTCAGAGGTTTTTAGGATGTAAACAATAGTATGGGATCTGGACAGAGGCATGAGGCCTTCAAGAGTCTTCAAGAGCCAAAAAATTTTGAGAGGGAAAAATTGTTCCTTGAAGGCTTAAAAAACAAATCTAGCCACCTTTGGTATAATAAAATTTTACAGGTGGCTAATAGTGGCTCCACTTGGGGATGGTGCCTTATTGAAGGCATCAAGAATTCAGGCTTGATTTCTCTGGGAGGCTGACTTGTGCCTGATCTATTATTTTCTCTGGGATGCTGACCAGGTGCCTCATCCTTTGGATTGCTCTTATCTTGTTGGATGATCTTGATTTGCTTTTAAAAAATAACATTAGTTATGAAAGAATAATGGACTTCATCAATACAACTTTCTACCTACCCAATCCTACTGATCTAACATTTTTCTTCATTAGAGTGCACTTGGATTGGCAAACTCTTTTCACAACATTTTATTATTTTGAAAGCATAGAAACTAATCTAATTCTACTCCTTATTTCTCCCTGACCTCAGATTAAACAGTTGAGCTCAGATATTTCTCTACCTAATCTACTATATGTTGGGATTAAACTGTCCAACAGACTTTCATTCTCTAAATTCTACAACAGAAATTTAAAAACAGTCAAGTCAAGATTAAGCTGTTTGATATGCTGTGATCTATGGCATAAAAAAAAGCTGCACATAGATTATTATTTGCAGAAAATTAAAATCAAAATGGAAGGCTTAAGATCTGAAAGTCTCTCATCATGGCCTTCTATTTTCTTCACAGCTCTGTTTTAAACTTGTTTTGAGTTGTCTTTGCTTTCCTTCTGGTTCAGGTTTTAAGCTGATTAGAACCAGATCTTTACATTCTTTGACTCGGAATTTAACATAGATTTGAGTCATCTCTGTTTGGAAACTTTGGTTCAGATTTTGAATTTGTTTAAACCTTCAATTTCTATCCTAATCTATCTACTGATAAGCCAAGATTGAACAGTTTGGAAAATCGAATTCACTATCCTATCAGTAGAAAAATTTAAAGCTAATTAGTCTAGATTAAACAGTTTGACTAACTAGAAGTGTGCTTTTGAGGAGTGGCATTTGAGCTTGCACACTTTCAGATTTGTTTCTCTTTTTGGCATGGGGCTTTTCCTTTCTTGTTTTAATTTCTGCCCTCTTTTCTTTCTTTTCTTTGTTTTTTTGTATTTTTTGATTTTGCATAACTTTGAATGCAATGGTGGATGGAATATTCATAATGGAAAAATATAAAAAGACTTTAAAACAAATGGATCAAGAGAAGTAATGCTTAAGCATCCTGCCATTGACAGGACCCCCAAACAATTCTGTTCCATCCAGTTCCTGTAAGAAAAAAGCATTATTACTAGCAACTGAATGAATAGAGTAAGGGCCAAGCCATAGGTTATCAGATTTTCCATGCTTGCCCTTTTCTTCCCTCCTTGAGTCCCACTTTAAAACTTTGTCCCCAATCTTGAAATTGCTGGCCTTTGTTCTTCTGTCAAAAATATTTTTGATGTTGTCTTGTTTCTGCAGTGCTTTGTTATACACTTCCTCTCTGGTCTGCTGAAGATGAATGGTCTGATTTATTCTTCTGGTCATGTCATTTTATTCAGTCTGCAACTCTTGAATCAACTTCATGACTGGTACACCAAGGCTATTTGGAAAAATTGCATCTCTACCATACACAAGCTGGAAAGGTGACATACCAATAGATTTCTTCAAAGTCAATCTGTCAGCCCAAAGTGCATGAATTAGCTTTGTGTGCCAAGACTTCTTGTTGTCCTCCAACAGTTTCTTGATTATGTTCACTAAGCTTTTGTTTGAGGATTCTGCAAGTCCATTACCTTGAGGGTAATAAGTTGTGGAATGTGCCAATGTTATCTGATACTTGTGACAGAATTCAACCATTCTCTTTGATCCAAATGCGGTTGCATTATTAGTGATAATTTTGGTAGGACAGCCAAATCTGGAGAGAATATTAGTCTCAATGAATTTTATAATAACAGAGTCATTGGCCTGCCTACAAGGAATGGATTCTATCCACTTAGTGAAATATTCTGTGGTAGTAAGAATAAACCTATGCTGGGCAGAAGATGATGGATGGATTTCTCCTATGAAGTCAAGTCCCCACTGTTGAAAAGGAGCTTCAACAGTGATTGGATGCAGAGGAAGGGGTAGCAGTTTTCTTTTGCACTCAAATAGTTGGCACTTATGACAGGCAATGATCATCTTGTGTATATCAAGAAAAAGAGTTGGCCAATAGAAACCAGCCCTCAAAATTTTGTTGCCTGTTTGACTTCCAGTACAAATTACCCCCACACTCTCCTTCATGGAATTCATGCTTAACCTTCTCTGCATCAAACTCAGGAAAACATTTAAGCAATATACCGCTTGCATTTTTCCAATAAAGACATCTATCTACCATGCAATAGTTTACTACTTTCAGCTTCAAGAACCTTGCCCTTGTTTTTGTCAAACTAGGAGGTGCATTTAAATTAAGAAAAACATAAACAATATCAGCATACCAAGGAGAATTCATAAAATGGTCTTCAACAATGGGAGTTGAGAATTATTCCTGGTCATCCAAAGCATTAATAATATTAATATCAAGAGCTTCACAATTTGACTCAGCCATTAATGTAGCCAGATCTTGGCCTTTGATCAGCTTAGTGGGTTTTATCTCTAAATCATATTTGAGAATAACAACAATCCACTTACCTCTCTTACCATCTGGGTCCTGAGTTAGAATGTCTTTAAAAACTGAATTTGGGACGAACGTAATGATGTGTGAGTGAAGGATGTATACCCTGAAGTCTTTTAAAGCCTTAACCAAAGCAAAAGCTTGCTTCTCCATGATGTTATACTTCAATGGGGCATCTCTCAATGCCTTACTAAAGAATGCAATAGGCTGCTCTTGTCCTTGTGGATTTTTCTGTAAAAGGACAGCAGCTATGGTATGTTCTTATGCAAATGAGAAGATATAAAAGTCCTTCGAAAAATCAGGACTTATCAGAACCGGTGTTTTGGTTAATGCTTGTTTCACCAGCTCAAAGAATGTCTTTGATTCCAAGGTCCATTTTACCCCTTGCTCCTTCTTCAACATGTTTGTGATATTCCTAAGGAGCTCAGCCAAGTTGGAGATGAACCTTCTCAAAAATTTAATCTTTCCAATGAAATATTGCAACACTTTCAAGTTTCGAGGATGAGAGATTTGTAATATGGCCTCAATCCTGTGTGGATATATCTTTATACCCTCCTCAGAAATAATGTGCCCAAGAAGTTTACCCTCTTAGAGACCAAAAAGTGTTTTATTAGGGTTTAAAGATATCCCAAACTTTCTGCATTTCTCGAAAATTGTTCTCAAATGTTCTAAGTGTTCTTCATCTATTTTTTAAAACACAGTTACATCATCAAGATAGATAATGATGAAGAAGCCTAGTTCTTCCGAGAATGCTATGTCCATGGCTCTCTGAAATGTTGCTCCAGCATTCATTAGACCAAAAGGCATTTTCACATACATGAAAGTGCCCCATGGTGTAGTAAAAGCTGTCTTTAATTGATCATCAGGGTGAAATAAGATCTGATTATTCCCTGAATAGCCATCAAGCAAAGAAATTCTCTTGGACCCTACCACCCTTTGTAAAATATGATCCATTTTTGGTAAAGGGTAGTGTTGAGTCTCAAATCTGCATTGTTATTATACATCTTCCTATACCTTTTTCATTCACCTGAACCTCCCAAGTTGTCAATATCATTGTATATTAATTTCAAAAGAGCATCTAAAATGGTTTTTAACTATATTTTTGTGTCTGCTGTTTGATTTAGATTTTTCTCATTTAGCTGCGGAATCTTGCCACTTTCCGCAGCTGCTGCAACTTTTCGCAGCCATTTTGTGAAAGTCTATGTTACAGGTGTCTTCAGGAAAAACGAGCCACATGGGCAAGTCAGAAATGATGTGGACATGGATCTTGTCCTATTGGCTCGAGCAAATTCACCTAAGGAGGCTACGGTCAAAGGTGGCCAAGTGGAAGTCAACCGTAGAGTCCCACGGTGACAGGACTCTGTTTCTCGTCACGTGGAGATTTATATGGCCGTTTCTGAATTGCAGGAGACAAATCAACACCTTTACATGGCTCCATAAGCTGAATTCAAACGTCCACTCTTCATAGATTTACTCCTCAATGCGGCAATGATCCTAGATCTCTGGACGTAATGGTTTATGTGTTATCTATCAGCTCAAACTTTAGGGAATTAGTTATATTTCCTTTATTATAAATAATGCGTTTGCATACGCATATTATATTAGTCTCTATTAGTTTTTTATTAGTCTCCATTAGCTTCCAGATAGCTCTGTAATGTAATTACGTTGCCACTGTGCCGTAATATCACCTTTCTGCTATGACTGCATTTTAATATATAAGAAGACTCTGTTTCCAAGCGTAATTCGTACTTGAAGTCTGTTGCCAAGGCTGGTGCAGAGGGCCCTGCACACGCTGAGGTTTTGTGTATTATTGTATAGTTCTTGTTTTATTTCTTTAAGCTCATTGTGCCATAATTCATTCACATGTTTATACATTTCATCTTTCATGGTATATATGCTTCATTTCTGTTTATAATCTTTCATGCTTTACATCTTGCTTCTGTCCATAATCTTTCATGTTTTATGTTATTGTTAACTGATCAGTGTTCTTGTTTAAGGTTATAAATAGGCAGCTCGGGCATTTGCATAACTTTTTTGACTAATGACATGGAATTCATATTGTTCTGCTGCTAATTTACTTTTCTTAGTCTCTGTTTAATTTCGCATCGCTTTGTTTATTTCAAGCCTTTTGCACATTTGTTTCAAGAGGTTGATTTAGACATATCAACTTGTTCATGTCATTTTCAAGCATTCGTAAAGCCAAAAAAGCGAGACCGATGGTGAGGATTGAACAATGAATGTATAGTCTGATATTAGTTTACATTTTGCAAGTTAGATATATTAAATTGCTCATGACATCTTCGGGCTATTTCCCGAAAGCCACAGCTTGACCGATGGTGAGGGATTGAATTATGAATGTGTAGTTTGATATTAGTTTACTTTCTGCAAGTTAGATATATTAAATTGCTAATGACATCTTTAGTTACCTCCGAAAGCCACAGCTGGACTGATGGTGAGGGATTGAATTATGAATTTGTAGTTTGATATTAGTTTACTTTCTGCAAGTTAGATATCAG
Source organism: Pinus albicaulis (assembly GCA_034641835.2). NCBI lineage: Eukaryota > Viridiplantae > Streptophyta > Pinopsida > Pinales > Pinaceae > Pinus > Pinus albicaulis. The sequence goes on along the minus strand of CM076581.1, from coordinate 882,913,069 downwards.
GTTACTCAAGTTGTTTATGGTTACCTCCGAAAATCATAGCTGGACTAATGATGAGGGATCAGAAGATAAGTTGATGTAATTTGATTTAGATTTACTTTGTTGCAACTTTTGGATTTCTTTCAGCATAGTTTATTTTATGTTTGAATAGCAGCAAGAATAATGAGTTTCATGATCAGTAGTTCATTGTTTGTTTGACTAGAGTAGTGATGCAATTTCATTTTCTTTGAAGAATTAATTTTGTCATTGTGTGTTTTTAAAATTCTTTTGAAGTTTGGAAAATCATTAGAAAGACATTGTTGTCTTAAATATTTGTCTCCTTACTTGTCTTTTAGAATTTCACAAAAATCCAAAAACAACAAAAAAAGTAAGAGATAGGTTATCTTGCACATATAGTGAGCCACACTTCGTCATCTTACGAATCCCAGATTGACAAATTAAATGTAGCAATTTAGGACACACTAAATTGACCAAACATTTTGGCGCCGTTGCCGGGGAAGTGTAACTAGGTAACCTTATTTCTTACATCCAAAAAAAAAAAAAAAAAACAAAAACAAAAACAAAAACTTCAATCACCTACCACACCCACTATATCATGTGGTGCAGTAAGAGTCACACATCCACATCATGAATTCATATTTTTGCAGGTAGAAGAAGAGGTGAAAAAGCAGGTTGAAGAAATGGATGGAGATGATGAGAATGAGGAAGATCCTTTGGGATTTCCCATTCAAGAAACTGATATCAACATTCAATTGAAGAACATCCATCCATCTGTACTTCCTAACTTCAAAGGTATGAGATCAGAAGACCCGGAAACATTTCTTTTTGAATTTGAAATAATTTGTAGATCTTATGGCTACTCATTGCACATGCAAAAATTGAATTTGTTTCCGGCAACATTGAAGGATAGAGCTCTTAGATGGTTCATGACTTTAGGAACGAATTCTATAAGGACATGGGATGATATGAAAAGAGTATTTTTGGAAAAATATAAAGGTTATTGCATGCACCATGACCTTAGAAATGAAGTCTTTAAGATGAACCAAAAAGAGGGTGAAAGCCTAGAAGATTTAGTGGAGAGATTTACTTATAATATCAAAAGATCTAAATTGCATAATTTAGGATCAGATGCATTAAAAATTCTTCTACTAAATTCTATAAAGGATGATTGGATTGATCTTCTTAATCTTGTGGGAAAAGGAGATGTTTATCGATTGTCATTTCAAGAAATTTGTGAACTATGCAAGAACATATCAAGAGGAAAAGCAAAGTGTGTAAGGTCCCCTCAAGATCCATTTGTGGCAAAAGTAAGTAAGTCAGCATCAAGATTGGTAAGTCAAATTGAACCTAACAATTTTCTAAACATTCTTGGTAATTTAAATGAACAAACTGACATGCTAAGAATGCAAAACAAGCAAAAAGTTGCTTCATTTATATTTTTCCCTAAATGTAGAAAGAAACATACTTTGCATGAATGTCCACTTGATAACATTAAAATGTGTAAAATTTGTGCAGGATCACATACTAGTGAAGATTGCCCATCATTACCAGGGTTGAAGGCAATTTACCAAAAGGATAATGGAGCAAATCAAGCACAAGAGAAAATTTGTTATGTAGCTCCAAGAGGACTATGGCAGCCTCATCAACCCAATATGATGCAATATCCTTATGCACAGTTTCAAGGTTATGCACAACAACCTCAAGGTAATTGGAGAACACCCTTTCCTTGGCAACCTTGGCCATATCAATCCAAAACTCAAAACCAACCTTGGAAACCTTTGCCATCTCAATCCCAACTTCAAAACCAACCTTGGAAACCTTGGCCATATCAATCCCAACCTCAAAACCAATCTTGGCAACAAAGTTGGCAAAGGCCCTATAAAGGAAATCCACCATATCCTCAATCTTTCCCTCTCTATCCTCAATACTATGATCAATGTTATCCATACCATTTACCTCCACTACAACATCAATATCACCCTTATTTTACCTCAATTCAACCTTTCCCATTATCATCCACACAAGCACCCCAAAGATTCCCCACTCCACTACCTCCACAACCATTTCATATCCTCAACAATAAAACACCTCAATCAACTTACAAATCCAAGGTATTGCGAAATGATTGACCAGCTGTCATTGAAGAACAACAAGCAGCAGAAGAAGACTCAGATGAGGTCCAAGAATCATGGATGTCTATTGATAGAGAGAAGATATTGGAACCAGAGATTGAAAAGTCTCATGCATGCCTATCACCAGATTCTACGAATGAAGATCACATCTCCGAAGACTTTCATTTCATGATAGAGGAAAGACAAGGAAGACAAGATTACATTGAATCTTGGTTCAATTCTGTCATCGGATTCCAATGCTCAATTATTCAATATCTTTTGACATCATCTAAATCAAGACAGTTGGCATCTCATATACTGGTACATATCAAAGAGTATCTTTCAAACCTGCATATGAGTTTATCTATCATCTTGTTACAAACATGGTTCCATTGGAAGTACTCATATACTTAAACAAGATTTTCTTTTTCAAGTAGAGTAGGACATAAAAGAAATAAAAATAAAAAAAATAAAAAAATAAAATAAAATAAAAAAATTAAAATAAAATAAAATAAATTGTATAAGCCTGAAAACCAATCACTGATTGGCAGTCTTATACAGAAAATATTGGGTGAAAATTAAGAACACCTGACACCCTATATTTTCCAAAAAAAAATAAAAATCTCTCTTTCATTTCACAAGTTTTGTGACCATCCATTCCACTTCATTCCACTTCATTTCACTTCATTTCACTCCATTCCACTTAATTTTATCTATTTCGTTCCATTTTCACGAACAAAATTCTTTTTCATGACCATTTCCATCTAGTCATTTGTCATCCGTTCATTTCCATTCACCCAAATAATAGCTGTGTCAGTTTCTGCAGCTGACATCTGTTTCCACAGCTGACACCAGTTTCCGCAGCCAGAAGCAGATTCCGCAGTTACCACTCTGTTTTCAAAAGAATGTACAGCCAGATGTTATTTCCATAATCATGAAATAAAATGCAGGTATGAAGACCAAAAATGAAGACATGGAGCATTCAAGATACCAATGAAGAGAAACTAATTGAAGACCAAGGAAAAAGGCAAAGATTCCAAGGTATGAGTAAAAATTCATTTCAAATAGAATTGAAAACACATTTTTATATAGTTCTAAACCATAAGCTCCATCCATTATGTGCAATGATTATATTGAGAAATTCTGTAACCCTTTCACGATCTCCATATGATCCTCCCGCATTCATTCTCAAACGGTTCCATAATTAAACCCCCGATCTTCACTCATACTCCGATATTCCACCGGTGACGATGAGATGTAGTTGATTTGACCACGAGCTCTTTCAGCTGCATAAAATCCATAGCCGTTGTTTAAACGTGCTTACATTTATTTTGCAGCCACCAAATTTCAAACACTGCTGGATGTGTTATACTCTTCCTATTGTTCTATTAATCTCACAGCCGTATCTCTGCCGTGCTCACGAAACCCTTCTCTGTTCCGCTTCGTTCTCTATTACACTACAGTCTGTATACCCACTCTCTGATATCTACCTACAGTCATCATGCTCATTTCTGTTTATTCAGCCGTCCTACTTCCATTGAACCCTCCTCACGCAGGCAAGTTTTTAAAGAGCAGAAAGAAGGATGGGTAAATTGTTGAGAGCAGAACCAGAAGGACCTAAGTTCATGGAAGGATATCCGCAAGTCAGGGATATATTGAAGAAGGAAAAGTGGCTGCGGTTTATCCAAAAGTTTAGAGGCTACCATAAAGAGGTGACAAAAGCGTTTGCAAGGTCTTTCAATGGCCTGGAGGTAGAGATTGGAGACCTTAAGTTTACGGTGAATGAGGCATCTATAGCATCTGCCATAGAACTTCTTCAAGAGGGTGAACGATGGTTTAAGAACAAAAGCATTAGTGATGAAGCCTGGAGAGTAATTCTACATAACCCAGGTATGGACATAACTATTTTTAAAAGAGGAATTCCTGTTCATGCTTTGAAAGAGGAATGGGCTACTTTGTTGCTAGTTGTTCAAAAATTCATTACCTGTGAAGGCCGTTTTGGGTCCATGTATATGTACCATACCAGATTGCTGATGAATTTTCTAGATAATCAAACTCTCAATCTCCCATATTTTCTATTAAATAGTTTGAAGAAGATGTTTGTGACTATTCAGAAGCATTTAGGGGATGTAGAACCACATCTATATCACCATGGTCTTGTAAAAATTTTGATTGAAAAAGAGTTAAAGGAGAACAAGGATACATGGGAACAATTTTTTATTAGAAATTTCTTTGAGGAACCTCAAGAAATTCCTGAAGGTAGCACATCAAGAAGGAGTAGGAGAAAAAGAACAAATGATGAAACTCAAAGTACTACTACAATTGAAAGAATTAGTAGGGAAGAGAGACTATCAAAAAGGAAGAAGAAAAAAAAAACCAAGTGTAAAAAGCTAATAACATCAAAAGAGAGAAAAAGTATTGAGGCTATACATCAAACTCCTTCTTCCGAAGAAGAAGATCATCAAGTGTTATCTGAGAGATTGGTTCATCTTCAAGAATATTTATCTATAGCCAAGAAGAAAGAGAAAGGGAAACAAAAGAAAAAAGATAGTGGTCCACAGCGTGTGAGAAGAAGTTCCAGACTTAAGGGGAAGTTGAGGAAAACGCAAATGAAGGGACCTCATTTTATCGATTTGGGAGAAGAAACATCTGAACAGTCCCCAGCTGACCATAGTCCATCTCACTCTCAGTCAGTCAGTGAACCTGGTTCATTTCATTCTCAGTCAGACATTGAACATAGTCCATCCCATTCTCAACAAGATGTTGATGTGAGCCCTTCTCAGCCAGATTTTGAAAATAACTCTCCTTCACGACATTTTGGGGACAGCCTAATAAAAATGACACCTGATATAGACCCCAAGCAGCAGGAAGTATATGATTATATAGAATCTTTAGAAAAAAGCAGCTACAGGTCCCAATACTTCGTCCATTCAGCCTCACATAGTACAGGATGATTTATTCCAATCACTGAAATAGGAAGTCTTTGAGCTATAGCTTTTAAACAAACACATCAAAAATGAAAATGAGACATTGAAGGAAAAAAGAAAATTGGACAAAATCATTCATGATAATACCATGCTACATCTGGGAATATGGCAGAAGAAGAACAAGAAATTGAAAAATAAATGCTAGAAGTTAAGCAGAGCACTAGTTAATATCAAATTTAGATGCTTAATGAAGAAGCCCAGGATGTTGGAAGCACCAAGGAAGAAGAGGAGAGGGCTAGATGTACTGGCTGAAGTGTCAAGGCATATGAATTGAAGAAGGATTATCAAAATTTTGTTTGCATGAGGACATGCAACACCTTCACTGTGGGGGTATGTTGAGTCTCAAATCTGCATTATTCTTATACATCTTCCTATACCTTTTTCATTCACCTGAACCTCCCAAGTTGTCAATATCATTGTATATTAATTGCAAAAGAGCATCTAAAATGGTTTTTAACTATATTTTTGTGTCTGCTGTTTGATTTAGATTTTCCTCATTTAGTTGCGGAATCTTGCCACTTTCCGCAGCTGCTGCAACTTTCCGCAACCATTTTGTGAAACTCTATGTTACAGGTGTCTTCAGGAAAAACGAGCCACATGGGCAAGTCAGAAATGATGTGGACATGGATCGTGTCCTATTGGCTCGAGAAAATTCACCTAAGGAGGCTACGGTCAAAGGTGGCCAAGTGGAAGTCAACTGTAGAGTCCCACGGTGACAGGACTCTATTTCTCATCATGTGGAGATTTATATGGCCGTTTCTGAATTGCAGGAGACAAATCAACACTTGTACATGGCTCCATAAGCCGAATTCAAACATCCACTCTTCATAGATTTACTCCTCAACGCGGCCATGATCCTAGATCTCTGGACGTAATGGTTTACGTGTTCTCTATCAGCTCAAACTTTAGGGAATTAGTTATATTTCCTTTGTTATAAATAATGCGTTTGCATACGCATATTAGATTAGTCTCTATTAGTTTTTTATTAGTCTCCATTAGCTTCCAGATAGCTCTGTAATGTAATTACGTTGCCACTATGCCGTAATATCACCTTTCTATTATGACTGCATTTTAATATATAAGAAGACTCTGTTTCCAAGCATAATTCGTACTTGAAGTCTGTTGCCAAGGCTGGTGCAGAGGGCCCCTGCACACGCTAAGGTTTTGTGTATTATTGTATAGTTCTTGTTTTATTTCTTTAAGCTCATTGTGCCATAATTCATTCACATGTTTATACATTGCATCTTTCATGGTATATATGCTTCATTTCTGTTTATAATCTTTCATGCTTTACATCTTGCTTCTGCCCATAATCTTTCATGTTTTATGTTATTGTTAACTGATCAGTGTTCTTGTTTCAGGTTATAAATAGGCAGCCCGGGCATTTTCATAACTTTTTGACTAATGACATGGAATTAATATTGTTCTGCTGCTAATTTACTTTTCTTAGTTTCTGTTTAATTTCAGTACTGCTTTGTTTATTTCAGTCTTGCACATTTGTTTCAGTAGTTAGATTTAGATATATCAAATTGTTCATGTCATTTTCAGTTACCTCTGAAAGCCACAGCTGGACTGATGGTGAGGGATTGAAGTATGAATGTATAGTTTGATATTAGTTTACTTTCTACAAATTAGATATATTAAATTTCTCATGACATCTTTAGTTACCTCCGAAAGCCACAGCTGGACTGATGGTGAGGGATTGAATTATGAATGTGTAGTTTGATATTAGTTTACTTTCTGCAGGTTAGAAATATTAAATTGCTCATGACATCTTCAGTTACCTCCGAAAGCCACAGCTGGACTGATGGTGAGGGATTGAATTATGAATGTGTAGTTTGATATTAGTTTACTTTCTGCAAGTTAGATATTAGGTTATTCAAGTTGTTTATGGTTACCTCCGAAAATCATAGCTGGACTAATGATGAGGGATCAGAAGATAAATTGATGTAATTTGATTTAGATTTACTTTGTTGCAAATTTTGGATTTCTTTCAGCATAGTTTCTTTTGTGTTTGAATAGCAGCAAGAATAATGAGTTTCATGATCAGTAGTTCATTGTTTGTTTGACTAGAGTAGTGATGCAATTTCATTTTCTTTAATTTCATTTTCTTTGAAGAATTAATTTTGTCATTATGTGTTTTTAAAATTCTTTTGAAGTTTGGAAAATCATTAGAAAGACATTGTTGTCTTGAATATTTGTCTCCATACTTGTCTTTTAGAATTTCACAAAAATCCAAAAACGACAAAAAAAGTAAGAGATAGGTTATCTTGCACATATAGTGCGCCACACTTCGTCAGCTTACGAATCCCGGATTGACAAATTAAATGTAGCAATTTAGGACACACTAAATTGACCAAACAGGTAGTTGTCTTTTAATGAAGCTTTGTTTAAGTCTCTAAAGTCTATACAAAGCCTGATTTATCCAGTCTTCTTCCTAACAGACACCATATTAGATACCCATTCAGGATATCTAACAGGGACAATAATACCAGCATCATACATCTTCATGATTTCCTTCTTGACCAAAGGCACCTGTATAGGGTATATTCTGCGCAGTTTCTGTTTGAATGGTTTTTGGTTTTCTTTAAGAGGGATTTTGTGTTGTATTATTTCAGTGTCATAGGACTTAAGATCTTCGTAACTCCATGCAAAAACATCAGAAAATTCTTTGAACATCTCTATGTATTTGAGTTTAATGTGAGCTGGCAAAGTTTTGGACAGTTTGATCATTTTCATTTTTTCCTCACTGCCTATGTTGCACTCTTCCACTTTAGTCTCTACAGGTTCCAGTTTAGGTTTTTTGGCCACATCATTAAAATCAAACAACTCTTGTAAAGGTGCTAGACAACTTGGCAAACTTTCATCTTTAGAATGCAGAGTTTCTAATTCTTCTGTTTCTGATTCTGCACTCAATTCTGTTTTGTTTCTAAGTTTGCTAGTCTAAAGGTTAATATTGAAAAGCTCAGGAGAAGGTTCTTCTTCACCAAGAAAATTTTCTTCACTGCAATCTAAATCTGAACTATGTAGCTCAAATTCATTTCTGAATTGCATGAAGTCTTCTATTTGTTTATCTCCATCAAACACCTGCCAATATTTTTTATTATCAGGCATAGCTGGCCTAAATTCTATCTGAGTTGAGAAATCCTCGGTCTCATATGGCATTAGACATGTCCTAGCTGCAAAGGCTAAATTGTGGGCTATACGATTTCTTTTTCTCGGGACAAAAATCAGTTTGGACTCCTCAAATGTTTTCAAAATATCCATGACATCATTCCGATAGGCCCTAAGTCTGGGATGATTTGCATTATACTCCCCATTGACCTGCCTAATGATTAATTCATAATCCCCATACACGTTGATTCTCTGGGCTCCTAAATTTTTTAACAAATGTAAGCCTAAGAGCAGGGATTCATACTCCGCTATGTTATTAGAACATTGAAAGTTCAACTTGCAAGAAATACATTCTGTGTGTTTGCTTTCAGTGTTAATAATCCACACACCTGCACCAGCATTATTTCTAGTGCATGACCCATTGAAATACACACTCCATAGAGGAATATTCTCACTTTCATATGTTTGGTGAATGTCCTTTTCAACTAATGTGCTTTCAGGTGTTTCTTGAATATCAGCACTTAGTTGTGTTTGTTTTGATTCCTCAAGTTTTTCAATATGTTGAGGGATGTTTTCTTCATTGTCAAGCTTTAAAAACAATGGAATCATAACTTGTAGATTAAGACTTATGTTCTGTTTGCTAATGTTTTCAAGTGTAGCAAACTGTTTTGACACTTCAGTGTTGTGCTCTTCCTCTTCCTTATCAGCAATTAATCTTGTTAAAGTGATTTTTTCAGAAAGTGTTTCATCATTAAACATGATAAAGGAATCAAGGCCTGTACTCACGGAGTATAGAGGAGATTTTTGTGGTCTGTCTGGACTTGTGACTGTGTATTGCATATGGGACTCCTTGTAAAGTCTTCTAGTCTGATTGAAAACAAGGATAGTCGCATAGGTCATGTCCATTTGCATAGTCCCTTGTAACTTAGCCCCCCAAGATCTTGATAATAACATTCCATACTTTGGGGGAACATCAGCCACAACAATATCCATAACTAAGCACTTGGCTAGAATCTGGGCTAAGTTAACACAGAGGTCTTTGATCAACCCTAGACATTTCACTCTGCTTGAATCAAAGGAGTAGAGGTCTTTGTAGGGTCTGGTGATTTCAAGACCCAGGCTCTCCAGTACAGATTTTGGCATTAAATTATGAGAAGCCCCTAAGTCATGCATAACGTTGTGTAGAATTTTGTCATGAACATTTAAACTCAGATAAAAGGGAGGAATCGGTACTTCCTTATATCTTCCTTCAATATTTGGACCAAAAATGAGCTCTGGTTGGTCATCATTAAGATTGAGAGTGTCCTCATTTTATTCTATGTTTAAAGCCTTCAAAATTTGAGTTTTATATACATGATGGGCGGCTAACTCAGTCAAGGGAATAGAAATTTTGATCTTTGAGATTTCCTGTTCTAGGCTGAAAGGATTTTGATTCTTTAAAGCACTTGTTTCAGACTTATTAGCTGTCACTTTATCAGCAACAACAGCTTGTTTATTAGTTTTATCTACACTTGACACAATGGTTGTAATAGGAGTAATATCTGAAGTGTTAATACTACTAATGTTCGCACTCGGTTTTTCAAGATTTTGAGTGTCTTTCTCTTTACCTTTACCAGAATTAACAGCCACTGTTTTTTCCTTTTGTTTGACTATTTTAGGCTTGGTTGTAGTGCTGTTTTGAGAAGATTTGTCAGAGGTTTTGTTGTTGGGGTTTTTTTGACTAGATTTACTTTTGAGTTCATATTCCTTTGAAGGTTCTGTGATGCCATTTTCCATGTATTGACAACAATTTTCATTATCATCTCTTTTGTCATCATAAGGTGTGTAAAGACCCTTTTTTCTATCATAATGAAATTCGAAGTCATCGTCATCTACCCCAAATAGGTTTATATCATCTTCCTCTGTTATTTGATCCGTTTCCTCAACCTCACTTACATAGTTTTGATGAAAGGGAGGAGTGATCTGTTGATCATCTTCCCTTGGTATGTTTGGAGGCTGGTTTCTTCTTACATTCTGGTTCTGGTTTCTATTTTGAGGAGCAGTTTGATTTTGACTTGCTTGTGCTCTCTCAAGAATGCTCATTTTCTTCATAATTTCTTCCATCATTCTTTCCATCTTTGAGTTTGAGGTAGTAGGTGTGGATTCCTCTCTAAAAGATACTCTCTTCTCGCTCTTCATTCTTGCTCTTTTCTCCATTAGGTTGACTTCCACAAAAAGAGCACCTCTTTGCATGTCTTCAAGGGTTGTAAAATCTCTCTCTCTGAGTGAATAGGTCATGTCAGCGTCAAACCCTTCAGGAAACTTGTTTAAGGCTGAGCCTTGTGGAGGTTTTAATTCTAGGGAAATTGCATTATACACACTGTTAAATCTAGTACAATAGGCTTGTACACTTTCCCCGGGATTCTATGGAGATTGTTGTAGTCAGCAAGGACTTGGAGAGGATTCTTCCTCACTTCCCATTTTTTTAAGAATGTTTGATGGAAGCCTTGGAGATTGTTGATACTGTGGGGGGCTAGGGCTTTAAACCATTTTCTTACTTCTCCCCCCAAACTTTGAGCAAATAATCCGAGTTTGACATAATCATCATCAATTTCATTTCTGTCAAAGTATTCATTCATCTTGTCCACATGTTGTGATGTTGTTGTAGCATTGCTAGCATCATATAATGGAATTTTGGACTGATAGTCCTGTGGAAGATTAACTAATGGTACAGGAAGGACTAAGGGAGCATACCATGCTGCCATGATATGTGGTGGAGGTGGATTGACAAGAGGGGGTGTGGGCTAAAGTGAAGTGGTTTGAGCGGTGGATGGAGGATGAAAAGAAGTGGACAGGACTGCAGTAGATTGCTGAGCTGATCTTGGATGAGAGACAACTAGATTATAAAGAAAATGTAAATCAGGCGGTGTTGTTTCTCTACTCCCAAGATGTTCACTTGTTTCAGGAGATGAATGTGAAGACTCAGAATCTAACTGATCTAAATCATCAAGGGACCTAGTTCTAAAGGGATTAACTAAGTCAGTTTGTGATTGTTGTAGAGCTGAAAGATTTTCAGGGACCGAATTAGCTCTTAGGGGTGACCTGGAAATAGTTGAAGATTCTATCTTAGGAGACTTCCTAAGGATTTTTTCTGGGTTATCAACTATCTCAGGTGGATCTGGGTCAGGATGGACTCTAATGTGAATCTTTCTAGGAGCCACTATGTTGTGTTTTAGACCCAAAAAACAAGAAAATTTCAACCAAGTATGACAATATTTAAGAGGTTTAACTAATCTGTTTTCACAATTTTAATCCAACAGTCCTCTAACTGAGTTTTAAATGATATTATAATGATAAGGGTTCTTCCCAGTGGAGTCTTAAGGTTTTTTCAGGATTGTGGAGTCGCCAGGTGGAAAGTTTAGAATGTTTTCTAAGAGGTACACTGTCCACCACAGTGCTTGAGAAATATCCTTTTTCAAGGATATCCGGAAACACAAAAAACTCTAACCAGAGATTGAATGGGAGGGCATTCACCAGATATTTCACCTCCAAGAGAGGATGAGATTCAGAGGCTACCTGGCCCTTTCCAGACTCTGTCTAAGAGTCTAAGGTAAAACAAAACAAAGGAGAGTGAAATGTAGGAGTAAGTGTTTTACCACCAATCTGAAATGTTTTTGGTATTTTCTGAATTATTTTTTATTTGTGTGGTTTCTAAGAATGTCCTAACTTTGTTTCAAAACTTAGCTACGGTTGTGAGACAAAGACAATCTACTCTTATGGCTAAGCTAGCCAATTTTTCAAGGTTAGATAAAGCCTTATGAGAATCCTAGGGTTGACCTAGATTGTCACTGATTCAAACAAGTTTCATCATGATTACCCTTTCTTGGTAGTGCTTGAAAAAGCTTCTTTTTACTCTCAAAAAATTTTGTATGAAGATCAAAGGAAATTAAGATGAAAACTCAACTCAGTCCCCAGCGGAGTCGCTAGAAATTTTAGGAATCTGTAATATATTAGAAAGATTGGCAGAGTCCAATTACAGAAACAACATCATTTCAACCAACTTTTGGATTCTAGGATCTAGACCTCCTAAATCCGGAGAGGGATCTCTCCAAGGAGTACAAAGATGGATTTGTATTTGAAGTTTCGGGTAATGATATTAGGCTAGTTATAAATTCCAATGGTTTTTTTTTTTTTTTGGATGGTTCAACATGATTGCTGTTAGAGGTGAAAAGTCCCAAAGGTAAAGAGGTTCAAAAGTGAGAAGTTGCAAGCAAAAGAGTAAGTTTTGATCAAGAAGAAAGATGATAGCAGGTTTTCAGTCCATTGGGCTATGGAGTCATGAGAGGATTTAATTGGAACAGCAAGAGGCAAGAGTGGTCCATGGGGCAAGTCATCTATGTCTAAGGGTCTCTTTAAAGTTTGATTTATGGAATGAAATGATACATTAAGAAGGGGAAATAAACAAATGTAGAACAAAGAGCAGCCCAGGATCTGGTAAGTACTTTGAAACTAGCCAGCCTTTGACCAGGCACTTAAGAAAAACATGAAAGCAAACTAGGATCTGGTAAGTACTTTGAAACTAGCCAGCCTTTGATACACTTCCAATAGAAAACATATAAAAACTAAGGGAAACTTGAAGGCAACCTTTGGAGTAGAGACTAGCGGGCCGGGCTCACCACAAATCCTCTCCTAGCTCTTCTTTACTTGGCTACTTCCAAGACAATCATAGAGATAACACAGAATGGCCTAAGATCTGGTAAGTACTTTGAAACTATCCAGCTTTTAACACATTCTAAGGGAAACAATCAAACAATTATGCAAACAAGACTGGGACCAGGGCTCACCATATCTTCCTCAGTTCATCTTCACACAACATATACTGAAAGTAACATTCAAAAATAATATTTAGCTAAGACAATAAGATGAGGGAACGCCAGCATTCCTATGCTTAAACTGAATTAAATCATTTTCAAATAACACAGTTGGAAGAAAACATTTAAATAAATATTTTTCAGCCAGAGAAGGTTACTGGTATACAGTAGGTCCTAACACTGTTTAAATTGTTCTTTACAGAAGAATATGAAACATAATGAAAACATAAACAAAATCACAAGTTACAATAAGAATAACATCACCGTCAACATAGACCAGGATCCCATAAATCAGCTTGTATTGATGCTCCAAACCAGTTACAATCTTCAAGTCCAGTGTTTTAATTCATCTTTCTTTCATAACCTAACTTATATGTTACAAGCAGAGCTCCAAGAGCCAGTGAATCACTATTTACAATCAGGGATCTTCAGCTCAATTACATTACAATGCTTCAGCAATTACATCAACAACCAACCCCTCACCCATCTTCTACTGGAGTATTTATAGAAAGATGAGGAGGTGAGATCTGATAAAAGATCTCAAATACAATTAATACAGAGTTAATGTTTTCTTGGCCCTTGGGGGCTCAATGAAGAAACTGTACAGGTGTTTCACTGTATTAATTGGTTTACACTTATGAATTAAGTTCGGTGGGAGCTTTTGTTGACCTTTGAGGCTCTGTGTGATGTTAGGGTTACTTTGTAGAGATTCTTTCATTAAATTCCTGGCAGAAGTAACTCATCGGCTACGTCAAGGCAAAATATCTGACCCTGCTCAATAAATTTTGTTCCTGATTGAATACTTTGAGGAACATGTGGCGCTTTAGTCGCTGGGAGAAATCAATTTTCCTCCATTTGTGGCGGTGGAGGGTTTTCCTGATAAAACACTTTAGGTTTTCCTTTAAACTGTGTTTTAATATGGGGATTAGGCTTTCGATAACTGTCTTAGTTGTAATCCCTGCTAATCTTTCCATTAATTCTTTGTTCTGGTTCATCCTCGTCTTCGACACTGATAATCTTCGACTGTGCCTATTTCATGGTTTTTCTTGCTGTCGTGCCGGGCTGCGTAGAGTTTATAAGGCATCAATGCCTGAGAAAACATCAACGAAACATGCATTTTAACCCTGCTAGTGATTTCCTTTGATGAATTGAAAACAGGAGGATCGTCACCCTCCTTCCCCGAATCTTCTTTGAAAACCACGAACAAATGATTTAAACCCTGCAAAAATGCGAAAAATCGTTAGAAAATCCTGCTTTTATAGGTTTAACTGCATCAGAAGGTGTGTGGAGGAGCTTGGCCGTCGGATGGCATCATCCGACGGTCAATATTGATCGGGGAAGATCATGGAATAGGTGGAAAAGGATCAAATTTGGGCCGCTGATCGCACATGATCGACGATCGGGAGCGGGCAATGGAAAGTCAGCGACGAGGAAGCGTTGACTGGGCAACGGAATCAGGCGACGCAATATGGGCCGTCGATTTGCAGATCAAATCGACGATGGGGATTTATTTGCTGCTGTACGAGGGCCTGTTTATCGCGTGGGCACTTTGGTTAAACATCAGACACTTTCAATGATCAACAATCGTTGGATGAGTGGGCCTAGATCAAACGGCGAAGATCGATTTTGCTAGGCATCCTTGTCCGGACTATAACACGCGATGGACGACGGTTGCAAAGAAGTTTTCAAATCGTACAAGGGACACGTGTCACACAGCGTATGGAATCACTGGCCAATGGAAGAATACAACTTTTGGCCCGAAGGCAGTGCGATAGAAACCAGGCAGTTTTGGGAAACCGCGCACAGATGGGGGGGGGGTCCACAGGAATGGCGCGCTCGACACCGTTCGATTTGCGGGGCAGATCGATGGTCGAGATTGCTCCATAATTCATATGGGCGGAAAACTTTGGAAAAAGATTTTAAACCCAAAAACACGAAATTACAAAGGTTTTTAATGTTTTGGGCAGAGAAATATTATTGGAAAGGATAAGCGCCCGACAGGTTTAGCATTTGGTTCTGGCGCTCGGGCGCATGGACAAAAAATTTTTAGAGGCTTAGCCCGAGGGGGCTTAAGCCCAAAACATAGAAAATATGCGTTTTCTATGGTTTTTTAATGTTTTTTCAAAGGAAAAGAAGGTTGCGGTAAGGTTAAAAAGTGGGTTTTTAACCTTATAAAATGAATTTTGATGAGGGGAAATAACAGAAATGTGGAAATGAGGGATTTTCATGGGGAATGAAGGGATAGAAAAAGAGGTTAGTTTTGAGGAGAAGGAAAGGGAAAAAGGGGTCTGCAGCAGTATTTGACTTTGGATTTTTTGTAGGATTTCAGAGGTTTTTAGGATGTAAACAATAGTATGGGATCTGGACAGAGGCATGAGGCCTTCAAGAGTCTTCAAGAGCCAATATTTTTTGATAGGGAAACATTGTTCCTTGAAGGCTCAAACAAACTTAGCCACCTTTGGTATAATCAAATTCAAGATTCGTACACCACTAAAGTAAATACATACCCTGTAGTTCTCCTCCTGTTATATCTATCACTTTCCATATTTGCATCAACATATCCCTGTAGATCAATGTTTGAACCACCAAAGCATAATGCTTGATTTGTGGTACTTCATAAATATCTGAGAATCCATTTCACTGCCATCCAATTTTATTTTCTTGGATTTTTCATGAACCTGCTTACAACTCCCACTGCATGTGCAATATCAGGCCTTGTGCAAACCATTACATACATTAAGCTTCCAACTGCTAATGCATAAGGAACTTTAGACATATAATCCATTTCTACTTGGGTCTTGGGGAACATTTCCTTACTAGGTTTGAAATGGCTAGCCAAAGGTGTACTAATAGGTTTTTCATTCTGCATATTAAATATTTTCAACACCTTTTATATGTACTCATTATGAGACAATGTTTATTTGAAAATTTTCTTGTCTCTAGTTATTCTCATACCAAGGATTAGTTTTTCAGCTCCCAAATCCTTCATTGCAAATGAATTTTCCAATTTTCCTTTGAGAACATGTATTTCTTGCATGTTAGACCTTGCAACAAGCATGTCATCTACATACAATAACCATATAAAATATTTTCCATCATTTTTCTTTTTCAGATAAACACAATGATCAGAGTGACATCTAGTATAACCTTTTTCAGACATAAACCTATCAAATTTTAGATACCACTGCCTCGGAGCTTTTTTTAAGCCATACAAGCTCTTCTTCAACCTGCACACTAATTTTTATTTCCCTTTGACCTCATATCCTTGTGGTTGTTTCATATAGAGCTCTTCCTCCAAATCTCCATGGAGAAAGGTTATCTTTACATATAACTATTCAAGATGCAAATATTTTATTGCTACAAGACTTAAAATAATTCTGATTGAAGTCATTTTAACAACAGGAGAAAATATTTCATCAAATTCAATAACTTTTTTCTGTGCAAACCCCTTCACCATAAGTCTAGATTTGTACCTTTCTTTTCATCAATCTTCTTCATTCAACCTGGAAACTCATTTATTCTACAATGTTGTTTTACTTGCAGGAAACCTGAATAAGTCCCAAGTCTGGTCATTTATTAAGGAGTCCATCTCTTCTTTCATGGCTAGCTCCCACGTCTTCCTAGTTTCTACCTGCATTGCTTCTTCATAAAATTCGGGTTCACCAGAATCAGTCAACAATACATAATATAATGAAGGAGAATATAGTTTAGGGGGTCTACTTATCCTGGTAGATCTTCTTACATCACTTTCTGGTGTTTGAGGTGTTTGTTGTTGTTGTGGTTGTTGATTATTATTATTTTCAGGCACTTTTACTTTATCTGTGATATCGTCAAGGACTGTGTATTATTTTTTTCTTTTTCCTTCAACTGATCCCTATACAAGACCTTTTCATTTAATATTACATCACTTCTCCTAATGATTTTTTGATTTTCATAATCATATAAGCGATAACAAAAATCATTAACACCATATCTAATAAAGGTACATTTCTTTGATTTTTCCTCAAGCTTTGTTCTATTTTCTTTATTAATATGGACAAAGGCCTCATAACCAAAAGGCTTTAAAAATGAGTAGTTTATTTTTTTACCTGTCCATGCCTCCTATGGAATACCACCATCTAAGGAATGAAAGGTCCTTTTTTTATTATATAAGCAGAAGTATCTACAACATCTGCTGAAAATTGTAAAGGAAGTCATGCATGCAATCTCATGCACCTTGCACACTCCATGATTGTCTTGTTCATCCTTTTTGACACACCATTTTCCTGTGGTGTTCTTAGAACTCTCTTCTCTCTACGAATTACATGCTCTAAACAGTACCTATCAAACTCTTTGCTGCAATATTCACCTCCATTGTCTGACCTGAGACACTTCAACTTGTTTCCTGTCTCAATCTCAACCAAATATTTCCATATCTTGAAAGTATCAAACACATCAGATTTATTCTGAATACAATAAATCCAAGTTTTTCTAGTTGCATCATCAATAAAAGTAACATAATAACGAGAGCCACCGAGAGATGATACCTAAGCAGGTCCCCATACATCTGTATGCACAAGCTCTAATTTTTCGCTCTTCTTTATTTCCCAACTCTTAGAAATATGACTCTCTTCTTTTTTCCATAAACACAATTCTCACATAAATTCAAATCAATATTCTTCAAACCTGACAAAAAGTTTCTTGAGTGAAGAATCTTCATCCCCTTCTCACTCATGTGTCTGAGCCTATAATGCCATAATGCTACATCTGCTCCTGTGGAGGTTAAAGCATTAACACAATTATAAATACCATTGCATAAATACAATGTACCAACATTTTTTCATTTTTCTATTACCAAGGCTCCTTTAATGACCTTCTAGGTTTTATCTGAAAAATTTGTCACACAACCTTCATTTCCTAACAACCCTATTGAAATTATATTTTTCTTCAGATCTAAAACATGACTTACCTCCTTTAATAACCATTGGTTTCCATTCTTCTATTTTACAGTAACTTTACCCATTCCAACAATTTTACAGGGTATATCATCACCCAGACGAACCTGTCAAAAATCTCCTTGAACATAGTCATGAAAATGTTTCTTATTAGGTGTGGCATGGAATGAGGCCCTTGAATCTACCACCCAGGCAACAATAACATTTTCTAAAGAAAGAATCAAAGCATCTTGTAACACATCACCTGTCACATTTTCTTCATGATTGTTTTCTTGTTGTGCATCTCCTTCTTTTCCCTTCCGAGACTTATAGTATTTCTGCAGGTGTCCTTTCTTCCCACATTTCCAACACACTATCCTTGATCTAGACTTAGATCCACATTTCCTTGATTTACTACGATATCATGAGCTTTTTACTCTTTCCATTTTTCTTCCCCTATTATTTTCACTCAAATAATTTCCCGATGTCTCATCAGAGCTTTTCTATCGCATTTCCTCACTAAGGATGGCACCGATAACATCATCAAACTTTAAAGTACTAGATCCAGAGAAAGAGTTACTAATGGACATAACTAAACCATTCCAACTTTATGGTATGAGCACAAAAATAACAGAGCCCTAAATTCATCATCAAAGTTTACCCCTAGAGAACTTAATTGATTCGTAACCGCATTAACTTCATTTAAATGGTCAGCAACAGATCCACCTTCTGACATTATCATATTAAATAAATGTTTCATAAGAGATACCTTATTTTAGGCTGAGGTTTTTTCATATAGTTTCGAAAATGTAGTTATTAAACCTTCTATTCTCATTTCCTTCTAAATATTGAAGGCTACTGACGCCGTCAGGTACAACTGTATTGTTCCAAGTGCCTTTCTGTCAATAATCTCCCATTCTTCGTCTGTCATGCCCAATGACTTCTTTGTTTTTCCACTCAATGGTGGGTACAAATATTTCTGATATAGATAATGTTCCATTTGCATCTTCCACAGCTGGTAGTTTTGGCCGTTAAATTTCTCGACCCTAAAATTTCCATTTTCTGCCATTGCTCCCACTCGAACTAGGAACCCTTCTTTCCTGCGATTTTATCAGTCAAATATACCTTCGGCTCTGATACCAGTTTTTAGAAAATTATATATTACAAAGCAATGGAACACATAAAATATTCAGAAACAAAAACACATAAATAAAATATAAAACTAGAGAGACACAGATATATGTGGTTCACCCAACTTGGACTACATCCACGGAAATGGCCAGTCTTTCCTTTCTATTATCCAGCAAAATGAAGAGACACAACCTACAACAGATCTGTTGTAATATCCTCTACTCTCTCACACAACCCCCCTTTCTATTTCTCGCTAAGAGTATCCACGCAATACACAGACACAATACAATACCCTCACACAACAGAGGGGTTGTCTTCTGGGGAGAAAACCCTAAATTAAACGTAACTTCTATCGTCATATCATCCGTCTAATGAACGACTCAGATTGACTATAAAATTACAATATTTTACAAGGAAATTTTACATATCTTCTTAGGTTGAGGGGAATTTCCCCCGAAACCCGCCGCCAAGGGGGGGCTTCGACCCCCTGGTGGCGATCAAATGATGGGTTGTGTTGCTGCCCCGTTAAGAACATGGTTCCAACGTGGCGATGCATCTAAATAAAGAAGATAATCATGCTCCACACCCAACATGTATGACAACTCATAAAATTGTTTCTTACTTTTGGTTCCCTAGGTCAGGTGTGTTAGTATTTGAATATTCCAGTGTGATGTGTTATATGTCATATCATTACAACTTAATTAGACCAATAATAAAAAATTTTGAGTCATACAAGAGCCACATCATATCTCAATTGTATCCATCTCCACGTAGAGTAGTGAAAAATTTATCTACTAATTATATCATGGATTTTTTATAGAATTAGAACCATATGTAGCTAATATCCAATAGTCATCACTATAGACATATTGATTCATGTGGAAGAACCATAAATCTATCATACACATGACTTCGACATTCTCCAAAATAGTGCTCGTGTGTGAAATAATTAAACCAAAATGATGCCAAAATTCAATTTAACTTTACCTTCGTCAAGGTAAACATCAATTTCATTGCTCCTTTTTATATAAATGATAGTTAGCTCATTATTTAGCGAGGACCTAGAAGAAAAATAGGACAAATGTAAAACACAGCCATATCAGATGAAACTCTTCAGCATCTTCGAAACTTAGACTAAATATTTTTATAATTCGTTATTACCACAAGATAACTTTCTTGTCATTCTACCCCTTAGTAATATGTATTTATATAGTGTTGTCGAGTGGTCCAGGGCATTATTCCAACCTATGTGGCATCAGTGACCAACCCAACATATCCGAAAGCCATATGACCATGCCCATACAACCTAAACCCTTGGTGTATGAAATTATACAACAAGCATGTATATCTTGGATTCACCCAATCTAAAAATGTGTTAAAGTTAAATACTGAATCGCTTCTACAAATATTTTGCAGAATTAAAAACACAATTGCTAATCACATGAACATGAAGAAAGATCAATCACACACAACGCAGATAATTTCTTGGGTAAAGATTACAGCTAAAAACCCCACTATCTTCATTGTATATTATGTCATGGATCATGAAAAAATTACATACAAAACTCTTCTCACAAGAGCCATCAGTACATCAGCTAATTGTCTCACACTGTCATACAAAAATTGGCAAGTTCCTTAGCCAATTTACTCTCTTTAGACAACCCGCCTTCACTGCGCAATCCCTGAATTG
This sequence comes from Pinus albicaulis, assembly GCA_034641835.2. Lineage (NCBI taxonomy): Eukaryota > Viridiplantae > Streptophyta > Pinopsida > Pinales > Pinaceae > Pinus > Pinus albicaulis. The sequence continues at coordinate 882,892,276 of CM076581.1, read as the reverse complement.
ATGAAATCATTCCTGCATTAACTGCACAAGTATCATGGGCACTCCAATGAGTGTTTACCTGCATGTGTGCAAGCGGATAATGTCACAACTAATAGTCAACTTCCCTTTCACCTAGAACTCAACTGGGACCCCACTAGATCTGACATGCATGCAGCTAATAATAGTAAAGCCTCAGTTGCATGTGAGATCACTGATTTTGAATTAATTAATATTTAATTCACTAGATATCTCACTAGTGTATATTCAGTTACAACTAGCACAACTGAGTTTAACTCACTTAATTGAGTTAAACTAATTTACAAATTGCACCAAATCATGCATCACTGCACTTTGAACTCTGTTACAACTATAATTACTCTGCATGTCCCACCAACCAACCTCTAACCCGAAATTCACTAGCTAACTAAATTTTCCACTTCAATTAACTATTTCAATTCCACATTGAGAATATATTATAGTTTAATGTCCATCTAAATTAAGGGATAACAAAAATAAACATGCACCCAAAAATATTCCTATGGGCCTCACCCTAGTGTAGGTGCTTAATTCACCAGTGTGGGTGTTGAATCTCAACGCTCCCTCTCAACAAGAAAGGGATTATCCTTCACCCTGATCCTGTCTCTATGGTATTCAAATTTTCTCCTAGTGAGCACCTTCATCATAATATCTACATCCTGATCTTCCATGGGAATGTACTAAAGCAACATGATCCTCCTTTGCACACAATATCTGAGATGATGGTACCATATATCTATATCTGGGAACTATCATGAAACACATGATTAATCGAGAGTTTAATGCAACTTTGATTATCACAATGAATCACTGTTGGATCCACCCGAAAACCAAACAAATCAACCAAGATCTTTCTCATCTAGATAGCCTCACATGTAGCTTGGCTTGTTGCCATGTATTCTGCTTCCAATGAACTGAGTGCCACAGATCATTGTTTCTTGATGTACCAGGAAACAACTGTCGACCCAATGCTAAAGATCCCCCTTGATGTGCTCTTTCTGTCCGATGGACTTCCAACCCAATCTATATCTATGAAGCCATGAAACTTCACTCCATCCGTCCTTATGTACCATATACCATACTCTAATGTGCCCCTCATGTATCTCAGGACATGCTTCCCCACCTTCCAAAAGAGCTTGGTAGGCTTAACCATATCTTGACTCAACTGGTTAACTGCATAGCAAATGTCCAGTCTCTTGTTCACTAGATACATTAGCGAACCCACTAACTGCCGATAGATAGTAGCATCCACTACCTCTTCAGAAGTAGCATCCTCTTTCCTCCAGTTTCCTAGAAGAGGAGTATCCATGGGTTTGCAGCTCTCCATGTTAAACTTACCTATTATCTCCTTTGCATACTTTCCTTGAGACACACAAATTTCACCTCTCGCTGCCATATTTCCAATCCAAGGAAATAATGAAGGATGCCCATATCCTTCATTTAAAACTCCCTTGCAAGATCCTCCTTGCATGAGTGTATCAGTTTCTCTTCACTAGTCAAAATTAGATCATCAACATAAAGAACAATGATCAATAGTCTACCCTCAACCACAATCTGGTACATGTTTTCATCTGCTTCACTTTTGGTAAAGCTTAGTCCAGTGAAATAGTTGTCTATCCAAGTGTACCAAGCACGGGGTGCTTGCTTCAGTCCAGACAACACTCTTTTGAGTCTGCACACATGTGAATCACTGTTGAAGATCTCGAAACCTTCAGGTTGCTCTATGAACACCTCCTCCTCAATGATCCCATTGAGAAATGCAGTTTTCACATCCATCTGATGAATGCGCTAGCCTATGCGCACTGAGAGTGCAAGCATGGATCTTATGGAAGAGTACCTTGTGACAGGCACAAAAGTCTCATCATAATCTATCCCATCGATTTGTGAGAAGCCCCGGGCCACAAATCTTCCCTTGTATTTCTCCACACTCCCATCACCAGCTTGCTTTACCTTGTAGATCCATCTCGAACCTACCACTGATTTGTCAACCAGTCTTGGTACTACCTCCCATGCACTATTTTTGACAATGGAGTCATACTCCTCCACCATTGCATCAACCCAAGTAGGATGTTGCACTGCTTCCTGAAAGGAATATGGTTCAGTCACAATCCATTTGCTCATAAGAGCCATGTATCTAGTAAATTGTTCAGGAGACTGTCTTTGTCTACGTTGTGAAGTAGGGGCTCCTACATTCTGTGCAGCATCAAGTCTTAGCCTATCAACTTCCGTGGTGCGCCTTCTGCTATTTCTGATGGATGGCTCTTCATGAGTGATTTCCTCCACTCCATGAACCTCCTCATGTGGTTGATCCAAATCTTGAGACTCATCCTTGGGAACTAACAGTTCCTCCTCTGCATGCAAGTCCAGCTCCCTCTCAAGGGAAAATCGCATGGATTTCCCCTCATAAAATTTTATATCTCATCGCACAATAGTCATTATGTTGTTTGGAAAATACACAAGATAATTATGGGGTGTTTCTGTGTACCCCACAAAAATTCCAACTTCAGTAATTGGTTCCAGCTTCTTCCTCGCGTCCTTGGTCACATGCGCATAAACAGATGAGACAAAAATCTTAAAGTCTGAAACATTTGGTTTTTTACCATTGAAATCCTCTTCAGGTGTACTCATGCCAAGTACTCTATGAGGACAACGATTTTTCATATAAACCGCAGTGTTACATGATTCCTCCCACAAATGCATTAGTAAGCCCTGATCATGCAACATCGCTCATGCTGCACCCATGATCGTTATATTCTTCCTCTCCATGACCCCATTCTGTTGTGGGTTATGAGGCACTATCATTTCTCTTCAAATTACTTATTTATTGCGGAAATTCTTGAATTCGTTATAGATGTATTCTCCACCATTATCACTCTAAAGAGCCTTCACTTGCTTCCCAGACTCTTTCTCCACCAACGCCTTAAACTCACAAAACTTAGAGAATGTTTTATCTTTCTTCTGCATGAAGAAGATCCAGCATTTACGAGAAAATATATCAACAAATATTACATAGTAATTACGTTTTGTTGTTGAAGCAAACGAGAATTGTCCACACACATCTGTGTGAACTCTCTCAAGGATCCCCGAAGCACGGTTCTTCTTCTTCTCATTAAAGGTGAACTTTACATACTTCCCCATGGTGTAACACTTGCACTGATCTAACTGAGCAAGTGTTTCCATTGGAAGTCTAGTATAAATTTGTTGCATGGCTTTCAAGGCTCCATGATGAATATGGCCCAATCGCCTGTGCCATAATTTTCCCTCATCCCGACTCACCACTTTCTCCACCTTACCCATTATGGTAGCACAGCCATCTACTTCCAGATTGTAGAGATTCTTAACTCAAATCCCTATCCTCTTGGCTTGACTCATTGTTTTATGTCGCAGAAAATATTTTCCATCACTAAAACCAACATGATAGCCTCTGTCCTCCAACATTGTGAGTAAGACCAATTTTTTCTTCAGACCTGGTAAATGCATCACAGATTTTAACTGAAATGGTTTACTTGACTCCCTCTGAAAGGTAATGGTACCAATCTCAGTTTCATTGTACCATCTGTCGTCACCCATCTCAATATGCATATGGAGATCTTTCTCCTCCAAGTCACTGAAAATTTTCCTATCTCTCATCATGTGAAAGGAAGTGCCACTATCCAAATACCACATCGATCCCAATGCACTTGATAGCATGCATGCAATCAAGGAGAATTCAAACTCAAATTGCGAGTCAAGGGCCTTACTAGTTGCAGCTCCAATAGCCTTCTTGTTCTTCTTCTTTTTTGGACAGTTAGTAGAAAAATGCCCATGTTCGTGATAGTGAAAACACTTCACCTTGGACATGTCCTGCTTCTTGCCTTTGGAATCAGATTTTGAAGGAAATTTCTTCCCTTCCTCTTCCTTTCCTTGGCAACCAAAGAAAAATCCTCTTCATCCTCATTCTTATATGAAGATGCATCTTTGGTATTCTGTCTGAACTCTTCCTGCACTAGATCCGACCACAATCGTTCCAAATCCAAAAAAAATTCCCGTCCATTGATAGAGTCTTGATAACTGTGCCAACTCTTAGGAAGTCCTAGGAGAGCCAAACTCACCAAATCATCATCAATGACTATTATTCCCACACTCCCAAGCTCATCCTGATATTGGATAAAATTTGTGAGATATTTTGGAATGGTGTCGCCCTTTTCCATCTTGATCTTCCTGAGTTTATCTTTGAGTGCCAATTTCCTATGGTCGTTGCTACTTTGGAATATATCTGTCAAAGCCTTCCACATAGCATATGGTGTGGATTTCCCACGGAGGCTTGAGAAATGTGGTCTCGTACTCCCTCCAACAGGATCCTTCTCGCTGTTGTCACTTTATTTTTCCATGCATCAAGATTGGCAGCATCTGGCTTAGGAACATCTTTGTCAATCAATTCCTTCAAGCCATCGTCTTCGAGTACTACCTCCATCCTCTCCTTCCAAGAAATGTAGTTCGAGCTGCCCTCGATTGCATACTCCAACCTCAAGTCATTGAAATCCATTTCGATTTTGAATCAGCTGTAGCACCAAGAAAGTATTTCTGCAAATTCGAATTCTATCCAGTCACAAACTCAGCTCCTGCTTCACTTCTACAATTTCATGTTCCCTGATACCATGTATGAAATTATACAACAAGCATGTATATCTTGGATTCACCCAATCTAACAATGTGATAAATTTAAAAACTGAATCGCTTCTACAAATATTTTATGGAATTAAAAACACAATTTCTAATCATATGAACATGAAGAAAGATCAATCACACACAACATAGATAATTTCCCGTGGAAAGCTTACAGCTAAAAACCCCACTATCTTCTATTGTATATTATATCATGGATCATGAAACAATTACATACAAAACTCTGCTCACGAGAGCCCTCAGTACATCAGCTAATTGTCTCACATTGTCATACAAAAATTTGCAAGTTCCTTAGCCAAATTACTGTCTCCAAACAACCTGCCTTCACTATGCAATCCCTATTGAATGAAATCCATGAATTGATACAATCCTTCCTACCTTGACTGAGAAAGTATCATGGGCACTCCAATGGGTTTTTTCTTGCATCTGTGCAAGCAGATAATTTCACAACTGATATTCAACTTCCCTTTCACCTAGAACTCAACTAGGTCTCCACTAGATCTGATATGCATGCAGCTAATAATAGTAAATCCTGAGTTGCATGTGAGATCATTGATTGTAAATTAATTAATATTTAATTCAATATATCTCTAACTAGTGTAATTTCCGTTACAACTAGCACAATTGATTTTAACTCACTTAACTGAGTTAAACTAATTTACAACTTGCACCAACTCATGCACCACTGCACTTCGAACTCTGTTACAACTAGAATTACTTTGCATGTCCCACCAACCAACCTCTAACTTGAAATTCACTAGCTCGCTGAATTTTCAACTTCATTGAAATATTTCAAGTCCACATTGAGAATACATTTCAGTTTAATGTCCACCTAAATTAAGGGATAATAAAAATAGACATGCACCTAAAAATAGCCCTGTGGGCCCCACCCTAGTGTAGGTGCTTAATGCAACCATGTGCTTAATGCACTAGTGTGGGTGCTGAATCTTCTCGTTGAATCTCAACACTTGGGTCACTAGTTGTTTTCTTAATGAAATCATCATGATGTCATCGAGCCATTTGGAAGCCCATGAGGGGTGTCACGTATCACCTTTTTTTGGCCCTTTCACAAATCAAAATTAACCAAATAATCCTACCACATGGTGACCTCTGATTTCTCCATGTCACTTGGCTAATGTCATCAAATGACATGTGTTGGAACACAAAAATTTTAAAGTCCTAGGATTTGTTGCGTTGTTCGGCCAACAAACTTGCTCAGCATTGTCCCTTTCAGCATCACCCACAAAGTGGATGAAGTCTTGCTTGAGGTGCTATGGGGGATTTTTGGAACCAGGTTTTCATAGTCATATGGGATTAATTTGGTTCTATGAAATTAGGACTTCATATTACTACGCGGGGGTACATGAACCTATCATATAGACATCTAATAGTCATTATGTGAGTATGTTTCATGTGGGACTTCACATTTTCTTACGCAATATGGTCATCTCGATGTTCATTCCCCACAACATTGTCATGACCAAAGTATCCCATCCCTCTCCATGGGTTATTAAACTATATGAGTGTTGTTTTACAGACAACAGACATAAAATAATCATGATAAAACTATAGCAATTCCATCAACTCTCCCAGTTATAAAAGGTATTAGTAAATAGTATCATCATTTTATCATTAGGAAACCAATAAAAAAAAGTAATAAAAATAGTACAACACATTCATATACCAATGCATAAGGGGAAATCCAATAATATTTTCATTATTTCAAATTAAGGAGATAGGCACAACATGCTACAATACATTTGTAGCACAATACATCAACCATTACTATGTAAAACTGCTACTAACTCTACTACATACTATTTCATCTACCCATATGTTGCACAACAACTACATACACCCAAAATCCCACTACAACTGAGTGACTAAAAAAAAATTGACACGATGCATTGTTCATCTCACTCTTCTCTAGCCAACCCTCGAACTATATTGGATGAGTATCCTTATTGTCTTTTGTAGCTTCTCAATCCTCCTCGAAATGATTCTTCTCCACTTTAGTGGTTCTTCCACATTAGCTAATTATTTAGATATTCTTTGAAAGTTTCTATCTAGTTGTCCCATGCCATTTAACCACCTAGTGATGCTACTGAAAATATTTACCACCAATTTGTTACCACTTCGCCAACTTCTTTCCCTCTGCAAATATCTTCATATTTTTCTACCAAGATAACCTTCCTTTCCTTTTCTATTCATTCCAAAATCCTAACTTCCAAACTTACTTGCATGCATCCTTGCTTGCTTGATGTTATGGTCTTGCTCCTGTGGTTACTTCCTGCATCGCGTCACCCATTCAGGTGCCAACCTTACTACTACACATTGGTCACTAATCTCCCGCGCCAGTCTCTTCTGTGTGGTCCCCTGCACTAGCATTAGTAAAAATTTCAAAAAAAAATCAACCTTTGAAAATACCTCATGCCATGTTTTTTTCCATGTTTGTCATTCGTGTGATTCCATATTGCATATAAGTTGACTATGTTGTCATTATATTTGACCTATCAAAATGTGCTAAGTTTTAATACTATACCACTTGTGCTCCATTGAATGTTTTCCATGTTTCAATAGTCAATTAGACCAATAGGTTTAGTTAAGTGTTGTGCATCTTTAATGACATTCTACTATTTATATTTATGATCATCGTTGGATTAAATGAAAGGTGTGCACTTGTTAACTATGTTAACCAGTGTGCAATATCATTCACCATCATTTATTGATTGGATTATTTAACCACGGATCCTCCCAATACATGTGCACTATTTAACAAATTTGACATTTGGGGTTTTTCCCCAGAGTTTTTGTCCAATAATTATTATTTAACTTCAATTAGCCATAACTTTTCATCTAGGAGGAGCTTTCTAGAGTAGGATATATTGTTGGAAATATATCAAGGAGACCTACACAACCATTTAGTTTATAGGATCATTTATACATCATAATTGCATCAAAAAATTAAATAATTCCAAGCACCTTCATCTTCACTTAATGAGAACCTATAAGAAATCTAGTTGTCATATTCCTTCATAGGGAGTCTTGCTACTTCCTAAGGCATCATGAATGATATATTTGTTGTCTCATACATCCCCTTTGACATCAATGACATCTTGTTGTCATCAATGACAAAACTAAGTGCAACAATAAGAATGGTTTTTATAGCAATAGAAAATATGCTTTCATGGGCCACCCACATGCAAGATCACAGCTTTGGGAAATGTTATGCACATGGAGCATTTCACCCATGATGCATTAAGTAGGTATAGACTAAATATTAGGACTTTAAAGAGGGTTTTTAGCATCCACAAGACCAAGCTTGTATAGAATAAGGTGGTAATCAAGGCTAACTATCATCTCTAAGATGGATTCCTCTACAAAGTAGATAAGATTTGTGTTCATAAAGCTGAAATATTATAGCTTCTTAAAAAGACTCACATCTCCATTTTTTATGGAATACGGGTGTTGGAAGATAGTTACCAACTCATAGAGGCATTTATATTCATCTAAAGTGAAAGAATATGTAGCTAGATTTATTAGAGGATTCATACTTTCTTATAGTTTTAAGTTGAGTAACAAAAATCAAAGTTTATACCATTCCTTACTAGATCTTGGGGGGGCATTTCCATGGATTTCATGGGTGATTTTCTAAGAAAAAGGAAGATACATGACTATCTATTTGTGGTAATTGATAAGGTTATTAATATTTCCATTCACATAAATTGGTAAAGCACCGTTGAGGGAAAAAATGTAGAAAACTTGTTCTTTGAAAAGGTTTGGGTGCACTTTTAGATATAAAGGAGGTTCATCGCATATATATATACTAGTTTTCCTAGTGCCTTTTGCACTACATATTAAGAGAAATTGGACATCAAGTTCAAAATATCCACAACTTCCTATACACAAGCACATTGAAATATATAAGTGGTGAATAGGATATTGGTTAATCTCTTTAATGGTTGGAATTATAACCATCCAAGAACTTTGGACAAATGTATGATTTTATATTTAACACTCTTATAACAATGTAGACCATACTTATACTAGTTCCCTTTGGAAACTTGCTTTGGGTTTTTTCCACCTTTACCCATAGATTTTTTATATGGACAATAAGGAGGAGTGGAGGAAGAAACCATAGGAGAAGTAATGAAGGGTGAAAATTTCGTCGATAAGGTCAAGTAGATCCATTTGCAAGCACATGAGATAATAAACAAGTCACAGGGAAGGTAGAAGTCTAAGCATGATTAACATCAAATTGAGAAAACATTCAAGGTGTGATATAGATTTTGGTTGTATCTAAAAAAGAGAGGCTATAGGGTCCTGGTATGAAGATCAAGGTTTTACAATATGATCCTTTTGAATTGTTAGAAAAGGTGGGTGATAATTCCTACCTACTTAGTCTACTCTCATATACGCACATTTACTCGGTAGTGAATGTAGAAAATTTGAAACTTGATGAAGCTTCCAAATTGAACTAGGAAAATAACTACCAATTCTTACCTACAATAGATGACTTAGCACTAGAATATCAGGTAAAGTTAGTAGAAGATATAATTTTGTAGATGAGGTGAAAAACAACCAAGCTCAAGTGGTATGAACTTTGATAGGTTGGGTTGAAAGGATGAGTTCTAGGAAAGGCCAAATGGTAAAATAAGGTTATGGTAAAGCAAAAATTCCTCATTTCCTTCAATGAAACATTTTGGGAACCAAAATCTCTCGGAAGTGGGGTGCTATGATTTGGAATGGATATTTACATAATTTTTCATTTATTTTTGTACATTCCGTGGAAAAATCAAAGTTATTTCCTTGTAAGGTCCATTTGATGAGTAGGTCCCACTTTAGTGACTTGAGGTACAAAACCTTTTGAAGCCTATTGAGATGTTAAAGGTTGCCTCATTAGAATTCGTAGGCATAAGTTGTGACTCATGCAAGTTGATTTATCCTAATAATCGCAGTCATATTGAATGGATGTAATTTTAATTCAAATTACTCACACCTATAGAGTTAGTTATGTATGTATTTTAGAAAAGATTCTAAATGGTCCAAAACCATCACATTAATTGGGTTTGAATCATGCAAAAAACATAACCCTAGAAGAATATAAGATATGTTAAATACTAGGACACTAGGAAAGTAATGGGTTCCATTCCTATTGTATTGAATATTGTTCCATAGGAGAAAAAATCATTTGGAAGTGAGATCTTGAAGTAAAATAGAGGAAATATAATATATTGTAACAACCACACGAGTCATATTGTTAATAAAAATCTATATTAAGTAGCTCTTTCTTTGTATTTGCATTTCATATCTCACAAGAAAATAGAAAACCATAAACCTTACCTTCTAACTAAACTTTTCCTAGGTTAAATTTTCCTAGAATACATCTTCTATTCATCAAATATATGGTGTTATTTGTTTGGCTTCCTTCATTTTTAGTTTTATTTTATTCTAATATTTCACATATTAATCTAATCACTACATAAAAAAATTTCGAAATATAATAACGCACTCTCTCTCCCCAAGCACTCTTTTTACCCCAGTTTAATCTCTTATATCATTTTTTTCTTCCAAATGTACATTTTCCTACACTATGCTCTTACTCCTTCACTAGTCACACCTCTCTTATTTCATAACCAATCTACTTATCATTCGAATACTAAAAAATTCTATAATGATGACGAGGACTTACATGTCTTATGTTTCGTGTTGTATCTTATCTCATTGTCTATTCTATATATTGGTGCCTTTATTAGTTATTACCCTTATGCTATTAATTTGCAAGATTAAAATTCAAGGCCTACACAAAGCTAATAAAAGGTAACTCATATGCATTTTCTTTAACACAAGATTATATGGGAATAATACAACAATAAACGATAAGGTAGGAATTAGGTTCCATCTAATAAGTTTAATATGTAGCCTATTAATAAAATATAGTTATTTATTTTTCTTGAAAGTTCAAAAAACAAATTAACCATGGAATATTTTTTTTAATATATATATAATTCTAATTCTAATTTTGTTAACGTATTATTATTTTCAATGTTACTTCCAATTACATATTCTCTATGGTTAAAAATACAAATTTTACAAACTAAATAATAATAGTATCAAGTTTGATCTTTCAGACTAAGGCTTTAACATGCTTATTCAATTGGAGATATGAGGAGCTCTCTTATTTTGTCTATTAGAGTTGCAATAGGGACTTGGGTCTATTGATTTTTGGAAAAATGACTTTTCTATTACTGGGTATCAGTATTTTTGAGCTATTGTGGTCAGATTATGGATAGCTAGGGTTATTGGAGAATAGGTCTTACGAAATTTTCATTCTTTGAGGAGTTGAGGAGGCATTAGAGGGATGTATCTACTGTTTTAGTAGCTTGGAGACTCGAGAAGAGTGATGCAAATTTCCCCGCAATGGCACCATTTTCATATTATAGTTGCAACTTGTTGTAGTGGGTGTCTTATTAGCTCTTGTAACTGTTGCTCTGGATAGTGAGACTTATATATGGGTAATTGTCGCTGGTGTCACCTTCTTGAAATTTCACAGTTCACTATTGGGCAGAAGACCAGAGAACCAAACAATTTCTTCTTGTCATTTTGGGATAAGTGTTTACACCCCATCACTCTATCCAAGCCCTGTAAAAGTGTCGAGATAAAAATATGTCAACACTGGTGGGATATCAACATCTGCATGTGCTGTTTTTGTGGATAGTATTCACACACTAGTTATTTCCGGGCAGTGGGTGTGCTTCGTTAGGTCAAGATGTGGAATACTAAGGACACATAATTCTTTATTAATCTTGATGCCTAATTATCATGGGCGGAATCCTCGGTCCACTGCCATTCATGCTATCCATGGTTTGAATTTCTAGGTAGCCCTTTACCGGATCTCAACTACCCTCTAGTGCTCAGAATATTTTAAATTTCTCCGTGTGAGTAGTAGGTGACAGTTATTGTCTCTGCAGGGACGACGTATACTACTTGAGAACTCCTACAATAATGTACTGGCACATTTTTATTGGCCTTAATACTTTCCAGATGGGCTAGATGGATGGAGGTACATTATCCGTAGGGGGTAGGTTCTTTAGGATCTCATATGATTTGTGGAACATCGAGCCATTTATTCCCATGTTTATCAATTGTTCATTTTCCCCATACGGGCGGCTCTTCTCATTGGGTACTGGAGTGTTGGAAGTTATTAGCATTTACTGGGGCATACTTCCCCTCTTTCTGACGACATCACGAATCACATTCTCTCTCCTCGGGGAGTATAGATGGATGACCTAGAATCATATTTGGCTGAGCTAGATGCTGACCCACAGCCTGACGCATATTTTCATGCGATCGAAGTGGCAAAAGAACATGAAAAACATACATCTCACTATGTTTACCTAGATCATTTGACATATCTAGATGTCGATGTTTCCTTGTGGGATGTCTCTATTCTAGACTGTGTTATAACTGCTCATTCTTCCCTTGGTCTGGTGCATACTGATTGCAAGAATAACCACAGACCTTCCTTCTGATATTGTAAACCCTATAAGCCTGCGATGGAGGGCAGATTTTAAGTCTTGGTCCCAACATTATGTGGGATCATTTTGTGAGCCTGCAATCTCGGGCCTTGGTTGGATGCTGGGTCTACGAGAAAGACAGTAATCTGGATATGTCTTAGTGGATTACGAAGGCTTGGATTAAACTGTAAGGATATCCTTCGAAGATTTGATCTCTACAGAAAGGGTGGTACATTTTTCATTTTATGGATCTGGATGATGTTGGCAAGGTCTTGAGGCGGTCATGGGCGGTGGGATGGTGTTTCCTAGCCTTACATCATTGGTATGTTGGGTTCAATCCTACCATCCACACACCGCAAAACCACTTGGTGTGGGTCAAACTGCCAGAACTCCCACTGGATTTCTGGACGATACAACTTCTATTAGCTATTGGAAATTGTATTGGGAAATGTTGTTTTGTCAATCCCAAGTGCCTAGGAGTAATCGAAAAATGAGTGGCATGGATACTGGTTGAATTTTCTTTCTCGGGAGGCCTACCTCCTCACATTGACCTAGTTTGGGAATTGAAACATAGACAAATTATTGAATATTGGAGGATTCCATTTAGATGTCACATTTTTCATCAGACGGGACACTTGAGGCACCACTACACGTTCAGTTTGGTTGGGAAGTTTGAGTAGAGGGACAAGGAAAATGGAGGGGCTTCGATCACTGTCCCTGCTTGCTCGACGGTGCGGGATTCTCCAAGGGCGCCACCTTCGCATAAGAGCTCCCAATATGCATGGCACATGGTGGTTAAGGACGTCGTGGGGAGATCAAGTGGGTTGGAAGTGATCTGGGACCCTAGGTGGGCATCTTTCATTGCATACAATTTTTTTGGGGGTATAATTATGACAGACCATATATAGGGACACAGGAACTGGATACACCTCGTTAACCTATATGCCCCATCCCGCAAGCGAGAACTTTTCTTGAGGAGGATGGATTCTAGCGGGGTTTTATCACTAAAAAACTCTGTCATTGCGGGAGACATGAATTTCACACTAGAGGTGGGTGAAATTTTGGGTGCAGGGTGAAGACGCGACCCTTTTTTAGAATTTCTTGGTGACTTGATTAGGAAAATGCATCTCATTGACTAGAAGCCTGAGAATGCATGTCCTACCTGATATAATGGTCGCATTGCAAATGATTATATTAAAAAACGCATTGATAGAATCATGTTTAAAGAAGATTTATTGGAGGACATGGGAAGGGTCAAAACCTGGGTAGAAGCACTTCATATTTTAGACCACAGACCTATGATTATGGATTGGGAGTTTGAACAGAATTTGAAGGGTTTCCCATTCAAATTCAATAGAACGTGGCTTGAAGACAACAAGTTTAATGATATGGTCAAGAATTTTCTACACACACACATACGTGAGGCATGGATATCTGCAAATAACTATCTGTATGTCACTTTAAGAACTCTTTAAAAAAAAGGTACGAGAGTGGGAAAACAAGAAAAAATAGAAAATGCTACATGACCTAGAGGAGATTTCCAAGGAGTCAGAAAGAATATTCGATAATATAGACAGAGGTCAAACGACTATGGAAGGTTGGAAAATGCTTAAAACATTGGAGGGGGATAAGTGAAAGATTATTCTCATCCAAGAGAAGACCTGGAGGCCTAAAAGTCGAGCCATATGGCTTAAAGAGGGTGACAAGAACATGAGATATTTTCACACTTTTGCTAATGGCGGGAAGAACCAGAATGCCATCTGGAATATTGAAATTGCAGGGAACAGCATCAACGCTACTGCAAGAATACAACTAGAAGCGATCAGACACTTTGACACATTATACAAGGCATAGGGGTTGGCATATGTGGAGGACCAGATGTGGGTGGTTGAGGACTACCCTAATATGTTTACTGAGGATGATAACAAAAGACTCAAAAGGGAGGTAAGTACGGCTGAGGTAGAAGGGGTACTGAGATCCTTCACTCTGGACAAGAGTCTCGGTCTAGATGGGTGGATGCCCGATTTCATTTTACACTTTGTAGATTTGTTGTTGAAATATATCACAGACATGGTAGAAGAAGCTCAACTATTGGGATATGTTCACGGGTCTATTAACTCTACGTTCATGACACTTATTCCAAAGAAAAAGGGCACAAAGACCTTTGAGGATTACCAGCCAATCTCACTCTGTAACACACTATACAAAATTATATCCAAAATCATTGCAGAAAGAATCAAGAGAGTTCTATCCAAACACATCACCAGAGAGCAGTTCGGGTTTCTCAACAACCGCATCATACATGATGTTGTGGCCACGACTCAGGAGATTCTTCATACTGTACACAATCGTCACATGAAAGCTGTAGTTATGAAATTAGACCTGAGCAAGGCATATGACAGAGTAGACTGGGTTTTCTTAGGATGGCATTACACAAAACAGGTATGGATAGAGGAGTGATTGAATGGATAATGGGGTGCATATCCAATGTACACATGGTTGTTATTATTAATGGGAATAACTCCAATTTTTTTAGAGCCGAAAGAGGGTTGAGACAAGGTTGTGCACTATCTCCCCTTTTGTTTATTTTAGTGATGGATGCATTAAGCATCAATATTAACAAGACTACAGCGGGGGGTAACTTTCGAGGAATAAAGACTACTGAACACAGAGATATCACTCATAGTTTCTTTGTTGATGATGTTCTGATTTTTGGCATGCTAATTACTCCGATGTGGAGTAACCTCAAAAACATTTTTTAGAGATTCTGTGAAGCAACGAGAATGCTAGCCAAAGATGAAAATGCGTGCTTGATTATATCTAAGGGGGATAGGGAACAGGTTGGTGAGATTTTCAAATACAGGATCGGGCATATTGAGGAGGGTATAACATACCTGGGTTTCAAACGTAAACCATCAAAATACCGAATGGCGGACTATCAATAGTTGATTGAAAAATACATTAAGAGAATTAATGGATGGTATAGAAGGTGGTTGTCAAAGGGAGGGAAACTAGTTTTGGCACAGGCAGTTCTACAACAGCTTTCAGTATATTGGGCTCATCTCTTTCTTATCCCCAAGGCCATCATTAATAGAATCAAGTCCATTATGTCCAACTTCATATGGGAGGGGGGATGGGGAAATGGGAACTACGACTTGACCAAATGGGAACATATTACAAATACAAAGGATCAGGGTGGGTGGAGCATATTGGACATTGACATTTTCAGGAAGGCTTTGCTTATGAACTCCATCTGGAGAGGTCTGCACACACTGGGTGTGTGGAGAGACATTATCCAATACAAGTACATCAGAACACAGAACCTGGAAACCATCTTTTTGGTAGGATGGGATAAGGAGGGCGGGAGCTCATATATATGGTCAAGTTTCTGGAGGATATGGTCCATATTTGTACAAAACCTGCACTGGAATTTTGGAAACGGAAGGAAGATAATGATTGGTAATGGAGTCATAAGGGGACAACAAGGATTAAATTCTATTAGCGCTTAGTTGAATAACTTTCTTCAGAACAAAGGCATCTTCTACCTCAGACAAACCATTAAAATCTGGCAGGAGGGTGCACCAAAGTGGATGGACATAAAGGACTTACTACTACCTAGTCACCTGGAAGAGGAATGGATGAAGTTCACGGAGGGACTTAAGTCCATGCGCTTCACACACAATAATAGCGGTGATTATATCTCATGGGGAGGCAAACTACATAATAGTAACATCAGATCGAACGAAACATATAGAACATTGATAATGCAACAGTGTGAGCCCACAATGTCATGCTGGTTCAAGGAGATATGGAAGACTAAGGTGCAGATAAAACACATCATCTACTTATGTCTTGCATGGAAGAATAAGAACTTAACCTGGTCAAATTTTAAAAAGAGAGGCAGGATCGGTCCGGGCATTTGTTGTCTATGTGAGAAAGCAGATGATGAAAATGCACATCTTTTTTATCATTGTGATTTTTCGAGGACCACATGGGGACATTTGACTGTTGAGTTTAATTTTCATGACCAAGTATTAATGAATGTGTTTGATTGTTACAAATGGTAGTATGAGAAAGGAGCAAATTTCAGAAACATTTCTATCATTACACATTGGAGGATATGGTGTTGTAGAAATAAGGGGATATTTGAAGACAAAAAGTTTACACCAAAGTGGGCTTGAAAGGCATGGAGTGGACTAAAGATCAAGGATGGACCGCTGAGGGATCTCTCACACAGGCTCAGAGCACTGGAAATACATTATCCTACAGGTTTTTTTTTTATGGGGTGGCACAACAACATCAATGCGGATGTGGAGCATGGCTTATGATCTCACCATTGTGCCACTACAAGATACACTGGTTCGGAGGTTTGGGGACTAACACCAGAGCTGAGGTGTTGGTGCTATGGGGTCTTCTCTCGTTCACAAAACAACTCTACATCGATAAGCTATGGGTCTTTGGGGACTCCAAAGTACTCATAGATCATATGAACCAACGTAATACCTTAGCACCGGGGAACCCTTCATACTGGATGGAAAGGATTACTGGACTAGCAAGATTTTCTCTAACATATCCTACACACATATATACCGGGAGGAAAACGACAAGATAAATTATCTAAGAAGGGTCTCGTGGGAGTTTTCGGAGAAATGCACTATGTGCTTATAGTTGCCTCTGGGAATGGGGCCAACGGTATGGTGAGATTTTTCTAACACACAGAACACCAAGACCATAGGAAAATCACAGGTTAGGTGGAAATACATGCTCATATGTTTCAGGGTGGTTTGGATGCTATTCAATTTTTTATTCCACTACAAGATTCTACGAAGTTTTTCTGGTAGTTTTATGATAATATGATAATATAGTTAAACATAGTAGAGATCTAATTTTGATGTAACACTGCTCATATAGACCGTGGATTATTCGAATATATGTTGCACAAGATACCAGGGGATAAGATAACGATCTATGTCTGTCTCTGTCATATATTTTAGCAACCCTATGGAACTAATGTGAACCATTTCTCTGTAAAAATCAGGAACTTTTTTGAAACTGTACTGTTACACTATAAACCAGATGTTTTTTCTCAAAAAAAAATTAACAGTTATTTATATTTTTGTATTGATGGAGACTTCAGAAATAACCTCCCCTGTCTTTTTGTTATATGAACCGGGAGTTCTGGCGGATACACAATACAGATTAAATCCAAGCTTTTATTAATATGAAAAGTTAAAAAGTTGGTTTTTTTCTTCTGGGAAAAAAACTGGAAGGACAACAACACGAGCACTCAAAACTGCAGTTTGAAATTTGAATTACTCTAATGAATAATTGTAGTTAGTTAGTTGCATATCCAAGAAATTTATTATTAATGGACTACCCTATGTTCGTTTATTATTGTTTAAATACGAAAAACAAGACAAATAATAAATTGGTAGCAACTGGAAGGAGCTCCATACCGGCTCATTTCTCTCGGTTCGATAACAAAGTAACACACCCTACGCCTGTAGTTAGAAATCTACTGAGCATTAGAAAAGGAGTGGTTTAATTAATTTACTAAATATATTTCTGGATTAGAATTTGGCAATACAAAGGTGTAGTTTAATTAACTTACTAAATAGATTTTTGGGTTAGAATTTGGCAACGCCTGTAGTTAGAAATCTACTGAGCATTAGAAAAGTAGTTTAATTAATTTACTAAATATATTTCTGGATTAGAATTTGGCAATACAAAGGTGTAGTTTAATTAACATATTAGTTTTGATTGAATTTCTTTTATATGAGATTAGAAATCTACTGAGCATTAGAAAAGTAGTTTAATTAATTTACTAAATATATTTCTGGATTAGAATTTGGCAATACAAAGGTGTAGTTTAATTAACTTACTAAATAGATTTTTGGGCTAGAATTTGGCAATACAAAGGTGTAGTTTAATTAATTTACTAAATAAATTTTTGGATTAGAATTTTGCAAGGTGTAGTTTAATTAATTTATTAAATAATTTTTTGTATTAGAATTTTGTAATATGAAATTGTGATTTTTTATTATTTAAAATATATTTTTAAATATATAAATAAATTACACACCCCAAAAATTCTTTTATAAATTATTAGATTTTTTCATATTAAAAGATTTTAAAAAATCTATACGAAGACAAAATTAACCCAAAAAGTAAGAAAAAACCATTGTTTCCCTTTTTGACCTATTCGTCAGACTACTGGCAAGGAAAATACAATGATTTTCCCAACATGTTTCAGGATCTTTACAGAGATTAGAAAATTTGAAAATAAAAACTTCAGATCAGAAGCTAATATCACATTAATAATAAAATAGGACAAAACCTTTGCTACAAAATTATTTTGTGCCTCGGGAATGTGTATTCCAGCTGGTTTTGTTCTGTGACATAAATTTCCTACGGGCAGATGAACCCGTTTCCCTCCTCTACACTCTAAGGGCAGCAACAAAATAGCATGTCGCAGCAGCACTCGCAGGTCTCGTAACAGCAAAAGCAGCAGCACATGGTGAATAAACTGCAATATATTCCATTTTCCACATCACATATCAAATCTACAGGGACTTTCTATATATATAATCATGGGGAAAATAATTAGTCAGAGGGATAGAATAATATCTGATCCACGAACCAGGCATAGAAACAGCCTTTCTCCTCGTGGCGCAGCATAATATGTTCATAGTAGGACATTTCCTGAGCACTTGGAGCGTACATTTTGACCCCTAAATTACAACGAACACAAAGAGCAGAACAATTAATGAGGTCAATCACTAAACACAACTATTATAATATCAATGCCTGAAACAAAACCAGAGTAGTTTACATGCAATAATATTTTGAAAGTTGAGAAAACAGAAAAATTAGCTTAACCATCTGATCATAGGGACCAGCAATGTAATTGGGTTAAGTATACTAACCCAAAATTGTAGGATGAGAAATCTGAAATGCCTCAATGCATGAAGTTAGGGCTGAGGCTTATATATAGCAACGGCAGTGAGCAGGGTAGGAAGCTTCCTGAGCTCCGTCAGAATTAGAGGAGATGGACATACCTACAGCAACTTTTCTATTTCAGTAACTGTGGTTTCTTTTGAGTTTACTTCACTGTAGGTTGATTCCATTCTAATGTCGCAGTCTAACAGTTTTTTTGGGTGATTTTTGGGTCGGAATTGTGGTGATTTTTTAAGAGATTAGTTTTAATGATGAAGTTTAAGTGTTTTATGTTTTGACTGAGAACCAGTGTGATTAGAGATGAGATTACTTTATCAGTATTGAGACATATATACAGATTTAATATGGCTATAAAGGAATCAAATTTCTTTACTTAATTTTTTTATGATATATATATATAAATTTTTTTAAATGATATATATTGTATAAGTAATTGATATCAAAATATTTTAGATGGTGGGTATATATTTTATATTAAAAATTAAAAGAGTTTTTTATTATTAATATATTTTGAAGTATATATCAATATTAATTTTTATTAAAATATTTTATCAATAAACAAATTATAAAATTTAAATATCTTTCATATTGGATTGTAGAATGAGTCATTTTGGCTCAATTATTATTAACTGTTTTTAATTTTCTAAATAATATACTATAAAGTTTAAGTTTAAATTTACAATTCCAACTTATCTTTTAATATTAATATAGCAAGGACATATGAAGACAACAAAACTAAATTACAAGTGAATGTTCAGATTAAAAACGTATTTGCATTAGTTGTCTGATTAAATATTTAAATAGATATCTAAAGAGAGAATGGTGTTGGAAAGTATTTGAGATGAAATGTTATTTTCTAGGAATATAAAATTTATTATTTTGTTTTATCAGTTTATAAAAATATAGAAAAGTAAGTTGTATATGGTTATGGGAGGGTTTGGGAATAGGAATAATATTTAGAAAATTAAATTATTTTAAAAAGATATTTAAATTTTAATCAGTTTAGTATAATTCTAATCTTACTAGTGAGCATATTATTTTTCCAGCCAACTTTAAGATTAAGCCCAAACTTACTTTATTTTAAAAAAATAATGATAAATAAATAAAATAAAAAATAAAAAAATCGTTGCCTATGGACTTGTTTAAATAAATATTTTCCTTTCTTTTGTTCTGGGTTTTAATATGCCATAACGACAACCATGGATGAAATAATAAGGTTTGTGGAAAAAAAAAAGTGAAGAAGTGAATGAAAAGTTGGATTATGCCTGGGAAAGAAAAGTTGGATTATGCCTGGGAAGATGACCAACCAATCTGATTATTATCCACTTTATTCTGTCCCAGACTATCCTATCATTTCCTTACATAATTAATATTGTATTCTCTTTCCCAGTTCCCGAGAGGAGTTCGAAGCTTCACGGAAGATAATGGAGGCCTACCATGGGGTTAAAAGATATATATTCGTTGAAGAGTAATAAGGGTTATGCGTAGGAGAGAGTGAAAAAAAAGGTCCGAGCTATAGCGTTCCCCAAATAGCTGAAGCCCGCTGTGGCTTTCTCCCGGGTTTACTGCTTTTCTTCATTATTCGCGAATACCATGGGCCGATTATTAATAATAATAATCACCTCACATGGACCGATTATTAACCATCCCCTGATTGATTGGGATGTATAGGAATAAAGGAGCCATCCTAGAAGTAAGAGAGTTGGCTCACTTGAGGCAGCTTTCAATTTGGTGCAGTGATACATTTTTTTTTAATAGACTAGTTTAAGGAGGCAACAATTTTGATTGGAAAATAATATAAATTTGGATTAGATTTTGATAAAGTTTTACTTATTGTTTTTAAATATATGTTACAGTTGTTAAGTATCAAGATTTTGAATAGTTTAAAGATTTTTAAAGATGTTAAATTCATCTACAACATTTAAAAAAAATTTAAAAAAAAATAAAAAAATAAAAAACAATTCAAATACTCCCCCAATCAAATTTAAAAAAAAAAATACCTTCACGAAATTTAAACAAGACCATCAATAATAATAATAAATAAATAAATATTTTCACTTCTAAATATTCTAAAAATAAATAAGAGTAAGCTAAACTAATATAATATTGTGATATTATTCACAAAAGCAAATTATAATATTATCAAAATCGAATTGTTGTAATTGGGTAGGGTTTATACTTAACCTCTATACTTCTCAGGGTAATGGCCACACACAAGGTTAAATCATGGTTCGTACGCTCTCCCTGTATTTCCAGGTTTAACTGTTCCACCTATATAACAGCAATGTTTCGTATTTTATTTTTATATTTTTCGATATACTTTTTTCATATATAAATCTAATAATATTTTTTATTAACATTTATGAAATTGTACATTTATTATTATTAACATTTATAAAATTGTACATTTTTTTATCGCTATTAAATTCAAATATAATAATTTTTATCATTAAAAATTATAAAAATATACTTACTTTACATCTAAATATAATTTTTTTTTGGAGATTAAACACATTCCTACGGTTTATAATTTTTTTGAGATGAAACACATTCCTACTGTAACATACACCGATAACTTCACATGGAAATGTAAGGAGTTAAAAAAAATTATTCAAGTTATTTATGGGTAAATATCCAATCACTATTAAATGTTCCTTACTTACACAGTCATAGAGTAACTTTAGAATAAGAATAGTAAGTTGCTTAACCATTAACAACCTCTATTGTAGTATATTAATATAATATTGTATTATGTAGCCTTCCACTCATTTCATTATTCATGTAGTCATCACATACTTGACATTATGAACATCACAACAACAAAGGAATCAACATCATCATCTTGACACAATAATCAATCACATCATTGAACACCAATATACTCTGGAAACCCTAGAAACCTCGTAGGGTGAAACCCAGCAAACGTTTAATTTTATTATTAAATGCTCGTGAGGGTGATCAACCCTTCCATCCCTTAACCATCATTTATATAATCTTACAAGGAAATATACAAATATCTAGCTTAAATCCATTACAATAAATATGATAGCATTTACCCACTAATCTTCATATCTTCATATCTTGGTGGCATGGATGCCCGACAATGGACCATCGTACATTGGATCATCCTGCAGCTCGCGCTTATCTGCATGAACCATAATCATTTACCTACCACCAGGTTAAGCATAATATTTCCATTGTACATATCACCATCATTCCCTGTCATTGATGTTCTCTACAAGATTTCATAGCATGATTAGATATACGCATTAATCAATAAATAATCAATCTTTAAATGATCCATTAACACTTATTCATGTGCATACATGAAATGTGATTACAATATCACAACATGCTTTCTTCTAACATCTCTACCTTAGTGTGAGCAAGTAATAATCAAATCATATCAAATAGTTCCCAACACACGCCATACAAGACAATTCACTACCACTACTTAGGAATTCCTTCAATGGTAAATGACACAATGTGCATTCATGTTACTTAAAGTTTTAGCAAAAGAATACAACCCTTTAGCTATTGCTTTTGGTGCTAAAGCTAACATGATGAACAAAGAAAATCTCAACACAAGTGAGCATGTAAACATATGTTTTCTTTTCTGTAAAACCATGAAATTAAGCATACAGATACATGTTTTCTTTTTCAAATATTATACTAACAATCATTTCCAATGTAGTTTAACACAACATGCTATCTTTCCCACATACAAATATGCATATTCTTTCCAATGAAAGTTAATACGTATATTGCATGCCTATGCATGATCTTCTTCCAAAAGGAATTAACATCATAATCATGATAATATAAAAGTAATCACACAATTTGCTCATCTAAAGAAATAAAACTAAATAGTTCCCTTATCCGTGGATTTATTAAATAAATAATCCTTATCAACACCATGGTAATCTATTCATGGATTTATGAAATAACTAATGTTTACAAACACCCTGGTAATCTACCCATGGATTTATGAAATAATTAATTAACTATATTTTTGTTTTACCAAACAAATATTAATTCCATATTTGGTCAAACAGTTAGCAAGGAATTTTGACATAATAAGAAAATGAGAGAGTTACGATAAGATTGAACACACTAAATATTTCTATGTCTCCAATGAATAACCAATTCAATCTCGATTATGAAATTGATGAAAAAAAAAATTCTAAATATGATGAGTTTCAACAGCAAATAAAGGATGATGACCAGCCTTATCATTTTTCACATGTAATAAACATATGTAATATTTGAGAGAAAGATTAAGTTTAATTACTTATCTTTACTTTCATCGGGTCTTCGAATCCACAAGAGCGTCCATCACTCTCGGTTCCATGTTGATTGCCATAACGATTTGCAATGGCAGTCTCCTAGCCATTACCCACAGCCACCTCCTTGAACAGTATAACTAGTGCGATGATGATTACATCATTGAGAGATTAACTCAACAAAAGCAGTCCATCCACGCATATAACTGTCCATCTGAGGGAGCTTCTAATTTTGAAAACCAGAATATGTTGTGGCCAATAGGACTTGCAATCTGATGTTATGATCACATCACAAAATAAGAGAGTCTCCTTTTCGAATCCAACAAAGTCGTCCACATAAACTCCAACTCCAACTGTTGGACCCGTAGA
Source organism: Pinus albicaulis (assembly GCA_034641835.2). Taxonomy (NCBI): domain Eukaryota; kingdom Viridiplantae; phylum Streptophyta; class Pinopsida; order Pinales; family Pinaceae; genus Pinus; species Pinus albicaulis. Next base: position 882,868,470 of record CM076581.1, on the reverse strand, counting down.
GCCACTCTCGTAAATAGAGAATTGCCATAGATGGTTATCAAGAATTTGTTTCCAACGAATTCTTGAATAAACAATTAAATTTACATTACGTAAAATTGATTCACCATGAGTTGGTTGGAGTACGTGTGTTACATACTCCCCCCCTTGAAGAGAACACCATCCTTGGTGTGCTTCTCTCACTGAAACTTAAACTTATACTCATGATATAATAATATAAACAACCCAAAGGGGTCTTTCCCCTCAAAATGAAACACTTTCATTTCCTTAAATGCCATTAATTGAAACAATAATGTTCTTATCCATATTCATAAGCATGTATAGCACAAAGAATATTTCGTTTCCATTTCTAACTGCTTATCCCTTATTCAATTCATAAAAATATAGAAAAATATCTATACGAACTTACCATTATTTACCAATTACTATTGGAAGAAATGATGGCTTTTACGCAAGCTCTCTGAGAATGGTTGTACACTCATCAACACTTCCTGGAAAGAGCCTGTAATGTATGACTAACAATTCAATCACATTAATCACATAGTTTCAATCAAATGAAAATACTTGCAACTATCAAAAATTCTTGCAATATCAAGAGATGTTTTAATCAAAGTACTTCCACAAGTACTCAAAGAGCACCAACCCTCTAATCAATGCATCACGTGCACACCATCTCAGCTCCTGCTAAATACATCCACACAGTACTTCAAAAAGTACTCAGAGAGCACCTAGCTCTCTAATCGTACCAATGGTCAATCAATGCACCATAGGCATATCCTAGCCTCTGCTAAGACATTCAAAAAAATTAGTAATAAAATAAATGAACTTATACATTCAGTAATTCATTTCCAAGCGCTAAGCTCCTTTCCTCTTAATATCTACATAAGATATATAAAAATTCATTTTAATATAACACATAACTTTTTACTTAACTTGTTCCGTTATGAGAACCACAATGGTAAACAAAATGCTCCTCCTAACCCATAGGAGTTGGTTTCCACAACCAAATCGAGTCATTTTCACATGCAGACAATCATTTGACAAAAGACCATTCCAGGTCCAATATGGATTCCTCTTGGAAACATCATGCCTATTCCTCTAACAACGTCCCATCTATGAGGAATTTCGGACCTCCTCCAACAGGGTCCAAAATCAATAAAGTTGCCTCAGGTTTTTCCCCTTCACCCTCTTGGCCAACTCTCTTCCCTACTGAGATCATATATCTCTAGGGAGAGGAAATCCGGGAAAGTAAGTGCCATCAACCCCTCTGGACAGGCAACCACTATCAACCCAAGGCATTCTAGCCTTTCACAATTGTTGTCAACTGTCTGGCATGTTAAATTTCTCTTTTAGCATTATTTCCCATAGTAGATTACATAATGAACTTTATGCACATTATACATAAAATAAAATAAACTTTGTGTACATCATACATCATACATCATACTTGCCCTTAACATGGGTCCAATGATATCTAGATTAACAAGAAACCTGACTAACATACATGTGTTGTACATTATTATTTCCCAAATAACAAAATCATGCACATTATAACATGATACTTTAACATTTACTGTTGCAATTCGCATTGTAATGTTTGTGATGTTTTATTTTCATAGGTTTTCTGTTGCCATTAAGCTACCCATGCTTACTATAAACAAAAATACTAATCATAAATATGCATTTCTTAAACACATATTATCTTACGCAATTATTTTAATTTTCTGCATACAATGTTGTCATGCATACAATTATATACAAATATTCATTAATGTGTATGTGTCAATAATGATTAGGGTATGAGTAAAAACATTTCCAATTCCCACAATTTTTTGTTACCAAAAAAATGACACATGAAGTAATTACCATAATCACTTGTTCACAACTTTCAAATAGCTTTAGTCAAAATCGATTCGTGCATATAACTTTCATTAGTTAGTCATTCATAACTAATCAATGATATTAATAATCTTAATTCATCGATGACGCAACTCATTCAAAAACGAGTCATTCAATGCCACTAATAATTTTAATGAATTCATGACGACTCATGCAAAAACTAGTCAATCAACTAGTCATTATAGTCAAGTCTCAGTACTTGACCCATTAAGTATTTTTAACAACTAAAAGGCTTCATTCAATTTAATTTTAAAACACTCTATCATCTTACAGTAGGAATTTCCTCATCTTTTGCATTTATGCATTAGTTTCACACACCATCACTATACACATTCATCTTTTAAAGTAGTGCATGGTAACTTTAGAAGTTTTATTGCATGCAAAAACAATTACTTCTTTTCAAACTCAAATGAAAGGTAACTATTTTTCTTTCATGCCTTTTATATTTTCTTTCCTTAAGAAATAAAGCATAATGGGTGAAACGTGGTAGGTTACACTTTTGTGAGAATCGGGGGGGTAAGAAATTTTTCAACAATGGTTAAATTCGAACTTTGTAATAGTTAAGTGGGACTTGCACTATAAGTTCGTAAGACTCGTGATTATTTTGGAATGACGACGCCGCCAGCCCGGCGCGGGCAAACAAAATTTTTGTCGGGAATTGGAAAACCAACATCAAAAGTTAATTGATTTTTTTTTTTTTAATAGTTAAGCCAAACTATTTAATCACATCATTGAACACCAATATACCTTGGAAACCCCATAGGGTGAAAACCAGAAAAATTTAATTTTATTATTAAATGCTCGTGAGGGTGTTCAACCCTCACTCAATGGCTTATAAGGGAGACCATCCCTTAACCATCTTTTATAAATCTGACAAGGAAATATAAAAAATATCTATCTTAAATCCATTACAATAAATATGGTAGCATTTACCCACTAATATTCATATCTTCATATAATGGTGGCATGAATGTACCTACAATGGACCATCGTACATTGGATCATCTTGCACCTCGCACTCATCTGTATGAACCATAATCATTTACCTGCCAGCAGGTTTAGCATAATATTTCCTTTATACATGTCACCATGATTCCCTGTTAATTTTACCTTCAACATACATTGATGTCAAGATTCATAAAGTATGAATCAATCATTTCATAAATATATACTAGAGAAGCTTCTTCCTCTACTCATGTATATTCATTACATGAAAGTAAAATACCTTGACATTCTCCCTTTAACAACACATACTGCATATGTTCTAGTTATAAGTCATCACATTAACTACTGTTTTCCTTGCCTAAGTACACATTCCTGCAAGACAATAGCTACATATCCCAATATTGTCTTTAAAAGAAACTGATACAATAGTTACGATATTTGTGCATGCGATTTACATAAATTTAATCAAACTAACTAACCCTTAAGCTATTAATTTTTGGTGCATGGAATGAAAGCTAACATAAAAAATGTTGCTCCCATGCATGCAAATCAATATAGATTCCAAAAGAGTCTTCCCAAAGGAATTCTTACACAATGGAGCACATAGCTTTCTTCACGAGTCTTCCCAAAGGAGTGCTTAACACCAGAGAACATGCAAACACATATTTCCTTTTCCAGGAAATATAACATAATAGGCATTCAAAGATATGGTTTCATTTCCATAAAACTAATGGAATAAAGCATAAGAATACATGTCTTATTCTCCAAATATTATACCAACATTACCCATATATATATATATATATATATATATATATATATTTCAGAGAAACCAAAACATACTTTAGTTTTTGTACATGTAATTCATCTTCTTTGACAAAGAAATCTTTTCCAATGTAGGATAACAAAACATGTTATCATTTCCCACATACAAATGTATATTCTTTCCAATGAAATCTAATACAAATATTGCATAAATATACATGATCTTATTCCAAAAGAAAACTAACATCATAATCATGATAGCATAAAAATAATCACACTTTTTTTTCTTCTAAAGAAATATAACTCAATAGTTCTTTTATCCATGAATTTATTAAATAACTAATCTTTACCAACACTATGGTAATATATCCATGGATTTATTAAATAACTAATATTTACTAACACCATGGTAATCTATTAATGGATTTATTAAATAACTAATCTTTACCAACACCATTGTAATCTATCCATGGATTTAATAAATAACTAATCTTTACCAACGCCATGGTAAACTATCCATGGATTTATTAAATAGTTAATATTTACAAACACCACGGTAATCTATCCATGGATTTATTAAATAACTAATATTTACCAGCACCAACGTAAACTATTGAAGGATTTATTAAATAATTAATATTTACCAACACCATGGTAAACTATATATACATGTTCACAACATGGTTAATTTATGCATGCATATTCATAAAAACTCTTCCAAGTATATTAATGTGAGAAAAATTTCTCTTTTCTTCTTCACTACACATGGAAATATTTCTATATTCATTTTCAAGAAAATAACTTGGATTTCTTATCATTTAACACACTCTTTTCTTCTTCACTACACATGAAAATATTTCAAGAGTTACCCCCTTTAATCTATATTCATTCTCAAGAAAATACCTTGGATTTGTTATAATTTCCTAAACTAAATGAGCACAAAATCCATTTAAAATAAAGGGCATGCATCTTCTATTTTATTTGTTATACAATATTATATAAATATTTATATATTTCTTTCCATATATTTAACATAATCATCTAATCTTTGTGCATGGAAAAAGTATTTCTTTTCCAAGAAATATATCATAGTAGATTTTTAAGTAAAATCTAGTTTTCCACATAAACACGTAAACATGGAAAATATTTTGAAGAAAAATAATCAAACACCGGAAATTAACCAAGAACATTACTTATCTTTTTCACTTTCTCTGTTCTGAGTCTGGTATCGGTCTCCATATTATCGATTCTGGACACAGAAAAACCATTTCTTTCACGTTCTTTCCCATTGACAATCTCCATGGAGTTCTTTTCAAAGGGATTTACTTGTAGGCGGTCTCCATGGAGCTCTATATTTCGCCATTGTGATCATGGATGCATCCAAACTCTTGGACCAACAACGTGACACCCAGGTCTGTCTTGGTGGCCCCAAACTTTTCTAAAAGATGAGCCTGCTACGCTACAAAATTTTTAATGTCTCTAGTCTATGATTAGATCAACAAAGCCCTTGGCTTCACCCCTTTCACTGCCTAGTGAATTGTGTTCTTCATCATGTTGTTGCTGGAAGATATGGAAAAAATAGTGATGTTGATTTTCCATGTGCATATCATTTTAGACGCATTCCTATTCGCATGCATGGCCTCATGATGGCTTCTCTGCTATCTTTTTTGTCATTGTATCCACGAAACACATACCTCACTATTTATAACTATGTATGCTCATAACTTCATGAGCATCCTGAGTAGCGGTTAAACATATAGGTGCAACCTTGACCCAATTGTATTGGTGGTAATCTTCCATTTGATTGGTAGATTCCCAGACTCTCCAAAGATCTAAAATAAATAATGAATACTCATCCAAGAATCTGTTTTACATCAAACCGATTCTTTATTTTCTTGATTAAATAGTTAAAGTAAAAATAGATTTACCATATGTATTTACATAAGGTTGAGTACGTCTGTTACAAGAACTTCGACCATATAATTCAAAATTGTTGTGATTGCCAAGGATCTGCTAATTTTGTTAAATTGATTTAGTCCAGATAGTTGGGAGGAGTGTTATCCTCCCCACCTAGGGCGAATTACCCCAAGTGACCTTAGAAAGTATATTTTTCAACATATTTGATCTGTGTTGTTTACCTTGCCTTTTTCTCTTTGTGTTTGTTCTTGTAGAACCTACCTCTCACATACCTTGGAACTTCACATAAAACAATTGAGCAATCAAACTTGAACTTGGAACTTTGTGTTGGGAAAACCATCCTAAATCCATGTTAACTCTGGATCTATTGGGAGACATGGGAGATCAAATGTCTTGAGATGCGAAAATTCCTTTAGAGTGAAAAGAGATTTGATCCCTCTTAGCACTTGGTACATCTAGAGTTAAGATGGATCTAGTCTCTAATACCATATTTAATTTTCATAAATCCAACAACTTGGAAATTATTCCTAACAGTATATCTCAAATCTATTGAATAAAAATCACGACTAGCTTCTTTAAATTAAGCATGCAATGGAGAACAACCAATATCAATCACACCCATCAACATATTACACACAAGTTATGCCCAATCAATAGTTCATTAATTCTTCTCAAAACCTACCTGAGCTCCCTTGCTAGGATAATGGCCCTCGAAGAAATTACAAATACAACAATTACTCTAGATCTGATCCAATGGATGAATCCTTAATATGTCCTTGATTTGGCTGAACTGGATCTCTCTTGTTGCTTCATGATCTATCCTTGAACTCGACACAAATGAAGCAAACCTACAATAATAATCACACATATCTCAATCTTACTTGAGAATCTCTCTCTCAATGTCTCTTGCCCCTGCATGTCTTTGTGCTCTTGCTAACCTACCATAGGCCCTCTTAGCCCTTCACAGGTCTAAGGACTACCATAAGCTCTCTCGACCCTCCACAAATACAAGGCCTATCACAAGCCCTCTTGGCCCTCCACATATCTAAGGCCTACTTGACCTGATCCACAAGACACCTTTCTTGCCAACCTTAAGAATGCATCATTCACCCTCATACTTATACTTTGACAAAGGGTTCAATTCCATGGGTCTATACCATAGGTTATTAGAATACCATGGGTCATCATAATACCATAGGTCTATGGGTGTAAATCCACATCACTTAGCCCACATGCCCCACGTGTGAGAATACTCCCAAGGCTACCCAAAACATCAACAAAAAGTCTTCACAAGGCTGGAAGGCACTCTACACCATTTAGCACAAGTACAGGGTGGAAATTTAAAAATGGAATACACTCAGAATCTGCTTTAGGATTATAGATATACCAATTCTTAGATGTTGGACTTCAAGTGTCCACTTTGGATCTCCACATGTTTTAAATTCTGAAAAAGAAATAATCATTTTGAAACATATGTTTAAAGTTGGCATGAAATTATTTTTTATCATATACTTTCAAAGAATGCATGAAATTTTTATGGTATATATTTTTAAAATTTGAATTATATAAATTTTCGAACTTCATGCCAATTTCTATTACATAATTTTACACTGCCCAATTTTTTCCAAACTTCCAATGTTTCCAAACATGAACTTGATCCAGGTGACCTAGCTTAAAGATAACCTCTAATCAACTTCGCAGTAGGTTCTTATATAATGTCCAGAATTGGAAACATAATAGAGTTGTCTGATTTGAAAATCAAAACCATAGGGAAATGGAAATAATTTTAACTTTCATCACTAGATATGTAGGGGCCTTTAAGGGAAATGGGAAATAATTTGACCATCTAATGAAAATAGTGAATGTAAACATGAGATGTGATATTACTGAATATCCTAAGCTCATTTTCTATTCATATTTACATATGGCCAGACATAAGATTTTTGGCAATTTTGTTGAATAGTGCGAGAAATGTCCTTTAACTTGTGCCTTATTTAAAGAGGCCAGATGTTATTTTTCCTTAGCATGAAAAAATTCCTATAAGTTAGGACAATTCATGAAGGAATTCAACTGATGCGCTGGGCTAGGAGGCTCAGATGTTGTCTCCTAGTGTGAGTTATCTTTGGAAAAAGACAAGAGAGTTAGTCTCAAGTTCTAAATTGAATATGGACGAGTTACATGAGACAGTTAGACTTAGTTAACTCAATCAATCACGAGTTCAATTTCTAGATATAATAACTTGTCAGATTTAGCCTATTCAAAAAGCTTATAAGGAGGACCAAGGCACAAAATTATATAGTTGTTTTGTGAGCATGAGTTGGTGAGGCAAGGCAATAGAGAGCACAAATTTGTGCGTGTGAGTTTGTGAGAGGAAGAGTGTGCAAGAGAATCTTGTGCAAAAATTGATAGAGACGAATTCCTTGAGAAATGCACTAGAATTTACTAGTAATTCATAAATAATAAGGGCCTTTATTGTGCTAAGATTTAGGATAAATCAATGCAAGTAAATAGGAGCTTAGCCAAGCAAGGAAAGGAAGAATCAGGATCAACATTCTTGCAAGGTGTTTCAAGTTAAGGACTAGCAGTGAGAATAAGTTGTTTTTTTATTGAAACATGACTGTGTTGTAAGAGATCTATTGCTCATTCTTCTATCAATAAAATTCTCAATCAAGAAAAGTGTTTTCCAGTTGGTTTCCCTTTAAAAATTGTGTTTTTGTATATTGTGTGATTGCTATTTTTTTTCCCATTTCACTACAAATTGAGTAGAGAAAATTCAGTGTCTTGGGTTACAAGTTAGTTTCAGATTTGTTAATTCAAGAAAATCATAATTTTTGTGGATTTTCTACAAATTCAGATAAAGAAGCAAGTGGATCATGTCCATAATCAATATGTTGACCATGTGTAGAGTGTTTCACACCCCTTTTGAGCATCTGTCATAGTTAGTAACATATGCTTTTATCATTTCCTAGTTTTTTTATGACATAAGCTTATCACTGTCACTACTATTGATTTTTTTCATATTTACAAAATCAACAATAGTTTCTTGTCCATATATTCCTCTGTCCTAATGATTGGTAGGTGAAGCATTTAGTAAAAATGACATGCTCAACTACTAAAATATGCTCCAAAAGGACATCCAAAATTTTTCTGAATGTGGCGTTAATATATCTGAATTGGATTTAAAAGGAAAAAATGTCAAAAATAAAAATCAATAAAGAAGTGAAGTACTAAAACTTAAGGAAAACACCATCGTATACTAATTAAAAATGAGTTCACTAAGTGTTACACAGTAATTTGTCACCGTCCCTGCAATCCCCATCTCGCCCATTGGAGGGTCATTTCTGTGACCAATAATCAGTGTCATGCCTTGTAAATACCATCATCGCATCCCTTTCCATGAGGACAACATTTCTTCTATTGATCATTTCCTGAGCAGACCCCTAAAAACACTTGTTTTTGCCTTGGCGCTGGTAGCCCGTTATGTACCCGCGCCAATGAGGAAAATTAACACTGAGCCTGCGCCAATTGGTGCTCTATCCCAGTTAAGCACCCGCACCAATCTGCTTTTGGAAAGTTTTTTAAAAAAAGAGGCAAAGTTTCGATTACAACAACTTCGTGGATGAGTCATCAAGAATGGTTTCGACTGAATAACCATGACCTTCCTCCTTTGGCCTCTTGTTTCCACCTTATGGGGAACCTCCCAAGGGATAAGGCCTCCCTTCCACTATTGTAGGGATCCCAACCTCCTCCTCTTCTCTATAAATATAGCCTTCATCCATTGATGAAGGGGCTGAAGGGCTGAATGGCTGAATGGCTGAATGGCTGAATAGCTAGTCTCCAAGTTCCCAAGAGCCATCAGAGCCTTATGCTGCAAAAGTCTTGATTCATTCCCTTAAGGCCAAATCCAAGCAAGGAGATCATTGTCGAGACATCCGAAGAGAGAGGTTTGTCTCATCCCCGACAAGCTTTTTCGAGACGTGTTCTGCTGGCGACCCTCCGAAGGAGAATTCAGCATCAGAGCTATGGTTGTATTCTTCTTTGATTGATTAATGATAAGCGACTATTGGTTATGGTTCCACTCTTGTTGTTGATTATGATGTTGAGTTATGTCTTCTCTGACTGACATATAGTTGCATATATTGGATTTTACGCTTGCGTTTGTTTGTTTCTGGCGTGTGCAGGTGTCAGATCACGGAGGTCGTGAGGATTGTGATCTGCCGGAGCTAAGGAACGGGAGTGCTACTTTCTCTACAAGCAACAACGTTGGATTCCAGGTAAGCCTTCATCACTAGTTGGTTTATTTGCAATTAGGAACTTGCACTATAGCGTGAACGATTGTTGCTAGAACCGGTCTGGGCTAGTAGGGATCGCCTCTGTCGGCAGAGGGGATTTACCTCCACAACAATTTGGCGACTCCACTGGGGATCGTCTAGCTTGTTATTGTTCTTCTTTGTAAGCTATAGACGGAGCCTGAAGTTAGCCAGATAGCCTTCGAAACGCTATTGCTCTGCATTAGCGAAGTAGATCAAAGCTGCTTCAGTCAATCTCCGGTTTAGTTTACGAACTAAACACTTGGAGTATTGTCTTGTCTTTTTGGTTGTTTCTCGATTCTACTTGCTTGATAGGCTCTTTTGGATGGCTCTTTTTTGAGTGTTTGGATTTTGGTTCAGCCCCAGAGGATCAAATCTGACCTCTGTTTTTCCGAGTTTTCATCCTTTCATGGTTGGCTTGATTGGCGCGGTTTCCACCCTAACAGTCGCGCCAAGTGGCACGGGTTGCCAGTTCATCACTCGCGCCATCCCCTGTCTAGCGCGGATTACAGCCAGACAATCGCACCATCTCATGTAGGTGCTAGGGTTTACCCTTGTTCGGAAGTTTCTTTTGGTCAGTACTTTGCTTCTGGGTTTGTTTTAGATTCTTCTTGAAGTGGTGAGTCTGGTCTTGGTTGGGAGAAATTCTTTGTTTTTTCATTTTCAGGCGTTGGCGCTTGTTGTCAGTTAGCAACCCGCGCCAATTGGGCATTGGCGCTAGTTGTCAGTGAGCAAGTCGCGCTAGTTGGCACTAGTTGTCAATGATAAAGTCGGGCCAATTTCAGGGTGTATGAAATTTGAGACTTTTTCCCTAAATCCTTCACCAGTGTCTCTTTCCCTTCCGGTCTTTTCACTGTATGAGCATAGATTACATTGCTCATTGTTTGAAATGTCTTCTTTCCATGATTGCTTGATGTAAAAGGGAATGAATTCCTTGTTTTGATCTCTTGCTTTGGAATTCCTCTTTGTGTTTGACCTCATATGTCTTGTCGCCTTTTGAGGGATTCCATTACAAAGTGTTTGAAACAACGATTGCATTCTTAGTGTTTGTTTACATCTCTTTTGCATTCATCCTTCATTTGCGTTTATTTAGTTTTCGTCTCATAGTGTTCTTTTTTTTTAAATGCATTAGATCACATTGCATTGAAGAGTATTTTGAGATTTATCATTGAACTTAGAGCACATTGTTTAATGATTGAAAGCTAAAAATTGCTTTGAGTGCATTCTCTTTCATTGAAAGCATGCATTAAGTAGATTCTCATTTCATTGAAAAATGCATTGAGTGCATTCTTATTATTTGAAAAGGAAAAAGGAAATTGTGCATAGATTACAATTGCATAGTTTTCGAAAAAGAGGATTTTGCATAGATCACATTGCATTGTTTGTATCGTTGAATGTTTGAAATTACTTTTGGATAGTGAAAGTCATCTAGTTTGGAAAAGATTTCTTTTGCAGTGTTGTTTTATGTCGCATCATTGTTTGAAGCTCTTCCCTTAACTAGATAGAATTCATCGATTTGAAAAGTTTTCTTTTCTCATATAGCTGCATATAGGAGATTGTCATATGACATACAGTAGGGCCTTGAAACCGAAACATAATTGAAGATAAACCATAAAATTTACTCAATTTATCTAAGGAAGCATTGAAACATTAACGAAACATTTAAAGGTCTAGGTTAGAGACGTGTTCCGGCGTCGTTAAACCTAGTAGCTGTCGTTCGCCTCTTGGCTTTAGACAACACTAGTACGGACTTGTGCTCCCCGTACTGTCGAGTATATAAAGGGAGATGCCACTAGGTTTCTATCCTTTATCCATAGGAAGCCGAGTCTGCCATCCTATACCCGTGATACACCAAACACAGCATTCGGGGAGATTTTCTGCACGTACGTTGTTGATTTATTTTTCATTTTGAAATGAAGGTGTATATTGCAGTTCACGGTTATTTGGTACACCCTTTGCCTAGCATTCCTGAGTAGTCATTTCGATCTTTTTTGACTCGTTAAATTTGAAAAGGTCATCAAGCGCTTGTCCTTTCACACTTGTTTCCAATTTGAAAGTGATAGAGTCACCTTTTGCCTATTTATTGACTCTTAAAAGATGAAACGGTAGAGTTTTGTTTCAATGTTTTAAAAACTAACTGCCCACAAAATATTCTTGGTTAAAGTTAGTTTCCTTAGGGTGTTGTTTTGGGTCGTTTCCGATGGCAACTTTTCTAGAGTTCACCAACAAAGGAATCCCCTCCGATGGGAATCCTGGTCATTTTCCTCCTTTTGGGAATGTTGGTGCTCCTTATATGGCAACGTTGTCCCTTCCTGGGTTAACTGTTGGGTTTCATGTTTGGTTGTTTTCAACCTTTTTGGTCCCGAATGTCTCGGCTACTGTTCAATCAGTTCCTCCGCCTGAACAACATCATGTTGATTCTAAGGTGGACCTCTCCCCTTCTTCGCCAGTTTCTGCGTCCTCCTCTTCTACTTCACCTAGTGAAAGTCTGGATTCGAGTAACCAGGTGGCTAAGAAGAAGAAGAAGAAGACAAAGAAGAAGAAGTCCGATAAGAGAGAGGCTAAGGCTACAGCTACTGCCTTCGACACACCTCCTCTTGATAAACCTTCAAACCCTCCGCGGAAAGTCAAGTTCCCTTGCATGTTATGCATAGGAGATCATCTTCTTCGAGATTGCCCTGGCATTCCCAAGGTGCTCGAAGCATGGTCCAACGGTCGTCCACCGTTGCCTTTGACTTCCGGGAGTCAGGTCGGGGGCACATCTTTAGCTAGTGCTGGTAAAACTCTTAAGAAGCAGGGTAAGCTCACCAATCCCTGTAAGTTGTGTGAAGGGCACCATGCCATTCACCTTTGTCCTTATATGGATGAAGCCAAGCGAGTTTTGGACAACTCAGCTGTTTCTACACCATGCCTACCGGTTGGTTATAAGCAGCTATCTTTGATTCCTCCACCAGCTGATCCTACGATTGGTCAAGAGTCATCCTTGGTCGATCCTGCTCCCTCGGAAATTCAAATTCAGGAATCCATCCCTGACCAACCATTAGTCATGGGATCGGTTGAGCTAGTCTCGTCAGCGGTGCACCAGGTCTTTTTCGTTGAGATTGGACCTCATACCCCTCAGGTTCTTCTGGTTTCTTCAGATTCCTCGTATTTAGAGAAATATTCTCCTATCCCTATACCTCAAGAAGCTGCTCCTCCGCCTCCCGTGATGGAGGTTCTGGAGGATCCCCCTCCCACCTTCGAGATGTAGGTCGTGGAGGATGCTCCTTCTTCTTCCGTAACATCAGGGGAAGACCTTCTCGGTTCGATGGTAGCCCCTTCGAGTAGTTTAGTTGCTTCCTTTGATTGGAATCGATTTCTAGGATACCGCCTTCCGTCCTATGTGCCTTTCGAGATTACAGTACAGGCTTTTGGTCTGGTCGTACACAACACCATTATAGATGAAGGCGCATCTGTTAGTGTTCTATCCTCAACTACATGGCAAGCTTTCGGTTCGCCGCTGCTTGCGCCTGTTATGCAGAATATGTTGGCATTTAACAGAAGAACGAGTCAACCCTTAGGGATCCTTCCAAGGTTACCTCTTACTTTGGGAGGTAAAACCGTCCATATGGACGTGATGGTTATTCCAGGCCCCTTGGATTTCAATCTTCTTTTGGGGCACGATTACACCTATGCCATGGGAGCACTTGTCTCCTCCCTTTTTCGTGTGGTCTGTTTTCCACATGAAGGACGGATCGTGACCATTGATCAGCTTTCGTTCTTCGGTACTGATGTGGCAAATGGCCCACCATCATCCCTTCCTAGTTTTTATCCACCCGTTGTATCTACCCCATCACAGGTCAAATATGTGGCTACCTACCCTGTGCCTGTGCTCAGTGATGATGCCATCATGCATCAAGTGCTGGGGGCACTGGGTCCTGACTTCTAGGATCTTTTCCTTCCATCGAGAGTGGAACTCTTGGAAGCGATGACTTCTTGTTCATTATGATGAAGTCGGTCGGAGCATAGTTCTTTTCTTGTGTCAAGCTCCTTAAAAAATGAAACAAGGTTGTCAGAGCAAAGTTCATTTTCCTGTGTCAAGCTCCTTAAAAAATGAAACCAGGTCTTGTCGGAGCATGGTTCTTTTCGTGTGTCAAGCTCCTTAAAAATGAAACCAGGTCGTTGGAGCACTGTTCGTCTTCTTGTGTCAAGCTCCTTAAAAAATGAAACAAGCTCGTCGAAGCACAGTTCCTTGTCTTGTGTCAAGCTCCTTAAAAAATGAAACAAGGTTGTTGGAGCAGAGTTCCTTGTATTGTGTCAAGCTCCTTAAACCATGAAACAAGGTGTCTTGAGGATAGTTCTTTTAATTTGTCAACCTCGTTAAAACAATGAAACACTTTCTTGTTCAATTCGAGTCTTTAATCAGATCTCGTAAAATCCCAGTCGAGTCGGTCTCTTGATCTCATAACTTGAACCTTCACTCCATCTGCCTTTCATATGGATTGAAGCTTGGGGGGCATGTACCTCGAATTGAGTCACCATGCTGGGGGCATGCTTACTTTTTCAAGCATAGTTTGTTTCCATTTGAAGCTTGTGTAAAAATGAACTAACTTCAAGCAAAGTTTCTTGATTTCAAGCTTGTGTAAAAATGAAACCATGCCCATTTTACCTCTTGTGATTGCCATTTTATCAACCTGTTTTTTCCAGATGAGCCTTGGTTTTCTCACTCCATCGTCACTATTTTCTTGGCCGATCATATGCCTTCACTTAGTTGTTTTACCTATTCCTGAGGAATCGCTACGATGAGGGGTCTTGTTAGCCAACCTCTTAACCTTTATTTGTTCTGAGCAATTCCACCATTATCGGAACCAATTGCTACCCTTTATACCACTCGTTCCTCCAGGAAGAGTCAGCTTTCAGCTCTTTTCTAACTCCCTAAACATGAAAAGATTGCCAAGGCCCTTGTCGTTTCGATCTTGTTAAAGTGGACACGAAACGACATCTACTCAGTATACGTTTACCCCTTTTTCGGGCTGGGATAGATTATTTACGAAAAAGGAATACCCTAGCCTATTGCGAGTAGGAGGTTTCCTCAGATATAGTTTTCTATCTTTTCGGATCCGAGGAACTATCGACGAAAAGGGACTGTTGGAGTTTACTTTTCCGCTGTCTTTTAAAACTATCTAAACATGAAAAGACGCCGAGTTTTCCCTTTGTCAGACTCGTTAAACCTAAATGACATCGAAAATTGTCAATCATGACGTTATTCGAGTTTCTCCTTCCTCGGGCTCGTTAAATGTACTAGGTTGGGTTTGTCCGAAGGACGAAATTATATGACAAGAATATGGTATCCTCTTCAAGCTTGTGTAAAAATAAAGAGGTACTCGCCAGAAATGGTGGGGAAAAATGGAACCAGCATCATTGTCGTGTCGGCAGTATGTCGCTCTTGAACATGGCACTTGTCTGCATTCGTGTCGGGTTGGGGAAATCTCACCTCATTATCTGATTGCCTCCGTGGGTTTGGGTGATCCTTTTTGACCTCTCATCTGCTCTTTGCCTTGTCGTCATGACCCTTGATATTTTGATGTCAAATACTGCCAAATCCACTGTCGTGCCGCCGATATGTTCAAGAGAAGTTGACCTCTGCAGATTTCAACCTTCCTCTGATTCTCATCTGATCTTGATTCACAAAGACATTATGTTCTTCTGTCTCGTGTCGAAACCAAATATTCTGGGTTTGATCCCTAGCGGAGTCGCCAAATTGTTGTGGAGGTAAATCCCCTCTGCGGACAGAGGCGATCCCTACTAGCCCAGACCGGGTCTAGCAACAATCGTTCATGCTATAGTGCAGGTTCCTAATTGCAAATAAACCAACTAGTGATGAAGGCTGGCCTCAAAATCCAACGCCGCCGCTAGAGATAGCGCTCCCGTTCTCAGCTTCTGCAGCAGATCACAATCTCATGACCTCCGGACCTGGACACTCGCACATGCTGGGAAATAAACAAAACGCAGTTTTAAAATCTTTATATATGTAACCTATGTCGGCCGTAGAAGACATAACTCATCTCATAATCAACAACAGGAGTAGAACCATAACCAATAGTCGCTTATCATTAATCAATCAAAGAAGAATACAACCATAGCTCTGATGCTGAATTCTCCTTCGGAGGGTCGCCAGCAGAACACGTCTCGAAAAAGCTTGTCGAGGATAGGACAAACCTCTCTCTTCGGATGTCTCGATAATGATCTCCTTGCTTGGATTTGGCCTTAAGGGAATGGATCAAAGCTCTTGCAGCATTAGGCTCTTGGGAACTTGGAGACTAGCTATTCAGCCATTCAGCCATTCAGCCCCTTCATCAATGGATGAAGGCTATATTTATAGAGGAGAGGAGGAGGTTGGGATCCATACAATAGTGGAAGGGAGGCCTTATCCCTTGGGAGGTTCCCCATAAGGTGGAAACAAGAGGCCAAAGGAGGATGGCCATGGTTATTCAATCGAAACCACTCCTGATGACTCATCCACGAAGTTTTTGTAATCGAAACTTTGCCTCTTTTTTTAAAAAAATTTCCAAAAGCAGATTGGCGCAGGTGCTTAACTGGGATAGAGCACCAATTGGTGCGGGCTCAGTGTTAATTTTCCTCATTGGCGCGAGTACATAACGGGCTACCAGCGCCAAGGCAAATACAGGTGTTTTTAGGGGTCTGCTCAGGAAATGATCAACAGAAGAAATGTTTTCCTCATGGAAAGGGATGCAATGATGGTATTTGCAAGGCATGACACTGATTATTGGTCACAGAAACAACCCTCTAATGGGCGAGATGGGGATTGCAGGGACGGTGAAAAATTACTGTGTAACACTAAGACACCAAATGTACTCCATATTTACCATTTACTGTAATTAATAATGATGTATCAACTCCTAGCTACAGAATATACAGTAATACTTCCTGCAAAACTAGAAAGATCAAATCAGATGAGAACCCAATAATTAAATGGGGCTAGTACTTAAATTCATATAATATGAAAAGATAACTATAAATCTTGCAATAATTGGGTCTATCCTACACCTACTGCCAGTAATCAGTAATGTTGCCTCCTACCTTGTGTTAATACCAATGTTGTATTTACAGACATTGCAGATATGGCACAAATAGGCTCATTGAGAAACATTGCTTGGTCAACTACCACAACACCCAATAAAAATCTTAGTGAATACATATGCCATATTTTTCAACATAATATCTTTAGCCTCTGTACCACCATTTGATAAATTTGAATGGCCTCAAAAGAAATAAAAAATCGAATTAGCATTCGTAAGGAAATGTGTGTCAATCTTCTTCTCTCTATTGAAATTCATATTGTCTTATTCATCATTCCTGGAAATTAAAGAAAATGTTTTCTTGCCGATGTCCCAAAAATTTAACTCAATGGTATCATTCAACTCTATAACTGAATTTTTTCTCTATGAAAATTTAATGCGTTTCATAGATGCATTGAAAAATACATAACTGGCATGCTAACCAAGATATTAAGACTGTGGCTAGAAGCATTTTCCTAAAAAAAGGAACCAATATCACCTTAGTCATTGACTTTGTACAGAAAAACCTGAGAGCTCTAGGGAATTCTTGTCAGTAATATCCTTGTCAGCCTAACAATGAGACACATCCACTTCAGGAAATGACAGTAAGTGAATGGAATGACAACTTCCTGATACAAAGATCTTTTGCGATGCTAAAATTGTTTCATCAGAATATAAGTGATGGTACTAGTATGTTATCATTAGATTTGATGGAAAGGGTAATAATAGTAGCACTTACTAAATTATGACACCTCCGGAAAAACTGCAATAATATTAACTTTCATGGAGCACTTCAAATGTATCAAAAAACTATCTACAACACTTAATCGAAATAATACATACCAACACTTAATCAAACTAATACATACCAGATTCCTTGGTTCAAAACCCTCACCCTTCAATTTTGAAGTCCCTTGCTCTTCCTTGAGCTTGGCAGCCATGACCCATATTTTCCCTTCAAAAGCCAAGTACAGAGACAGGACATTAATCGATGCCACGATCTTCACCCAAAATCGGGTTACCAATTCCACAATCCCAAGTTTTTTCAAACCCTCCGAGCCTTTTGAAGCCCTCACCTTCACACCCGAACAACCAAAACCTAAACTCAAACTTGGATTTGAAGCCGAGATCTATCACACCAGCCAGGCCTTAAGAACTGTGCGGGTTCCAGTGCGAATGGGCATTGCGGATATAAAAATGACGACTGTCGTGGCTTTTTTTTGGCCCGTTGGTGAGCCGGGGCTTTATCAAGCACAAAAAACACTCCTCTGATGTGGGAGCCAGGATTTGGGTTGCTGTAAAAGACAAAGACCTCAAAGAATACAGAAGGTGATGAATCCAAAAGCATCAAGTCTAGGGATTCTGAGTTGGGATCTAACCACACCTTCACCACCTGTGATGGGTGGGTTGCCTCAGCTAGCGTCAACTTTCTCACGTGCATAACATCCCTACAATCTAATCGCCTGATTTTGCAAGTTCGAGGACCATTGGTTCGAGGGCTTCTTAGAGATATTCTTCTTCGTCTTCTACCCTTCATAAATATCTCTTTGCATGAATTTTCAGGTATTTTTCCTCTTCATTCATTGAAATACAGATCGGATGAAGGGGCGATGAAGGAGCAGAGCCTTGCGGGAATTCCAGTAGGATGTCACATGGGAGTTGATCGTAGCACGACGGTCCTATGTCATTTGATGTCGAGCGCTTATCACGACTCACGGCCAGAGAGTTTAAGTGACTTGCATGCTCGTAGAAAAAAAACATAATTTGATAAGGAGCTAAAAAGGGTACCCAATTTAAATGAATTAGCTCGTCATTCCATTAGCAAACACACAATCAAAAAATTCGGCGGTGCTTTGAAATTTTCAATTAACTGTATTGTCATTCCTAATTATTATTATTTTATTTTGGAAATTGAGGAATGATATTAGTGAAAGGTATCATGGTATTGAATAATTTAATTAATATTTTACATTTATTTGCGTATTTTTTAAATGTGTAGAAATGTGGTTGGAAAGTATATGAAATTCTGGAAATGTGTAGAAAGGATTGTTGGAAATTTTATGAGTAGGATTTTGACAAATATTAAAACATTAATTGCGAAATTAATTAATTTTCCATTTTCATAATAATAAAAAGGGATATCAAATTATTTCAAAATATTTATAATGTTATTAATTTTAGTTTTTATAACATATCAAGTGATTCCAATTATGAATTATTTTAATTTTATTATAAAAATAAAAATAAAAATATTAAAATGATTTTTTTTATTTTGTTTTTTATTTTATTTTATATTTTAAAATTAATATCAATAATAAATTTTATATTCAATATTTCAAAATAAATTATAACATATGTTGATATGATATTTTTCAAAAATGAATGTTCTCTTAGTTTATCTCAACAAAAATTATAAGATGGCCTTAGTTTTAACTATACTCTTCCCTAAGTTATCTAAGCACTTCATATAAAAAATGACAAATGTATCATTGCATGGCTTGGCTCATGCACAAACAAAGACAACTAAGCTTTCAACTTTTTCTTCCAAAATAAATTGCATATTATATTAAAATTTATAAACATGCTAAATGGTGTGATTACTTGGAAGTTTGATCCATGGCGAGGACGAAGTTATTGTTCTCTGCTCCATAAATTTTTGTAAATCAAAATACTACGTATTCATATCAAAATAAGAGATTTACAATAGGAGATTTACATTGATAGATTAAACATCACATTTATATACTTCTAAAAGAACTAGCTTCTCCAAATATCACAATATAGAACCAAAAAAACACTATCACAATAATAACAGTCTCATTTCAAAAACAACTAAATATTTACATCAAGAGTTTAGGCCCCTCATAAAATGAGACAATTCTAGAGAAATAATGCACATAAACTGAAAATGAATGTGCTTTAGTGATAGTTGCCTTGAAATCGAGAAGAAAATAAATCTCTAAACCTAGAAAAGAGCGTCCTTTGACAGAGGGAAACATTAGTAAATCATATTCTTCCTGAGTTTCCTCTACACAAAACCACATCTTCCATCTAGCATGAAAAGAGAAACCATTTTCTCAGATGCGAACATACTCATCCATCCCAAAACAAGGCAAGTTGAAAGCATATGTTAAAACAAACTTCAATTGCCAAAATTCAAGTTGTAGGTGCCCATAAAATGAGAGGAAACATAGTACACTTTGATGATAGAACCAAAACCAAAGGATCATGAAAAAATAAACATAAACCGCCAACAAAATACCAAGGAAGCATAATATTGACAACAACAATGGGAATCCTCCACTTCCAGAGCATGTACATCGAGACCAAATGAATCTACTCTAGATACTCTCTCCACCATCGACATGACCATAAATATTCATACAATCTCATACAAGTGAAAATAAAACATAATTTCCACGCTTGAGGAAATAATAATAAGAGTTTGTACATGATCAATTGGAGGATCAGTAAGGTCCCTGGAGGCAGAGTCACTAACCAGAAAACCTTCAACGCGAGCCAATTAGGAGTCCACACTATCGAAATAGTATCGTAGGTTGTGAAGAATTCTTTTGACATCTTCAAGGGAATAAAATAGATTATAGGTCTCAACTTGTTTATCTTGAAGTACTAGGTGAAACAAAGTAGCCAAATATTGGTGTAAGGACAACGAGTTATGATATAAAAGTTGTTTCTTCCGAGGTTTTCCAGGGTCTCGAATCCATTTAAAATCCTCACCCATCACGTCAAAATCTGAGTGATAAGGGAGACCCTCAATATCTTTACTTTCCAACAATAAAATCTTTTTTTTAACTTCCAAAGGAACGACATCGAAGAAGGTGGCCATTAATTAAAGAACAATCTAGAAAAGAAATAGAGATCGATACCGGTTAGAAGTTATTACATTGAATGATAACTACAAACCCCTATCCATTGAATCAATGTGTATAATATAGTGGTGGCTAGGGGGTAATTTCATCTATATAGATCTACAAATGTATTACAACATCATTATTGCTATGGATCAAAGTCTTCAACATTGATTCCTCAAGGAGGGTTGGGTTGTTGAAAGAAAACGAAAGATTAGAGACCCCGAGGATGTATAATACCCTAATATAAAACATTCTTTTAATATCAATGCTTCAAAGCATGAGACTTTAACTAAGGATTCATGGGTATTTTAACATCCAATAGAAATGTTTCAGATAGAGTAGGTATACATGCAAGCCATACCTCTTGCAATTGAGTGGCATCTATGGTGTTGAAGATCCTTATAAGATTCCCCTTTGTACTAGCAGTCGCAAGGAGGCTGCCATCAAGGTGAGCGCAAAGCAGGCGATGCAAGAGTCCTGGGAATTTATGAATCCGGTTCTCTTGAGACCATAGTTCTCGACTCTAATCTTCCCACGTTGCAAGCCTAAGTAGGCCAACACGAATCACGCCAATACGTAGAGCAATGAGGATTAGTCACTGGAAGTCTATGGGGAAGAAAACAAATTTTGATCTAGATCGAGAGATGGGTCAAGTAGGGCAGGGTGGTGGAAAAGTCACATTATCACCTTCCATACAAAAGAAAAATAAAACGAACACAAAAACAAAAACAACCCGACCCAACCAAAACAAACTCGAGATATTTTATCTTTGATATTTTACTCATATTCACTTGCATGAGGGATAACAATTTCTTATAGATTTTTCCCATTAAAAGAATATGATTGTCATTGTAGACTTATATGGAAGGTCAAGTGGTGAATCTCTATATTGGCTTGGTATGTTATTGCTTGTCTTTGTTATTGTTTAAAAGGAATTGTGTTAGCATTATTGATATTTAACCAAATTATTAATTGGCATGATAAAACCCATGCATAAATATATTATAATAAAGAAAATTTATAAGTCCCTTACTATTTGAGAATTGTTATTTCATGTATGCAACTTTTTTTTTTTTTTAGTTCTCCAACCATGGAGTGTAAGCACCAATGCTTGGAGGTGACCTAGAATGGATTGAATGATATTGAATAAATAAGGGAATAAGGTGTCATAGAGGAACCACGTGCATTAGAGAGGGAAAATATTATTTTAATCAAAATGTAATAATTAAGAAGTGTGGATGAATATAAGGAAGGGGATTCATCAAAATACTTTGGTAATGAAAATGAGTATTAGCGAGGATGGAAACATAGAGGCACAAGTAAAAGAGTTCAAAAGGTTTCAAATGTGTCAAGAGAATACCAAACATTTTTTCAAATAGGGGGATTTAATAATTGGAAAGATCTTGGAGAGAAGAATAGGTGGGGAGAATATGTCTAGAAATTTTGAAGAGAAAAAAGAAGTGATGACACAAGGAGGTGAGAACGTTCAGTTAGATGGAACATGATTCTCTAAAAGGAAGCCTCGGTTTATAAGGTATTGATTAGCCTATGGAGAGAGATATCATCACAAATAAAGAAGAGGAAGAAACACTTAATAATGTGTTCTAATTGTTTGACCTAGAGGAAGTTCAAGTAGAAGACATGATATAGCCTAAGAAAAGTGGATCCAATCCAAACTAACCACCCTATGAATTTTAAAAGCCTAGAGGTAATCCCAAAGTTTTATTCTACTTTTGACTTGGAAGCACCTTTTCTTAGTAGTTTGAGATATAGTAGTAGTGAAAACAAAATGAATGTGGGAATACAAGTAGAAGGGGTTAAGTGCCTAAGGGTTATGGTATTTAGGTGTCAACCGGTTAAGGGGTTAGGGGTTAAGGGTTAAGGGTCAAGTTTTAAGAGGACATGGGATTAGGTTTTATGGGGTTCAAGGATTCAAAGTAAGGGGTTAGGGGTTAGGGGTTAAGCGGTTAGTGGCTTGGGGTTTAAGGGACCAAGGGGTAAATTTGTTATGAGTTATGAGTGTAGGGGTTAAGGGATTGTGGCTTTGGGGTTAAAGGGATAGGGACTTTAGTGGTTATGGGTTAAGTGCTTATGGGTTGTGATAATGTGGCCCCTAATCCCCTTATAACAACTATTGGGCGTTCCGCTATAAATTGCTCTCACTACCTTACATATAGGTGCCCTAGCCCCTACGCCATAAGGCCCTAAGGCTCCTTCTCATTCTATAATGTTATGATTATAGATCTCAGTAAACCATGCACTAACCTCTCACTTCTACCCATCCGTGTTACCCTAATGTCCCCTTTCCCCATTCAATACACCAAAATATCCCCCTCCCCCTAAATTCATGAGAATTGAACATTTGGAGGCGATCATTTAACAACAGCTTCTAAAAGTTTTATTCTAATGATTTTTTTTTTTGGGCGGGGGTTGTCCAAAAATGCCTCCAAAAGTTACATTGTCCTGACCTTTCAAGGCGGTTCAGGGAACCTAAGTTGATATCAACAAATACCATGAATAGACAAAGAATCCAATGATTTTAAGGGCTAAAAAACATACCACCCATAATGAACGCTTTCATCCAAAGATTATTCTATGTTGGGCCAGAACAAAACCTTTCGATACAAATTTTATGTAGCCTACTACTACAAAGGAAATTAAAACCACAACTTGTTGTTCCACTTCTAAGTCTACCCAAAATTACCTCATATTTAAAGGTATCACCATATCTTATACCGAATAAAATTCAAAAAATAGATATCCTTTAAAGAAATAGGATTGTAAGAAAAATTAACCATACATATTAATGAACCTTATTTTATATATTAATATTAGGATGAACCTATTTTTTCATTGGAAAGACAGAAAAATTCATAAATACTGATGAATCCTTATGCATTACCTGCATTCTAATGATTTAACAAAAATGGCACTAGGAGAGTGATGATACTGTGTTTTTGGCAAAGATATTTTATCTCTTCCTCCAACACCAATATTTTTCTTGTATGTTGTAGAAACAATGGAAATCCCTCATGGAGATCGTTGCCTTCATGACTACTCCATTTATACTTGTGTCTTGGGCATAAAATCAAACTCTTTTATGCTAGAGCTATTAGATTCCATTTCATTGAGCTACATTGATAGGTGAGAGCTATGCATAACTCACTAAAGGTGTATCAATAGGCAATTAGTCTATTGGCTATAGAATTGGACTATTTTTATTCGTAACTTAGAGAAATGGAAAAGATGTGGAGACAATCTCCATTCTTCTTCTTTCACCAGGCCATTTAAAATAAATAAAGAAAATAGTCTCAACCCCTTGGAGAAGGAAAGACGAGAAAAACAATTAGCATGAACAAACAAAGAATCTAATGAGCTAAGTTGAGAGGGGTCTCCCTTTATAAAGAAGCATCCATAGGCTTGTTAGAGTTAGTATGCATATTTACTAGAAGGTGGGTAGTCTTCACATCACCAACCACATCCAATAGAAAGGTACCAACTCCTATAATAAAAATGATGTCTCCAAATTAGGTGCAGTCAATACCAATAATATCATCTTATGAATCTATTACAATATGATTTGCAAAGTATGTTTCCATACATGTGTGAAAGAAGCAATCCATCTAGTTAGAAAAAGGAAGTATTTTTGAAGACCTCAAGAAACCCCCTTGAAGGAGACAAGAAGGGTTTTAAACCATAGAATAAAAGTTGATCTATGAACCCTAGTTATGAAACCCTTAGGATAAATGTTACTGGTCAATAGTTTAATCTCAGATGATATCCTAATCTTAGATCAATCTTCGAGAACATTGTTGTTCCCTTCAATTGATCTAACAAATCATCAACCCTCGACAATGAATACTTATTCTTAATGGTCACCTTGTTCAATTGCATGTAATGAATGTACAACCTGAGAGTACCATCCTTCTTCTTCACAAACAATACTGGTGTGCCCCATGGTGATACACTTGGCTTAATTTATCACTTATCCAACATTTCCTTCAACCGCAACTTTAGCTTTACTAACTGTGGAGTGCTCATCTTGTATTGTTTTTTGATGTTGGTGCTACCCCTGGTACCAACTCAATAGAAAAATACACTTCCCTGTGAGGAAAAAATTCTAAAATATCTACAGGAAATACATCCTGAAACTATTGTAAAACAGGGTACTTTCTCAAGACGTCTACATCTTCAACTTCCTTATCTTTGTCACTATAAATATGTACTGCAAATAACACACACCTATTCTTGTGACTACACTTCATTTGCAAGACTCTTTGTTGTCCTTCTTCAACTACACTGATGTTTCCTTCTTCTTACCTTGCAAGACTCTTTGTTCTCCACTGTCATCCAAACACTCAATAGCTTTGTCATAGCATTCCACTTTGGTCCTATGGAGATACAACCAGTCCATACCCAAAAGAATGTTATACGAACCCAATGATAATACATTAAATTGTTCTGATGTAGACATACCATTAAACTCAAATGCATAAGCTCTTACCCGATGGTGAAATCGCTTCATTGTACCTTTATCCAATTGCAATAACGAAGACTCTTCATGCGCTTCTTTGTTCAAACCACTCTTATCCACCAGGTCAGGATTAACATAACTATAATTAGATCCAGGGCCAATCAAAATAGAAACAACTTGATCACATAGCTTACCGTCCATCTTGATAATAGGCACCTTGTGATCTGCTTGTCTATTATGTAATGATGCATAGATCCGAGGAACACTTTGTCCAACATCCCCCATTTTCTGTGCTTCTTGAGCACTGTAAATCTGCGGTGTACCACCTTGATGTTGTGTACAATATCTCATGCAATGATCTTTTCCACAAGTCCAACACTATATAGGCTTCCAACCTACACCCTTGTTATACTCCTCAAAATAAAATCCTTGCCATTTGTTAGATGCATTAAACTTCTTGTGCGGTGTTGCATTCTCTTTGTTACATGTGTCCCGAGGCCTTGCTCGCTTCTTATCCCATTTCCCTTTATTCCTTGCATTACCTTTGCAGTTCGGTTTAGTCTCAGATCTACCCTTTGATTACTCATAACAATGCTTTAGCTTCCAAATGGCCTCCTCCAATGATCTATGCTCATCAAACTCGTTCATTTCTTTGAATGTTCTCGACAACCCACTGATGAATCGTTGAATCTTGGGCTTCTCCGCCTTGAGGTAAGGCACATATATTAACAACTCTAGAAATCTGCTAGTGTACTCTTCATTGATAATAGAGTCCATATTTAGCTCATAAAACTATTTTTTCTTGTCATCATAGTACATATTCGATAGATACTTATTCCTAAATAGTCTCTCGAATTAACTCCAAGTCAACTCCTCCTCATAAATATATCTAATGTTATTTACATCTTCACACAAAATATCTGCTTTACCTTTAAGACTGAATTTATATATCTTGGCCTTCATGTTCTCTGAGTAATCATGCAATCTGAAGAATTTATTAATTCCAATAAACCACGCTTCTGCATCCTGTTCTTTCTTCATTTCCCCATCGAATGTAGGTGGATTTTATTTCTTGAACTCATCCAGAAAATATCTCCCATCACTCCTCATGTAAGGATGATAATGATGATGACCATGATACCTATCAGAACCAAAACCAAAATACTACCTGTGTCCATCACCCCTCCCTTCCAGAGTATCCAAGAACCTAACATCCCCAATCGTGTCATCTCTATCTGACCTGTGCCCACTATGGGGTCTACTTCCACAGGCTCCATTATTCATATCCTCCTGTCCATAGTTGATCCGAAGTGGTCCATGTCTCTGCGATTCTAACAAACTCTGAAGAATTACTGCATTGAATTTTTCCTATTTCTCCTATGCCTGCATGATTTCGTCATTATCTTCTTTGCAAATCCTTATTTCCACCTTCAAACTCCTCAATGTGTTTGCTAAGTCAGAAGAGTTCCCAACACCACGCTACTCATATGATTCATAGGGAGAATCTTTGTAGTCTACCATCTTGTTAGTAAGCTCTGATCTCTTCTTCCTGCAAGGTATATTATGTCAAGTAAACCAAATCATAAAAAAACTAGTGTACCTTAGCATAGCTCGGAGAGGATATCTCGTCTGCAAGACCGAACAGATTAGCGCAATACATACATACATACATACATACACATATATATACATATAATCAACATATAAACATCTTTTCAGCCTTTATCCAGTTATTAAAGCATGACTATGCTGACCACATACCATGAATTCATGCACAACGATCATCATCTAGTTAAAGTATGCATAAAAAAATATAAACATTGATACACATAATCAATGAACAACCAGCATAAACACAACAAATACATTAAAAAATGACACCATCAACTTTCACATCATGACACCACTACAATCATGATCAATGCCATGCATTCACAACAAGAACATAGATCACAATCACAAGGACCTATATAAATCGACATGTAGATATGACAACACATTCATCCAAGGGGAATGGAAACTAGTCATCACCCAAGGAGAATGGAACCATGCTATAATACCACTCTATAACACCCTCATCCCACATCTACCCAAGTAACCAGCTAACTGGGGAAAACATATGACGAAGAGTTACTCTGATATGATTCAAATCCCTATATACAGTTAAGGAAGTGGATTCGATGGAAGACAACCTACCTAACCTTATGCACTTGCAACAAAACCCCCAGGAGCCATCCAACCCATCTAGGTGACTGGAGCCATCCAACACATCCAGGTGACCAACCCTTGAGACAAACTGACATTTTTTTTCATCAAAGTCTTCATCTCTCCCTTGACATGGGCATGCATGTGACTTAGAACCTCCAGTCTCTCCCACAACAAGGTATGTCTACGACTAGGGACTTTTCCAGGTAGTTCTATGCCAACAACTCTGGATTCTGAGCCACTTTTTCAGGGCCACGACTGAGGCCACTAACCTGAGATCCATGAAACTTCCACAAATGAAAAGTAACATAAACAAAATGATAAAAATTTAAATACTTCAACAAGGACTTGAGTGGACCCCTACTAGCCATGACATACATTTCATCAAACATGTCACAAATATGCATTCTACAGGTTAAAACAACAAACCTAAGCACAAGGGTCCCACAATTATCTGAGAATCACTAAGAATCATTGATGCCTCATCACAATAAATGCATTACCATATATTAAGCCATACAGTCATTATACATTCGGTGATTAACAAAACATGATGAGAGCCATACATTATCACTGTCATAAAACTCAATCATAACAAACATATAACCAATAGAAATATTACGGATATAACAACGATGTAAGCCAGATATAAACAAGTATATTTACCCACAAAATACTAAGGAGAAAGAGCACTTATTGATGATTACATAGGCTGACAAAGTACAGGACTTCCATGAACAAACCGACCATATATTAGGCTAAACCAAATCTTTCTTTCAGCCAGTCACCCCCATGCCATATTGCAAGCATGAATTTGGTATTTCATAGAACAAATCAATAAAAACCAAACAAGGGCTTCCAGAGGCCAAACCACCTCAACCCTTAATTGGTGATTCCACCTCATGGTCGAACATCACTAACTATCACCATATTGGTCTTTACCCAAGCTTTCCAGGGCTCCATCGTGTTTGTTCCAACCAAGTTTTCTAGGAATTGTAACTCAACCCACAATTTTTGTCGAGCTTCTAGAGAATTTGTCCAACCAAGGCTTCCAGGACTAGTAACTCAACCCACCAAGGGCTTCTAGAGCATTTTTCCAACCAAGGCTTCTAGGAACTAATAACTCAACTCACAACCAAAGGCACAAGAAAACCAACAAGAAAACAAAAGTAAAACCCACAACACCATGGCTATCTAGGAAATAACAAGGCTTGGAAAAACCACTATCAATCCATACAATCCCCCATGGCAATGAAAAATCATAACCAAATAACTACATGCATATTCCATGCATGCCAAAGCTACTAAGAGAACCATACATGGAACTTATTACCTGCAAGAAAAACATGTTATAGCTATTGATATCGTTGTCCTCTTGTGCTTTCCTACTTTTCCTTTTCCTTCTTGCTCCAAATCCCAAGTATGCCACACTCCTCAAAGAGTTCTCTAATAAAAATCAAAGTTTCCAAGAGTATGAGAGAGAGAGAATATAATGAGAGCTCTAAAATTGAACTGAAAAAAGTTTGGGAAAGAGCTACCAACTGATCCTCATAAGCCTTTTTATCGATGAGGCCTCTAATTTCTTCAATTTTCCATTATTTTCCTTCATTTTCCTCCTCACATGCAACCTGTGACCTTTCACCTCACTTTTCTCATATTTTCCATTATTTTCATAAATAAAATGCTAATAAATGCCTCATGCCTTTCCAAATATTTTTCCATTTTCTTTTCCAATTCCCATAACCATTAATAAACCAGAGTGAACACCCACTAGGATGTTTTCACCCAACATTCAACTTGGAATACATGTCCCATGACCAAGGTCTTATTTTACCATTATTAACTTTTACATGGATTTTTGACCAGGGATATTACAACTTACTGTTACAGTGGTACCTTCAACCTTAAATTCTTCATCAAACATGGAAATTTCCATATTTCCACAATCAATCCTTGTTTCGAAAAAGAGACCACAAATTTCATCAACATATTTTTCATCCACTTTGTGGTGATATATCTGAGCATGCATGTGCTCATTAACAATTTCAACTTCACCAAATTCATCATTTTTTGTTGGATTCTTGAGAGATGCACATTCATCTCTACAAACCATTACTTCATATGAAAAATTGTCTTTTTTCTTCTTAAACTTAAATGCTTGAAACTATGATGAAAATAAGTCATCATAAACTACAATGATACCAACTAGATCACACATGTTATTCAATTCTTTTTGGAATCTTCACCGTCATCAACAAGGACTACTGTTGGATTCACCAATTCACTACGCACTTTTCAGTCACCATCCACATGTGTCTCGTCAGAGTAGGATTCACCATCATCTTCACCATCCATGTTACAAAGGGGTTCTCGGGAATTTATATGTTATTACTCTACCTCACACATAGGGGCTTCAACTTCTCACTCTGCAATATTTTATGTGTCTTCTTCATCCATATGCATGTCTTCATGAGTGATTTCAATTTTATAGTCTTTATGACCATCCTCCACATTTGAGTGGGATTCTCCAAGGTATGTTTTCCTCCTAGAGTCTTTCTCATTTAATCTCATAACTACAGTTAACTTTCTATTGATTCTTTAATAGACTGTAACATAATGTGTTTCTTTATGTCATTTTCCTTTATACCAAATTATACTTCCAGGGTCTTCCATGCTTCCTAGGAAGATGTAGCTTTTGCTACCTTGGACAAGGACTTCTCATCCAATGAATTTTTTATAAGATCTAATACTAAGATATCACATACTTCATCATATGGGTTATTAGACCGATACTCAATCAACTCTTTACATTGAAGAAAAGTTTTCATTTTGACAGTTCCCAAAAATTAAAATGTTTACTCGTAAATTTTGGAAGTGTTACCAAATTTATCCTGATCCATTCATCCTCAATTTTTTCTACTTCATCTTCTTGAACTTTAGATGCCTTGACTGTGGAGAGAACCTCTATGATATCTTCAAAATACTTTAGCTCTTCCTCTCGATTTATTTTCTCGGTTTTCTTTATTCTTACTTTTTGACCCATGGTTGTAGTCTTTCTTTTGTCTTCTACCTTCTTTCCTTATTATGTTAACCTTCTAGAAATTAACGTCACATACACTTCATTATCTTTAAAAATAAAATTTTTAACCTTCACTTTAACGGTGGCTCCCAACAACTACTAGCAAGTTTGCAAAGCTCTTCTATGCATATTCTTATGGATGCTCATGGATAAAACTTACAGTGGAGACTCCTTTGGTTAGTGGTGGTGGCTCTTCCCTCTTGATATGGTGGTGGATCTATAGTCTACTCACCCTACAATTTGAGTAGTTGGGTTTACAAAATTTCAATGAGCTCTAGTTTCTACTTATGGACCAATGGATGAAAATTTCGATTTGCAGACTAGTCACAATAGCCAAGGCTCTTAGTGGAAGTGGCTCATGACCTTCTTAACTTGTTTGGTTCTTTGAAACCTTGCTACACCTTGATATGATACCAATTGTTATTTAGATGCAAAGATAAACATGAAAACACAAGACAAATAAGTAGACAAGATTCTTCTTGAATAAATAAGTTCTATTCATTAATCATTCTATCATAT
Source organism: Pinus albicaulis (assembly GCA_034641835.2). Classification (NCBI taxonomy): domain Eukaryota; kingdom Viridiplantae; phylum Streptophyta; class Pinopsida; order Pinales; family Pinaceae; genus Pinus; species Pinus albicaulis. The sequence continues at coordinate 882,837,430 of CM076581.1, read as the reverse complement.
ACATCCACGAGTTGTTGTTATTCTCTCTTATTACTTCACATTACAATGACCCAACCATGAGTATATAAGCACTAAGCTTTCTAAATATGGAATTATGCAAACTATGACTTGACACTTTAACTAAACTTTTCGAATTTCACTTTTACATAAATCAACATTCTTTTTCCCTTCACTTAGCTTTTCTTGACAAGTCATTACCTTTTTAACTTTTAACTTTGACTCACTTGAATTCTAATATTAGACTTAATTAGACTTAACTTGCTTTCCTTCACTTAATTTAACTCTTCATACATTGCATGCATACGATAGTACTTATTATTTCTATAAGTGAAACAATTTTGATCTATGACAAAGTTGGGATCAATTACTGTAAATGAAATAGGAAATTTGGTGATAGGTTTGTATGAATTGTGTGCTCTTATAATTTAAATTATTATAGGAGACTAGAGTTCACTTGATTGTAACACATTTGAATATTAAGTTGTTTATTCTATAAGATTACTTTCATTCATATCATTTGCATATTGGTTATGTTAAAGCATAATTGTGTAGAATTATTATCTACATACTTCAATAAGTGTTAAACTTACGAATTTTAATGACCGTGAAATATAAAAAGTGAGGTGTAATAGATGAGATGAAATGAGTCATATGCACCACAAACCTATAGTTATGGGCCATCTAGGTGCGCTAAGTCATCCTTCGATATGGTTGACTATGGGGGCATGACAATGGTTTTTCTGGTTAAATTAAAGTTTATGATAGAGGTACTCTTTGAACCTCCTTCACAATTTATTTACATATATCTCTATTAAGTGAGGAAGATAAATCATATAAACGTTCTTCCCTAGTCTGAAATGATATCAATTACCAATATTACTTCGTTTCTTAATAATGCGTTCATCGTTTTCTAATTACCAGATGAAAATCTTTACCAACATCTTAATACCTAATAATAAATTAATATAAAAAATATTAATCTGCATTTTGTATATATATATTTTTTACAATATTAGCAGAAAGATTTTTTTACAATAAAAAAATAAATTTAAATACTAAAATTTTATCTAGGAAATAATTAAATTATTTTTATTTATCTCTTTGATATATTTGTTCAATAGTGAAAAGAAAATCCATATGTGACTATAAGACATATACAAGAATCAAAATTTTGATTTTTCATTTCGAAAGAGAAAAATGAAGGTTTAAAATGCATATATGGAAAACAATTGAGAAAATATTTAATTTTTCTTTTATCGTTATATTGTATTTAATTTCCTGCAAATTTATATCAAAGTCTTTGTTGAAGTAATTTAATTTTTTTCACATATTTAAAAAAATAAACAATTTTAGTTCATGGAATGTAACTCATTTGAAAATCACCTTGTTATGAAGTATTATGTAAAAACATGAGATTCAAAGTTAAATCCTCTTGAGTGGCCAACCAAAAAATAATATTTTTTTATCTATTTATTTATTATATTTTTTGAATATGGTTTAATGAAAATTGAAAAATATAATATAAAAGAAATAAAATTGACATGATTACATTTCATGTGGTTTGAATATCTATTTTCAAAAATAAAAAATATAACTATCCACTATCCACTCATACAATAGAATTTGAATGCAAATTTTGAGAATACTAATGGTTTTGTCTTAAATGAGTTTTTTCTTAATTGTCATTGTCTTAAATTGTCATAGTCTTAAATATAAAGTTTTGTCTTAAAATATTTTTGTCTCAAACTGATTTTCTCTTACATATAAAGTTTTGTCTTAAAAAAATTTTCTCAAACTTTTTTTGTCTCAAAATAATTTTGTCTTAAATTGTTTTTGCCTTTTGTTTCAAATTAATTTTTCTTAAATATAAAATTTTGTCATAAACTACTTTTATGTCATAAACTACTTTTATCTCATAATAAAATTTAAAACAATTTAATTGATATTAAATTTTAATGTAAAATAACTAAAATAAATTTCATTGCTACTTTTCATAGCTTATTTATGATTATCCATCCAAGATATGAACGTGAGATCTGCTTCTCACAGCAAATAAATCTGTTATCTACTGCATACTAATATCTTTCTCCATGTATGATACTATAATATTTTGATTTTTGTTTGAGGAATGATTGTATGTAAGATATTATAATATTTTGATTTTTGTTTGAAGAATGACTGTAAGTATTATATTATAATGTTTTGATTTTTTTGTTTGAGGAATGATTGTAATATAAAAGAGTAAAATGGAAAAATGTTTTTTTTTAAGAATGCCGTTATCAAAATGTAGGAATAGGTCGAGCAGAGATATTTCTTAAAATGATTTATTTTATTTATTTATAATTTTTACTTACTCTTTAATCTTTTATGAAATTTTAATCCAAACCCAATTAATTTTTTTAAATATAAGAATCATCTATTTGTGCTTTTGTAAAAACCTACTTGTTAAGGAGATTTCCATATATAAGTGCACCCTATTTTCTACCCACGTCCCATTCTATTTTGCATTACTGGAATCGATTTGCAAGAGTCCCACCCGTGTCCTTTAAAAGCTAAATGGTTTTATATTAATGATATTGCGAGTAGTCCGGATATGATTAGGCCAACGGGTGGAAGAAGTTAAATTTCTATCAAGTAAAAGTGACGACGAATTACCGTTGTGATCATGCAATGCAAACAACAAAATTAGCTGATAATGGTAAATTATAAACATAAGAGTTGTGTGCAGCTTTGGCAAATAAACAAACAAAGGCCCATAAGTGGGAACCCCACACTTACAACCATTGCAGGTCTGTTGAATAATGATGTTATGGCATTGCAGTACATTCACTTCAGTCAGTCAATCATGTCACCTGCTTTCATCTACCTCCACTATCAATCCAGTTGTTTGAGTGCAACTGCCTGTCACCACTACAGTACACATGTTCTCCTTTTATGTCAAATAAAGTGCATAGTTGAGGAGTAACCCTAGTGTGAAAAAGCAGGGGGAGGAGTCCAGGGACAAATTGGGTAGCTTGCTTTATGTACGGGTCGGTTTTTTAGTGATTTTAGAAGGTTGTGTTAGATTCTCAGATCGGAAAAACACTCGACCCAATTTTTGTCCCATGAAATTTTGGCCATCGTGGGAAAAACAATTCGCAAAATTCATCTTAATTTTCATACAATCTGGTACAATGTTAACCTATTCCCACCTGCTGGCAAGGTGCTTATGCCATCCCTCTCATTATGATCTTTATTTGTCATTACCACAGAGTGAATAATGTCAAAACTATTGCAGATACGAAATTCAAGTTGTGTTACCTGCCCCATGCAGCCTGCCGGGATGGGATTTGACAGGTGTTATGGTGATTTGTGGGTTAAATACAGTTAAAATTTTTTACAAAATATCTTTCATTGAAAATGTGGAAAACGGTTGGGAGCTGCCAAAAATTTTAAATTTGACACATGAGTTTATTTGGAAATTCCAAATCCATAATATGAAGGGCAATTTACTTGGATTAGTCAAATTTTTCATACTAAAAAGATGATGAAAGCAGCACTAAAATTTTAGAAACCGTTTCAGATTTGAAATCCCAAGCCTACTTGGGCCACATGCTTTCTGGGCAGTTCTAATCCATTTGAGAGAAAATAATCAATTTAAAATATGACAACCCTCGAGCTAAAAAAAACCCTAACATGTACATTACTCTCCCACGCTCCACAGCCTGACAACGTACATTACTCTCATGTTTCAACTTTCTGCTCATGGCCCAGGGCTGTAGTTTAGTTCTAGTAAATTTGGACTGAAATTGTGTAAGGGCTGTAGTTTAATTCTAGTAAACTTGAACGGAAATTGTGCAAGTAATTGATGAAACTACATTGTAGTTATGGAATTTAAATGAATAATTTAAGTATTTAAAATTTCTAAGATAGTGAATATAAAATAAAATAATTATAAAATTTATGAAATTTAAAAACTATAATTAAAATAATTTTATATAATCATATTTACTAAAATTTTAAAATATTGGAATTTGAATAATTTAAATATTAAAAATTTATAAGATAGTGAATATAAAATAAAATAATTATAAATTTTAAAATATTTAAAAAATATAATTAAAATAATTTTATATAATTATATTTATTAAAATTTTAAAATATTTTAAAATTTATGATTAATGTAAAAAATAGCACGATTATATTTACACATTTGTAAATATGTTCTATCAAAGTTGATTCGATCATAGTTGAAGAGGATTGATGAGTTTGATCATAGTTAATTAAGTTTACGAATTTAATAATAATTACCATTAAAGTAACAATATATTATTGTTAAAGTCATTTAATAATATTACAATAATATTAACCATGATAAAAATATTACATTAATATTACATTGAATTAATCATAATTGACCAATATCAGCCATCTTTCATAATGTTTAATATTATATTAATATTACATTAATATTAATATTAAATTAATATAATAAAAATAATAACATTAATAGATAAGTAGATCAACAAGTTTGGCCACAGCTAACAAAAAAAAGTTGGCCATAGTCACCAACCATTATTAATCAAATGATTAAACACAGTTAACAAAATTGACCATAATTAAAGAGACTGTAATGATTGACGTAGCTTAACAAAATTACCATGATCCAACGATTGATCTAATGATTGACCCAACGATGGTAAATCTGCTCCCAGTAAAAGTCACTAGTCCATACGAGCACCATTGGCCATCTCATAATGTGGTAAATAAGTTTCCTTCCCGTTGGTTCACTCAAGCTTAATGATATAAGAACTTCAAGTTTGAGAAATTATTGATTCAGCTCGATCCGGTGTGAATAGGTGGAGCCTGGTGGTAACGGATGGAGTAGTGATAATTTAAAGTTGTAGTTTAAAAAATTTACAAAATAATTTAGAAATTTTGGTAAGAAAATGAAAAATTTAAGTAAAGATTTTTGAAAATAAAGTTAAAGTTGTAAGTATTTTGAGTGTCTTAAAAGTTTTTGATGATATTAAATTCAGCTTCACCTTAAAAAAACACAATTCAAACACTCTAACTACCTAATTTTTTCTCACACGTCTCCTGGCGCTGAAAGCTTTGATAACACGGCAATAGACAACAATGTGGACGGGTTCTCATGCGAACAAGTGAGGCGCGACGGGATGGGTATCATCACCCGCATACTAGGTAATGAAAATGATCATTTGATATTTGCCTAATGAGTCGGTGGATTGTTTTAAGAAAATAAATAAAGGAGTTGAGGTTGCTTTTATAGTAAGGTGGTGCCTTCTTGTTCACGAATTTCCGAGGGAATGGGATATTAAATTAAGTGAGTAAACGGATTTTCTTGAAATGGACGAATCTCGTATCTCGTTTCCTGGTATCAGTTGACTTTTATTTCAAGAGCATTATATTTTTATTTGATTTTTTGTTTAATGAATATAGTCATGTTTATATTTAGTTTTTTTAGCCGCAGTCCAAGTCTCAATTTGTTTAAGCAGACTTCTTCTTGCCCTTGAAGTTTTACTAGTTGGGTTAGATGTTTTTAAGGAGGGACATTGTTTTATATATATATATTTTTCATTTTTCATATCAAAAATTGCTTTTCAGATATGAAAAGGAAGAGATAGATAACCTAGAGATGTATTTTTAGGGAGTTGGGGTTGGGAATCCCAAGTGTATGTAAAGGAAGAGGTAGAAATTCGAGAGCATGTTTTTTTTTAAGGGAGTTGGGGTTAGGAATATGTTGAAAATGGAGAATTATGTCATTATATCATATTAAATACATAATGTGTTTAAAGTGGAGAATTATGTTAGTGTATTATATTAATTTGATTTAGCCAAATAAATTGTAAATAGAAGAGATATAAAATTTGGTGAAAAAAAGAGGTTTTTTTTTTAGGAATTGCAGGGTCATTATATCATATTAATTTCATCGGTGAAGATGTTTTGGCTGAACAAATTGTGAATAGAGGAGATAGAAAATTTGGTGAAAAAAAGACATTTTGTAAGAATTAGAGGGATGGGGAGGAACCCAACATTTTATGCAGTGGAAAAACCAAGTTTTTCAAAATCAAAGGACCTTATTGGATTGTTAAAGCTTTGATTGCTCAAGTTTTAGCAAATATAAAAGATCAACAAGATATCTTATATTGAATTAAAAGTTTCAAAAGTAAGTTCAAGGTCGATTCTCATGTGGTTTTTGGAATTAGAATTTTTGTTTCACAAATCAATGAGAATACCAAAGTCACAACCAACAAGGAAAACTTCCATTGCTCTAAAGGAATAAAACCTAACTATATTATACCATATGAGAACCAATGGTCCATAACCCATTGGTTTTATATGAATAATTAAAAGGTAGTGATTTATAGTAATAGGATATTAGCTCAAAGCAATTTTTAGTGTGTTTATAAATTAAGTAATAAATAAATGTATATAATCAATATCATTTAATTTTTTTGATAAAATTGTCATTATTTTTATTTATTTATTAAATATGGAAAAAAAACAAATCTCTTGTGTATATATATTTTCTTTAACATTTTAAATGAATTTAAATGAGTAAGAATCTCACTTAAATTATAACTTAAAGTTTAAATATGGATTTGCTAAAAATATAATTTTGATTATTCTTTAAATATTTATATTTACACCTAAACAATATTTTTATATAAATATTGTATTTATAGTGTTTTCATTTTCATTTCAATATTCTTTTATTATTTTTTCTATATTTATTTATTTATATTAACAAATACTTTATTTTATTTTTAACTAAAAATAAGTTTAGGTAAATTGAATTTTGTAAAATAATAACAATAAAAACATTTATTCTCTTTTAACAAATTTAATTTTAGAAATCCATTTTAGAAATTATTATAACAATTTAGAGCTCAATTTCAATTAAAAAAACACAAATTAAAAATACAAATAAATTAAATTTAAGCTATCAGATTTTAAAAAATTAAAAAACTTAATTCATTTAAACACCTTTATACAGGCAACATGCTCGTGCAATCATTGCATAATTTAAAAAAACCAAAAGCGTGGTACTGCACGTATGGTTCTCTGCAAAGAGTCCCCACTTACTACGAATCATATTTGTTGAGGAGGGCAGGTGTTTACGCCGACAAAGCTTTCTCTCCGTTGTTCTTGGGGTGGGGGACCCTGTCCCTCCTCTTGTCCACTTGAACGAACAGGGCATCCAGTTCATGGGATGACTTGTACTCTTATTCTCTCTAAAGTGGACGACTGAGCATCGAATCCACCTCCTCCACAAAGATTTTTCAAACCCGAGGACGTCAGACATTATATGTGTAATACGAACTTGCAAGTAAATGCCTTGTGTACGCTGATAAAGACTTAAGCTTGTTCACGAGAATTCGAGAATAGAATGCCATGATTTTGTAACCTGCATTATCGGTTCATCCGTTGCAACATGTCGAGTGGTAAGGTTACCACTGACCACTCTCCAACTAAATGTTAAATGTTGCATGCACTTATATCTATGTTTGACTATATATGTACTAAAAGTTGTATGGAGTTTCTATATCGGTTTGTTGGATTTTACTAGTTTTAAATACTAATATGTATATATAATTTTGTGGACTATTTAATGCTTTAATAAAGTTTGATGAACGAATTTTATCAACCTTTTGATATACATATTAACTCACATACATATCAAGTGGGAAAGTGATCACTAATCATTTTACTTGTCTAGTGCGATTTTTGAAGGTTTTTTGGGTGGATTTTTTCAGTCTAATTTTTCTAAAAATTGGAGGAATTTATTGAAAACAGAGGTTTGATGAGAATATTGCACAATCAAAATGTCCTAGAGGTTTTTTAGGGTGCTGAATCCATATATACAATAAAAAAAAGTTTAAATAACAAAAAGCAAGATTCAACCTCAATTTTTTTGGCCGGATTCCAACACCAAAAACTCCAAAAAGTGGCACTAAAGACACCTCCCTATTCACTCTCCAACATTTAAAATTGATGCCTGTATGCACCTTTTCAGGTTTTTTTAGACATAAAATAAAGTTTATTTTAAAATATTCACGTTATTCTTAACTTGCCATATTGACGAACATATAAAAAATTGACAAGTTTTAATATATCTATATATATATATATATATATATATATATATATATATATATATATATATATATATATATAACTCTTTAGAATTTGAATAGTGTTAACAAACTATGCTAACAAAAATTAAAATGGTTTGTTCACACAATTGTTATGGTTCTATTTTCTTTATCACATAGTACAATATTTCTTGAGGTTCCATGTTAAGGGGAATGTTTGTAGGACGGCCCAAAAATAAACTTTGGGATATACCATTCTCTATCCATTAAGTGGGTTGGTGAAGTCTATACTTCCTGAATCCCAGGCTCCCATAACCATTTGTCTGTAGGAGGGTGCAAAAATAAACTTCGAGATATACCATTCTCTATCCATTAAGTAGGTTGGTGAAGTTTATACTTCTTGAATCCCAGGCTCCCATGACCATATCCCTCTTTTCTGAGGGCATCCAAATTTCAAGATTTAAATATCATTAGGGCAATCAGGTTCATAGTTAAAATGACCTAGATCGCCTATTGACCAATGAAATATTTAAAGCATTAACTCAAACAACATTGATAATTTTGGATTGGTTTGGTAAGACGTTGATGATGGAGTTCAAACATTTATGAAAATATGACTCACTCATATTGTAAAACTCTAACCTTTTTTCCATCTCATGATCTAACATCAATCTTCTACAATCCAAATTTTATCACAATCTCAAATCGTGTGCGACATTGTTGTGGAACCTAGAAGATTTGGCAAGATTGTGCAGTGAATTCCCAATGCCCATCAGAGTGCTCTATCCTTGAACTTTCATAGATGGATTACATGATATTGCTAGAGCCTAAAGTCTACAAAAGAAAAAAAACTAGGAAGTCACAAATTCGCAACCACTGAGGGTAAGCTCCTCTCCTGTATTTTCCTTTTGCTAATTTTTTTTTTTTGGGTTTTCTATGTTACCACAGTGCCATGGTCCCTCATTTTCTTCGAGTTTCAGCGATAGTGTATAAATAGTTTTAAATTATTCATATTATAGGATATAGCAATTCCAAGAGAAATGCAGTTTGTAGGTAAAATTATCGATTAAGTCACTTTAATGAATTTTGTTCTCTCTTCTTTTTCAATAGAAAAAGAAATTCTATCATTCAAAAGAACAATTTACAAGCACATATCTTCCTCTATTTCTTAGTAGTTGCATCAAAATTAATCTCTTTGGTAGAAATTAAAAATAAAAATAATTTATTGGTCTCAAAGATGATTTACAATCATATATCTTATACACTATAATTTACAGAAGGCCAACATTGTAATATCTGCCATTGGAATAAATCAACAAAGTAAAAAAAATTTATAATTGTTTTAATAGTAGAATTTATTTTATATATTTTTTTATGCATGAATATTTTGGTATAGATGGTTGTACTATTTCCCCCTTGGGCATCCTATTTTACTCCTTAGCATCCCCGTTTTGAAAGGCCTTGCAACACGAATTATTACTATAATCAACTGAAAATATGTTTTCTTATTATTATCAACTGAAAATATATTTTATATAGTTGAATGATTTGTGGCATATATGGCCTCTAGTAGGGTAGTTTTGTTTAGAATGGAGAAATAATAATGTTTTAAACCAATATACATTAATGGATTCCATCCCCTTCCATGCCCACATCAACATTTTTGCACATTTATGAATATCCACTGTTGTTTTATGAACGTGTTCCAAATAAAAATACCCCCCACACTGCGGTGAACTTAAATGATGTGTGCCTCTATAATATCTTAAAGAATTACAAAACTTATTAATAATATGGTATATTTTAAATATTTTACCATATTTTAAATAATATAAACTAAAGTAGAGATTCATATTAATACGAAATATGCCAAGCAAATTTGGTACAAGATAGAATCCATATTTGAATATGGTACAAGCAGCAATAAGGAAAATGAGAAGAAGAGAAAAAAGAAGAATAACAATAAAAAGGGCATTCGAAAACAAGAAGCTCAACCACAAGAGTCTCATTCTTCTAGTGCACATGATTCCTCTATCCATGTATATAGATAACATGTGACATGGACCAACCATGTATGAGATGTTATATGGTGATTACTACAACCATGTATTTGTTATCATATCATCATTATGTATTGGTTGAGAGTCCAAACTTTAGTATGATGAGTAATCATGGTGATAGGTATGTTTTGGAGGAGTCTTATGGCGTCATTTTCAAGCCACATGTATGGGCGAATGAATTTTTTTAAGTTATGATATGTCATGTATTTGAGTCATTGGTCCATAGGAGATGATCATAAAAACCATATATTTATTGATATATTCATGTAAAATGCTCATGGATCCATGTACTTATGTTGTACTATCATTGGGTCATTTAGTCATGATTCATGAGGTCATGCTATGTTCACATATTGGTCATGTATGAGGTCTTTGTATTATTTATACAACCATGTATGTATCAATGTATATGTCATTTGAGTCATGGTCATGTGGAGTCTATGTCCATATGGTGATTCTACCCGTGGGAAGGAAGCATTGTTTGTAGCAAAAGTGTTTCATTGCAGGTTGGAGTTGATCTTGGAGATGGAATATGTTCAAGGGGAGAATTATTTTTTCCTATTCACTTTAGCTATACATTGTTGGAATTATGATCTGCTTGGGGTGTCATGATGTGCCTCATACTATGTTGTGATAGTTGGGGTTACTGACCTCATGTTATGTTCATAGATATTTGGTGGTTGTTGCTATGTGCTTGTTATGGAGATGTTGTATAATGCCTTGATGTGCATATTGTTGCACAATGATGCATTAATTCTTGTATGGTTGCCTCATGTTGGCATATTGTTGCTAGAAGTTGTTGGTTGGTATTCTTCTTTTGATGTTGATTGGATATATATATATATATATATATGTATGTATGTATGTATGTATGTATGTATGTATGTATGTATGTATGCCAACATGAGGCAACACTACAATCTTCTATATTCTTGTATGGAAAGATGGATGATCATTTATATGTATTATATTTAAACCATGTAAATATGTATTGTTCCAGTGTTTGTCCTTCAGCTCTTATTGCCTTATCAGATGGAGTTGACCCTTTGCCATTGATGTCAAATGGAGAGAGATAGAGGATGATGGTAGGATTTTGTATATGATTTTCATAAATTCAAAAGAGGGACATTGTTGGAATTATGGTGTGAATGGTTCTTGCTAGTTAATGTTGTAATAGGTTCATGATGACATCCAACACATGTTGGCATTGATGTCAACCTGACAATGTTAATCCTATGTAGCCTAGTTGATGCATTGATTTCATTCATTGTAGCATGGTTGAAGTTGGTTGTGTTGGCGTTGGGATGATTGAGTTGGAATTGATGTAAACAATATGATTTCACTCATGATGTTTAGATGATGGAATTGGCTTGATTGTTGATGTTGCTACATGTGATGGAGATGATGAATGACACACTAGTTGAGTTAGAAACTAGGTCTTCATCTAGGTATTCATGCTTATGCTCATGGATATGGCTTATTGCAGTGTGATGGCCTTATGTTTGATAATGGATATGTTGTACAGAGTATTGCAGGTTTTTTAGAGGTATTGTAGCTTGTGGAGATGTTTTTTGGAGAGTGGAGGACTTGTTGGCACTCTTTCCAACCTTGTTTGTTGGCCTTCTAGGTCAATTTGGTAGCGAGACTTGGGAGAAATGTTTTATCTACTTGCACATGTGTCAAAGGATATGTCAGAGGTTTGTAGGCTTGTATAGATGTTGAAGAAGGGGATCCAACAAGTGGCAGAGGTTTTGAGATGAAATTTTGTTTTTTTTTCTTCATATTTTTCCCAATCACATGGAGCCAAGCCTATGCCCACAACTTATGGCCCTTAGAAGCTGAAAAAAATACTTGTGCATGTGACTGAATCTTATAGTCAAGTTTTTCCAGTGCTATGCCTCTGAGTGAGATTTTTTACAATATTTTCTCATAATTCCTCGTGCAAACCAAAAGGAAATTAGCATAGAAATTCCTAGAGGCTTCCATAATTATTCCTAAAGGTATATAATGGTTTGGGAAGTTCCTATAATGATGTGAACTCATTTAGTGAAAAATTAGTGGCCGTGGTGGATTTATTTGGTCCAATTTGTGCACCCTTGATCCTAGCCCAAAGGTAAATTTCTCCCTACATGTTTTATATACTTGATTTTGGAGTTGAGTGATGGTTGAGATTGTGAGTATATGTGAGGAAGAGAAGGCTACATAGTGTGTGTATGTATCATACCTATTCGAGAGCATATACTCTTTAGTGTATGAATGTTAATGGATATATAGTGAGAATATCTGTAGCAGGCTCCAAAATACATCATATTTGAAGTTGTTGTAGTGGATATTGTGTTGGAGAGTTTTGTGTGTTGCTGGATAGATTTTCTTGGTGATTCTCACACTTGTTTTTGTAGGAGTTTATGATGCATTTGGCATATAGCTATAGTGTCTTATGATGTTGATCGTATTACGTAACATTCATATTTTGGTGTGAGGATTTGATATTATGTTGTTGATGGTATTCTGTTTTGATGTGACCACTATTTTCTTGAGTTGAGAAGAATAACTATTGTGGTATTTCTATTTTGACTTGACGATGATATCTTGCTGCTGAGAGAATCTTTGCAGAGATAAATTGTTGTTGAGAAGAGCATATTGGATCCAATTTGAAAATTGATGAAATGAGGTCTACATAGTGCAGAGGAGTAGTGATTTCATGAAAGAGGAGCAGGGATATCAAATGTTTAGCGAAAGTTATAGTTTCTCAATCCAATGGTAGTTGGATAGTACAATCATAATTGGGGGAGGATCGATTTATCATGGTGGATTTATATGAATGGTAGTCTGTAGATACATGTGAGAACAAATTATTCTAAGATGATTAGTAGTATTGGGTCTCCCGGTTGATCAATTTTGGCCTTTTGTAGATGAGGTTGACTCTTGTAATATTCCAAATTTGGAACAACTCAGAAAGCATGCACTAAAAACACATTCCCAGCAACATATGCAATAAAATAGTGAAATGGACTCTCGGATCCTATATATTAGTCAATATACAACCTAAATCCGAGAATAGAGCTGAAAAAAATCAAACTAAGTGGGTTAAACGGACCTCCCACACTAGTGTAGCTGAAAATGATTGAAAACCCCAAATACTGCAACACAAGGATTTCTGCATAAAAGTGACTGCGCATTCTAAAGAGGGTTTTAACTCAGAAAATAGGAGAGCAAGTAGATATACTCATATATTGATTAATAATGCTAAAGAACAGAGATCTAGTCTTTTTATATAAAATACAAGAGAACCCGATAAGGGTTTCTTGTCAAAACACTCTGCATACAAATGTGATCTTCAGAAAATTACTGAATAATCACTGCAACACTGAAGCATAAGAGTGTAGGAGGCTGAAAGATGACTGATCTGATGTAGATCCCTCAATGGCCTCCTCCCATGAAAGGTTGGACCTTTGAATCACAAGAAAACATTGCAACGGAGCCACTAGACCATTTGTTGAATGCTGCCTCCAAAATAATGCATTCCCTTGCTGGAACAACGCTAGGAATGTAGGGGAAATGTGTGGCTTGATACCACATATCTGAAATAGGCTCTAGAGCTCTCCAAACAGGTCCCTCAAGTGAAGGAAATCTTCCTCCAATGAGAAACTAGCTCAAAAACCGGGATTCCAATCCCTTCCACTGCTGCACCCAGCAACACTACACAATCTCCGGCAAAACTGCGCCGATGAAGTATGCTAATGCTTGGCCTAAAAAATTGATTTGGAATGATGAATTCAAAATCTCCCAATGAGGATCCTCAAGGAGAGAGGTGGGATTCCCACTCAAGAACACCCGGTGCTAAACAACACTGCAACCCTGCTAAGCAGAAAAGGAAGAAAAAGGTCTTAGTAGACAAAATAACAATCTAAAACATGAAGAATATTGCTGCCATCCTCTTCCTTAAATAAAACATGAGTTTTCTTGCCCTTGGCCCCACTCAATTAGGTCATCTCTATCAAAAGATTCCCCTCCCTCCAAAACTGTGTTATTCCTTCTTTGATTCCTCCTCCTCTACCACTACGTTGTTGACTTAGTCAAAGTGGACTGAATCAGCTTGATAATATCCCTGTTCACACATGGAGGTGTCTTATTAAGCTGTAAATAGTTTCCCCTTTCATACTTGGAGTGTTTTTATTCCTCCTTAGGAGACTTATGGGCTTTTCTACCCATTTATTCACCGGTTAGAGCTGTTGCTAATTCTAATGTTCCATTTAGCTTTATGGCTAAAATTTGGGAACATTACAGTCCTCCCCTCCAAAATATTTTCTTGTCCTCAAGAAAATGGATATGGAGAGAAAAATTTCCCCTCTCCTGCTCATGTGGCCTCCATCACTACATCAAGATAATCTGCAATTAAACTGTCATCCAATGTTTCCTCCTAAGTGTGAAAAACTAAATGGCCCACATCAATCAAAGGTGGAAAGTGTGAATGGAAACCTATTTGCTGTCTCATGGCCTCCACAAAGTAGGAGTGATGAAAACCATGGTGAATGAGTTACTCCCTTACCCATGCTATCATCCAAATGAAATGAGCCATCCTAGGTAGCTCATCAAAAGAATCATCAACCCCGGTTTTGTACAATGTGTTGGGGCTGCATGGAGAGATTGGATTCTACCATCCAAATGGTTTCTCTCTCCATTTATGGTAAACATGGGGTTGCCTCTATCCTTGGGCTGAAATAACATGGCCTCCAAGAATGGCCCAAGTTCCCCCATCAAACAATTCAGCCATGAAGTGCCTCCTCAAGTTCTTCGACTGGTTCCTCCCACAAGAAGGGAAAAAGTGTGATGTGGCAATCATGGTTTGCCCATGGTTCCTCCTAAAATGTACAACATGTAAGGTGGGGAGAATCATGCTCCCCATGGGCATCTTAAATCTCAAGCCCACTCTCCAACCAAAGCTTCCCCTGAACATAAACATATCAGCAATATATGGAAGCAAAGTACAATGAGAAAAAGTTGCCAAGTGACAACCGAAGAGTGAATTATAGTTCCACTCATGGAACCAGTGCAGTGCATCCTTTGCCTGCATCAAAATATGAAATAACAAGTTCTTTACCAACCGCTTTTTTGCTGCCACAGTCATCTCATAAGATGGAAACATGAAGATACAATGTGGTGTCAATGGTGCACATCAAGATTCATGTGCCTTCCCCCACAAAACACCAAAAATATAGCCAAGATCAATGCTACAAGTAACTGGAAGCACATCATTATAAAATATGAAAGAAGAGTTAATTATTCTTGATACATCATACTTCTCAAACAAGGAAAAGAAGTACAATACAAAATGTGAAATTATACCTCCTCCATCATGTACTTGAGACATTGAGCTGAAATGGCTCAACTGGAATCTTTCCCTCTCCTCCAATGAGTAGGGAAGTGGCTGTGTCCTTCTATCTATCACCATTCGGGCTATGCATCTCTCTAGATGTTGAAATGTGTCGTGGTGGATGCCCTCCCAAGTGAACTCCTCTTCCAAGGAAATATATGCATCAAAATGCATAGAAAATAAATCCTCATGTGCTGCATGCAGCAATTTCTCCTTGAGACTAGAAGCTCTAGTCCAAAAGACTCTGCCATGTGAATAGATGACCATATCATCCACCATACACTCATCATATCTATCTGAGTCATCGAGAATCATGCATGCACAAAGATCCTTGGAGTACTCTACCAAGAGCTGAGATCTCCAATAAGGATCAATCTTCCAAAGGGACATCGCTGGTGATCTGCAATGTGAAGCTCTACACATGCTGTTGTCTTTTACTTTGACATCCCTCATGCCAAAATCATCCTCCAAATTGCTGCCATGCCCATCATGCAGCATCTCATGCTCCAAAAGAAGTAGGGATTCTTGGAAGTTGGTTTCCCATGAGAAGCTCTCATCCAAGAAGAATCACCTAATCTAGGCCAATGCAAGAATGAGTGGCCTCCATATACTCCAAAGTATGGAGGATTCCTTCCTCAAAGGAAGTACCCTCTGTTTCTCCAAATCCATGGAGCAGCTCCCTTGCACCATGAAGGCGCCATCCTCCATGACTGCAACAACCTCTGTCAGCGGAGTACAGATAGTGAGAGTGGGTGGTGCTGAAAATGGAAGGATGTCCCCCTCCTCCTTGATTTTATCCCAAACTCTCTGCGATGCACTAGACTCCTCCAAAGTTTTCACCTCTCCGGAATCTAAGATGGGTGAACCAAATGGCAAGATGCCTCTCATCAACCCTAGATCCGGTGGCCTCCCAGGTGAAATGCCTCCATCCAGTGAGACATCAATGTCAAGAGTAGACTGCACATATGGTTGGAAACTTTGCCCCTGCCCTTACAGTGCAAATTAGTCTGCCTCTTCCTTACATTAGCTTTCTGAAATAGAGAAGGGTGTGTGCCTCTCATCAAGTGATGTTGCTCTTCCTCTACACCTCCTCCTTCTAGCTGCAATGTTGCACAATCATGTTGCTCCCTGATTTTGCTAGGACCTCTATGTATGAGATCCTGGGGAACTTCTTGTAAGGGTATAAGAATACCTCTTGTGGGAGAATGTGCCCCTCCTCCCTCTGCCTAAGGTACTGGATGTGCTCCAGATGTGACAACACTGTTGCTCTCTTCTCCTTCACCAATGTGTGTAAGCAACATTTCAACAATTGGATCCCCTTGTGAAAAATTGATCCCTATGCCCTCTTGTTTAGGAATATGAACTAGAGGTCTTGCCTCCAGTAATGTGTAATGCAAGATGTCAGCTCCTCCCATGGTTTTCTGAATTGGATTTTCCTCCATCGCATGCAAATTTTTTGTTCTCTCAAGTCTCCCTTGCTCATGTGTCTTAGGAAGTTTTTCACCAAACCTCCCCACCAATGTTTCAATGAATCTTGCATAAGAGGAAGTGTTTGCATTTTTTAAAGAAAAAGATTCAAAAATCCACCATGTATGGGCCTTACCTCTAAAATGCAGCGCTGCAACTCTGATGGCTTCATCTTCAAAAATATGGTGCTGCTGAAAATAGGAGTCTAACTCCTTCATCCAAGCTTCAGCTGAGCATGTAGGTGATCCGAAAAAAGTAGATAGAAGAAATATACCCACATCCTGCTGCTGGCCCTTCTTCACTTGGATCTTGAAAAACCCTTGGAAATTAGTATGATCTCTAAACCTCTCAGTTTGAGATTCATACTCCTGCAACAAATCACTAAGAGTTCTCCTCTTAGGCATTCTTCCTCCTCCCATCCATTTCAAGATAGATATAGACACTTGACTGCTTTGTGCACCATGGTGTGTAGTTGCATGCTCACACTCACCATGTGAAAATCTAGATTCAGCTCTAGATCCCACTTCCCTTGGAGATCCCATCTCCATTCTTATTCTCTTCAGTTGTCCTTGAAATATTTGCATAGATCTCGGAAGAAGCTTTGTAAGCTTGTCTTCCTTCCTTCCTTCACATATTGGAGCATTCTCCTTTTTTTCCATCTCTCCTAAAAGTATAATTTCCTGAGATCCACAGTTTGAGCCAAGATTGAAGCTCTGATACCACTGTAATATTCCAAATTTGGAACAGCTTAGCAAGCATGCACTAAAAATGCATTCGCAACAAATATGAAATAAAATAGTGAAATGGACTCTTGTATCCTGTATATTAGTCAATATAAAACCTAAATCAAAGAATGGAGCTGAAACAAATCAAACTAGGTGGGTTAAAAAGACCTCCCACACTAGTGTAGCTGAAAATGACCGAAAACCCCAAATATTGCAACACAAGGATTTCTGCATAAAAGAAACTGTGCAGTATAAAGAGGGATTTAACTCAGAAAATAGGATAACAAGTAGATATACTCATATATTAATTAATAATGCTAAATAACAGAGATCTAGTCTCCTTATACAAAATACAAGAGAACCTAGCAAGGGTTTCTTGTCAAAACAATCTGCATACAAATGTGATCTTCAGAAAATTAATGAATAATCACTGCAACACTGAAGAATAAAGTGTAGGAGGCTAAAATATGACTGATATGATGTATATCCCTCAAGGGATTCCTCCCATGAAAGGTTGGACCTTTCAATCACAAGAAAACGCATTCCCTAGCTAGAACAACGTTGAGAATGTAGGGGAAATGTGTGGTCTCATACCATAGATCTGAAATAGGCTCTAGAGCTCTCCAAATAGGTCCCTCAAGTGAAGGAAATATTCCTCCAATGAAAAAATAGCTCAGAAACTGGGATTCCAATCCCTTCCACTGTTGCACCCAGCAACACTGCACAATCTCTTGAAAAACTACGCTAATGAAGTAGGCTGAAGCTTGGCCTAAGAACCTGATGTGAAACGATGAATGAAAACTCTCCCAATGAGGATCCTCAAGGAGAGAGGTGGGATTCCCGCTCGGGAACACCCGGTGCTTAACAACACTGCAACCCTGCTAAGCCACAAAGGAAGCAAAAAGTCTTAGCAGAAAAAATAACAATCTAAAACATGAAGAATAATTGTGCCATCCTCTTCCTTAAATAAAACATGAGTTTTATTGACCTTGGCCCCACTCAATTAGGTCATCCCTATCAAAATATTCCCCTTCCTCCAAAACTGCGCTATTCCTTCTTTGATTCCTCCTCCTCCACCACTGCATTGTTGACTTAGTCAAAGTGGACTGAATCAGCTTGATAATATCCCTGTTCACACATGGAGGTGTCTTATTAAGCTGTAAATATTGTCCCCTTTCATACTTGGAGTGTTTTTATTCCTCCTTAGGAGACTTATGGGCTTTTCTACCCATTTATTCACCGGTTCGAGCTGCTGCTAACTCTAATGTCCGATTTAGCTTTGAGGTAAAATTTGGGAACATTACAACTCTCGAGGCTAATCAGAGTTATCCATCTATGTAAAAGACAATTTTTTTAACATAATAGAAATCCATAGGAGAGAAACAAAAAAAAGGGTGGTTTTTTTCATGGTGAAGGGTTTTCTGGAAAATATCTTGTGTTTCATGTGTTTATGTTGTATTGGGTTCTTATTCATTTTTATGTTTCTCATGTGGTTTATTTGTTGCTTACGATTTATGCATATCTGCAATTTTTTAATGAATTGTTTCTAATTAAGTGTGAGTGATTCAATAAAGTAAATAAAAGGTAAAATTTGGTAATAAGTCACATTACTGATTCACCAACCCTCTTAGTAGTTCTCAAAGGTTTCCAACACCACTGAGGCCACATAAAATTACATGTGGTAGAGATGATGATGATGATGTGGAAAGATTTTATGGGATATACTTTAATAGGACAAATTTTTTATCTCAGAGGCATATTTCGACAAAATGTATATATCCATAAGGTTCTCAATGAGTCGGTTTTGATAGTGGGTATTGTTTTGCATTTAGACTCAATTGGGATCTGGGGATTTTTTAACCCCATATTCATAATGAACCTTGGATATTGAGTCAAATCGCTTGTAACACCTCCCACTACTCGACAATGAATGAAAGGGGTGGGATGGCATGTTAGAATATTTTTGACTTGTATCTTCGCGTGGAAGAGCTTGGTGATCTTTTTCTCTTCCTAATCATGAAGGATGATTAAATTCACCTTCTTCTTCATTGAGGTGTAGAGAATATTCTTATCCATGTTGTAGCGTCTTTCCACCTAATTTCTTAAATATGTGGTCATAATATTATTTTTCTTCTCATCCTTATTCTAGTTCTTCAGGTTCATCTTTGTATGCAATTACCAACACTTCTCTTATATGTGGATATCAATGTTTTAATGATTGCAATGATTACTAGGATTTCATTAATGTTTAGTGGTTATTTTCTTCCTACTCACCCCACCCCCCCTTTTTTCTTCTTCTTCCCTTCCTCATAATATTCTTGGTGCTATTTCTATTTCGAACCACTTGGGTTCTCTCTATTTTAGCTTATGTTTTCCAGGTATTTTGCTTATACATAAGCCTTATCCACTATTATTGGATTGAATAACATCACTTTATTTCGTAGAAAATTGTGTAGGCCACCCAGATACTTAAGGAGTATATTTGTGCTATTGGGAGAGATATTCAATATGGTTTCCATCTTCCAAAATTTTGTGGTGTACTCTTATACACTTTTCCTCTACCTATACCTAGTGTAGAGCCTTCAAATCCATAGGTGCTCTCAATACCCAATATGGTAGAATTGAGACTCTATGAGGGTTTTAAAGCCCCCTCACTTAGTAAACAGGGGATCAACCTCAATCCTAATTTTCTTTCCATGGATTTTCTACTAGGTTATGGCATGGACCTATAAATTCAGTCTAGAAAATGATAGTTTATGTTCCTCATCTATATGGTGAAAATTAAAGTAAACTTCTAATTGCAACATTGGTTTAATTTTAGAGCATATATGACCTTGATACAAATTCATGTCCATGTTGCTTCCATATAAATAGGGACTATGAATATTTCACGACACTCGAACTCAAATGCTCCTTTTTGGGTTCTTCCTTTGAATCATTCTTAGGATATTCCTTGTCCTTCAATTTTTCTTGTGATTTTACTTATGAGTTGGAAAATCCATCCTATTTAATCATCCTAAGCTTGTTGTTTATGGTTGTAATGATGAGTTTCACATAATAATTTACATCTCTGAATTTCAATTCCAATGGCGCAAATATCTCCTTTGTTGGATATCAAGTATTCTTATAAACAAATCCATTGAACATGGCTAGGGTTTTCCAACTTTGTGCTTAAACTACTTCTTGGATCCGCTACATGTTCTCATAAGGTTGCCCAAAGAAAACTACTCTGATACCAATATTATCCATAAACTACCATAAATATTCCCTTGGACAACTTGTCACTATGAATCACATAAAAATAGACTAAAATCTTAACTATGAGGTTTAATTTCATTAGAATGAAAATTTACTATTTATTTTCGTCTTCTTATTCATGGAATAGATAAAATGTGTAAAATAAAGATCAATAAAAAAATAATCACTCAACAACCATAATACACAAGATATGCTCTTAGAAACCTTACGGGATAAAACCTAGCTAGAAGGTGAGTCTCCTCAACTCTCTCTTAGGTAAAATAATTTAGATAGTTCTTGATAAGACAAACATGTGTAACTCATTCAAATTTTAATATAAAATATTATTAATAATAAATTATTCAAAAATACAATTTAACCAATTCAATATCGGTTTATAAAATTCAATCAATTGTTAATTTTAAAAAGTTAAGTCAGATTTTTTTATAATTAATTTAGAGTTAATATAACTTAAAAAAATATATTTTTCTAAAATTTAATTTATTAATAAAGTTATGATATTTTCAAAAACTTTAAATTTAATATTTATAACAACTCTTACCAATTTAAATTAGAAAAATATCTCTCTAAAGATGAGGATCAAAAAATGTAAAATAAGGCTTGTGAAGTTACTTGTAGTTTGGGATTTCCTCTATTGGAAGTTCTCCCTTGAAGAGGCAAGTGAACATTTTTCTAGTAATATATATATAACATTTTCGCGCTATTTGGGTTCTTTATTTTCTATTGTACTAGTTTAAATTTAACTATTTTTAATAATATATATGAGTTAAAAAATAGAAAAATGAGACTATATTAGATTAAACTTTTGACAAATAATTTATTTGATTATTTATTAATGAAAATCTCATTTTTTTTTAATATTTTCCACATACTTATCACGAGACTAAAATTCATGTGTTCACATTTCTCCTAGCTAATATTACATCATGTGCAAAATGATAAAGACATGTCTACTTGAAATACATAAAAATAGATATTTATTTTATATAATATAAATAAAAAAGAAAAATGAATCACCAAGTCTATTTGAAAGTCAAAGAAATGCCTCTTAATCACCATTACATTATATATCATTTAATTCTTAGCCATAAAATATTTATTAATTCAACTTTTATTTAAAATTACCATTGAAAGGAAAAGTAAAAACTGTTCCATTATCCATGAAGAAAAATTTAAAAGCTCTCATGCATCCATGTAAGCCCATGTTCTTCTCTTATGGCCCATAAAATGATGTAATAAAAATTTTATACATGCATAAGACCTCCTTTTAGTTTACATGATGTTGCAAGAACTAAAATTTAAATATACTAAACATGACTTTACCTCTCATGTGAAGAATTTAATCTTACATATTAATACACACTTTTTTCATTGTTAAACTCCTCATAGAGTTATCACTACATGATGATTTATATTGATTTTGAACTAAACAAGAGGAAAAAACATGCAAACAGATTAATAAACCAATAAGTATCTAAATCAAGACTAAACATTCAATGTTATTTCTAAATTGACTATTTTGTTCTCATTTTCCTATTTGAGAAGGGTTGTGACCTCGAAACCTTATTATCATAGATTTTGTACACAATTGGAAATACCTAGTTTTAAGAGAAAAAATGTTTCCACTGTAAAAGATTGTGTAAAAACGTCTGTGAATCTTACCAATTATATTATAAAATGCCAACAAGAAGAATAAAAATATAATATAATTAGCAATATAAAGAAAACAAAAACATACAACGATAGTATAAATGATGAAATAACACAAGTACATATAACTCTCCACTGTCATCACCCTGATTATCTTCCTCGCTTGACATGATAACACTATTTTTCTCAAAAATATATTTTTATCTCGGGTCGTGTCTTAATACGAACCACCAATCTCTATTCAATTAATATGTGTAAAAAAACAACTATTTTCTGTGTTTTGGGAAAACATAAGGATCCCTAGCTTCATGCCACATCTTTCTAGAGTTGAAAAATATGAACCCACTATCACGAACTTACTTTACATTATTTCAATAAAATGTGTCCCACCACTTACACCTAAAAATAACACATTGGAATGTCTAGATAAGTCCTCTTGAATGATCTCTTGTATCTTTCCAACGTAACCTAACGTCCCTTGCATTAGGTTTTTATCGTAGTAGCTAGCATGACTATATTGGTCGAACTCGACTTCCAGTCCACAATCTTGTGTCATCCATCCACCATCGACATCCTCTGTGTGGAAATGATGTCCATATGCCCACATATATGGGAGAAAATGCACCTATAAAAAGATGAAAATATCATAGTGTCATGTGTCTAATAACCTGAACATAATAATATGTGTGTGTGTGTGTGTGTGTGTGTGTGTTGCAATCCAAATATGAAATATGACGTTAAAATTGTACATAAAGAGATTATAATTACTGAATTGCTCCATCCAATCTATATGTTTAACAAATCCTCTTCAACACGCGGGTAATGACGAGATGCACCATATTTCTCTTTGAATTGATCAGCCACCCAGCTATTAGGGCATGTGATTAGCATATTTCCTTCTAAATGATGAGGATACGACACAATTCTACCATTCAACTATTTGAACTCTTTCCTATCATTTGTTCCATTTCCTCATTTTTTTTTCGTACAATACGACCCACGGTTGTATCACTTCCATATTGTAAAGAATGAATTGTTTGATGGATTCAATTTATGAATTCATTGATGAAATAAAACCAAGATATATATATATATATATAATACGTATGAAATCATAATATGCATCAATATGAAGTTCAGTGTGAATAGTTAATGTGTAGTAGTTTGATAAATGTTAAGTTTGCACTTACTCTTTATCATGCAACTCTTTCCATTTGTTTCGAGAACCTATCCTTTTCTTTTTTCTTCATCCCTTTCTTCATACCAAATCACCACACCTGGTGTGCTGTCAATCTACTTGATGTAATCGCTATCATAATAGAAAGACTCATATGATATATACGCCTCTACCATAGGCCCCTCAGTTGTTTCCCTTTGTCAAAGAAAGCCTTTCAATTTCTTCATGTACATCTCTAAGAAGAACATCCAACAAAAAGAGACCACCCCATCTAAGTCAACGTCAATTATTAGGTGAATTAGAAGATGGAATTGCAAGTCTATGGAATTCATCGATAAAAAATATCAACAATCTCTTAACGCCACCGAGGAATGCTATCCATATGAATCTCCTTTGATGTGATCCAACGTACAAATGCAGATAATTTAGATATGGAACATCGTAGGTCTTGGGAGAGGTCATGGTTCAGACACTGACACATGAGTAAAGGATAATGACACTACAAAATAAATAGTACATTATATAAAAAATAATTATAAAATATCCCATTGCATAAAAAATTAAAAAATAATAAAATAATGTTTTGGACATACACGCTCTTAGAAGGTTCAAATGCTCATGCAATTTCAACCCCGAGAAATGGTGTTCCATAGTGAAGCAACACTGTAGTGAAGACCGATATAAATAAGACACCCTCACACTAATTATAACTTGCTTTACCAAATAAATATCATCTTTATTTAAAATTCATGGGACATCACCTTCTTTGAAAGGCCAAGAGGGACCAACCTTTAATAACCCTAGTAAAAAATCCTTGTACTAATGAAGGAAAAATAATACCATGGTCATGGTAAACATATTCCAAGTAGAATTTTGGGTAACATATCCTAATGCGGGTGTTCATTTGGTTTATTATGGCTAAAGGAAATTTCCAAAGGCAATGAAAAGTGCATTAGAAAGGAAAGGGGCATTAATTTTCATTTTATTTATGAAAATAAAGGAAAATAAGAGAAAGTAAGGTGAAAGGACATAGGTTTCATGTGAGGAGGAATGATATGAATTGGATAATTATATTTTTTTTCATCCATATCGATGCATTTGGAGTGGAAAAATTAGAGGAATCAACTCACTTGACTATTTTTATCGATGAGACCTAGTTTGGCGAAACAAGGTCTCAAACCTTCTAGGTGTGTTTTGAGGCATCACACTATGTTTTTTAGGGGTAAAAATATTCCACTTTCACGTAGAAAATTTCCATGCTATTATACATACAAAGATACTTCAAACAATGGAATAACCGTTTCAATCGAAGTCCGTATGCAAAATTTATTTCACTTAGTAGTTGACCTTCCCGTTTTCACACCTATAGTTCGGGAGGATGTTGTGTCAGCCCCAATTATTCATGGAAAAGGGCTATCCACGTGTTTTTGATCTAAAATAATATAGAATAGTCTATATTGTAACTCTAATTAGGAGTTGATGTAGTCAAAATTAACCACTAGTAGGCTATCAGGTTGTGTTATAACCAGGCCATTAGGAGGAAAATGCACTCCATTATTTCGAGAGCATTTTGTTCCATAGCTAAGAAAATATAGCCAAGAGAGATAAGGAGGTACAAAAAATAGAGAGGATTTCTGCACTATAGCAGCCCATAGGCACATGCATTACTTATTTGTACCTGCTGCCATATTTATAGACAATGAAAGAGAGCGAAGCGACCTCACCTTCTAGCTGGGTTTTCTCTAGAAAGGGTTTCCTAGAGAAAATATCTTGTGTCTTATGTGTGAGTGTGAGCTTATTTTTTCATTCTCTACTTTTGTGCGTAATTTATATTCACATGTACCTGCTAATTACAGTTAAATCTAGAAATATTAAAGTTTAATAAAATTGTAATAGTGTAAAATTTCAGTATTTTAATATATTATTATTAGATCTGTTGTGACGAACTGTCCAATGGAATATCCACGACAATTTATGAATCAAGGAAAATGAAGGAAAATAATTGAAAATTGAAGAAATTAGAGGTCTCATTGATAAAAAGGCTTCTGAGGATCGGTTCATAGCTTTTATAAGTTCAGTTTTGAGTTCTCTCTCTATTCTCTCTACTCTCTCATACTCTTGCAGACTTAGAGTTTTCTTCGAGAACTTTAGCATTGGATAAAGGAAAGAAAAGGAAGGAAAAGGAATGAAAGGGAAATAAGATATCAAAAAGGAAGAGTTGTATCAAGCTGGTAGAATGGGATTACTTGCAGTTATCAACTTTCATGTATGATTTCCTTGCTAGTTTTGGTATGCATGGCCTGTGGATCTGTGTATTTGGTTCTCTTGTTGTGATTAGCATGGGTTTTTCTAGGTGTGACAAGGGTTTTTATACTTTGCTTTCGATTTCTGGATAACAATGGTGTGATGGGGTTCTCTTACTTGGTTGAGATATATTTCCAGATGGTTTCAAAATTGAGTGGGGTGGTCTCAGGAAAAATCACAAGGCATAAGAATCCCTTGACCGATAATGGAGGGATACATGATAAATCCTAGTTGTGAATTCCCTCATTGTGCCTAGGAATCCCTTGATTGGTAATGGTGGGATACACGGTAAATCCTAGAGGTGAATACCCTCGTTGGACGTAGGAATCCCTTGACTGGTAATGGCGAGATACATGGTAAAGCCTAGAGGTGTATCCTATCATTGGGCCTATGAATACCTTAACCGATTATGGTGGGATACACAATAAATACTAGCACTAGCACATTTGGCCCAATTTCCGACGGCCAATTCATCGCTATTCCGACACATATGCGTCGCAAGACCGATAGCTTGAGGCGGGGAAAAACGTGGTTAGCCATTATGTCGCAATTCTGACACTTCAATAAAGCATCGGAAGAGAGACACTTGTTCCGACATTTCCAGACTTCCGTCGCTCTTCCAACATTATCCAAAGTGTCGCTATTCGGACGTTTTATAAGCGTCGGTCTTCTGACGAGCCACAACTGTCGGTCTTCTGACGATACCGAACTGTCGCATTTCTGATGCTTATCCGATTTTCAAACAAATGTCGCAATTCTGACGTTATCTCTTCCGACGTTTAAAGCGTCAGTGTTCTGACGTTAATCAATTTTTCAAACCACTGTCGCAATCCCGATGTTATGTCTTCCAACGTTTAAAGCGTCGGTCTTCCGATGCTTATGAAACGTCGCTCTTTCAATGAACGTTTAAAAATATTAAAAAAATTGGAATGTCGCTCTTCTGACGTTTAAAGCGTCACTCTTCTGACAAAAGGTTAAAAATATTTTTAAAAAAATGAAACAATCAGAAGAGAGACCACGAAAGTATGAAACGTTGCTCATTTTATCTTGAAAAGTCATGGTAAAATGACGATTATGGCGGCATGTTTGGGATAATGGTCATATTCGGAAATTAGATATATTATAGCTCAATAACATCTAACAAATGAGACATTGTAATGAGACATTGCATAAAGAAATGAAGAAATCCACTCTCTGGTCTCATTCTTATTTGTGTTTGCATGTCCACACTTATGTGTGCAAAACTCGTACGTGATACTACGTTACTTACAACATACAATCTCACATAATGGCAAAGAAATAATCCCTAATACCTTTAGCTCCAACTCAAGAGGAGAATTAGGCAATGTCCCTTATTAATGAAAATAGATCATGGGCTTCCCCCACATCCATCAATGCCAAGGAGACTGTTGAAATTAATGTGCGAACTTAAGGATCAATCAAAAAATTTTCCAACCTGATGTATCAATTACAGTTCTTACCAATAAATCTTTGGGTAAATTCCAACGTGTAGTTATTTATATATATACTTTTGATTAATGGATTAATCATTTCCTCAAAGTATGTGCTCTCTGGCATATAAGTACTGGTTCCCTTTGAATTTACCCATGAATCACTGGGTTGAAACAATTGGTAATTTGGGAAGTAAATTAATGTCTTTGTATGTAAAAAATTCATCTCTTGCTCAATGTTATTTCTGCATTTGATATGAAACACTGTGCACATTGCATACATGTGTAAAATATATTAAAGACTACATCAATATGATGATTTACTCAAAGCCACTGTTTGACATGCCCTTGATTTATGAGGAATTTTCCAAAGGGAACCATCACCTTGTTAAGTCCTGCTGTCCACATCCAAGTTTCACGTGTTTTCTTGTTTACAACTTATCAATAGACAAAGAAATATTTTTTTCCTAGATCAAAGAAAGTGCAATATCCAGGATCATCGTATAAAATTATGACACAATCTACTCTGATGTATATATATTATATGCTACAAAAGGCCTACAGTTGGGCAAAAGGGGATCTCATAATTTGGTCATTGCCAAAAATATAATGGGGTAAACCACCGCATCAAATATATCCAATCATGATACAAATGTGAAATAGATGATGAAAAATGCATGCATTCCTCAATTAGAAGTCAAAATAAGAGCAGAGAACCTAGTTTTCACTTAGTATGATGAAAATCCATCTGAACACCAGTGCTCAAGCACCCTCCATATTCTGTGTGCTTTCTGCTTGAATCTAGCATCATATACTGATGCTGAAAACTACTCAAAAATTTGAAGTTCCTCTTTTAATCATTAGTTCAATCCTCTGATTTGACTTGCAGTGCTTAACATTTCAGTCCCCTTGTGCATAACTGAACTAGATGTGGTGTTTCTGGTATCAACCTGAAGCTATCTACAGATGGAACTCTGCCCAGTGTTGACCTTCTTGTATATGTGCAGGATTTAACACTCAAATTTGACAAGGTGGATTCTGTGTTAAGTATACATCCCCTACTGGTTACACTGACTCTTGGATTACATTATTTCCAAAGGTTTTTCTGGGTGATAACAGATGATCATTTTTGCAGAACTCCAAAACTCCCTAAAAGTGAGGTTTGATACCAACTAACATAAGCATAATAGGTTAGAGATGTAATTACTCATACAAAAAAGGAAGAACACAACTACCAAAAGAGATTGCCAAATTATACATGTTGTATCTTCTAGATTTTATTAGAAGGAATAGTTGAGGTGCAAGATATCAATCTTCTATTGCTCCCTTTATTTTGAGCCTTTTGGCGTATACTTTAGGAGCAAACTCCTTATCAAAATCTAGGTTAAACTTCTTGGAGGGGCCTATGTAATACTGGCCACATTTCCTTCAGGAAGTCTTTGATTTGCTAGATCAAATGAATGAGAAAGGGATCAGCCCAAATGTCCATACCTACACAATGCTTGTCACAGCTCTTTGTGATGAAGGAAAAACAAAAGAAGCATTTGATGAAATGAAGAAAAATGGTTCCAAGACAAACATCCATACCTACACAGCATTGATTAGTGGGTTGTGCAAAGAAAGCAGACTAGAAGAGGCATGTGAACTGTTCGACAATATATTGAAAATAGACTTAGTTCCTATCGTGGTCACTTACAATGTTCTTATTAATGGGCACTGTCAAGAAAATAAAATCAATTATTCTTTTGAGATTCTCAATAGAATGGAAAAGAGTGGTTGCAAACCTAATGTTTGTACCTATAATGAGCTGATAAATGGACTATGTAAAGTACGGAAGGTGGGGAAAGAAATGTTGCTTTTAAATGCTATGTTACAAAGAAGTTTGATCCCAAATAATGTGACATATAATACTCTGTTTGATGGACTTAGTAAAGAGGTTTAGATAGCTATTTCCATAAGTCTTTTTGACTTGATGAAGAAAAAACATTGTAATCCTGATGAATTTACTTATACTGTACTCATCAATGGAGTTTTCAAAGAAGGAAAGCTACAACAAGCTTCTGAGTTGTTCAATGAGCTTCTCGAGAAGGGAATTTCTCCTGGTACATTAGTTTACACAGCTTTAGTAGACAGGTATTGCAAGTGTGGAAAAATTGGCGTTGCCCTTGCAGTGATGAACCAGATGGTTGAAAATGGTTGTGAACCAAATCTATACACTTATAATGCACTAATTAATGGACTGTGCAAAGAAAACAGGGTGCTCGAGGCAGATAATGTCTTTGGTAAGATGTTAGGGGAAGGGTTAGCTCCCTCCCTGGTGACTTATACCATGCTTGTTGATGGACTATGTAGAGTCGGTGCCATTGATCTTGCATATAAAGTATTAGAAAAAATGGTAAAGCAAGGTTGTTCTCCAAATGTCTACACTTACAGTGCACTGATCTATGGACTTTGCAGGGAAGGAAAACTGGAAGAGGCTGAAATGTTCATTGATAAAATGAAGGATAAAGGCTTACAGCCTAACCAAGTAACATACACATCATTGATTGATGGCAACGTCAAATCAGGCAAGGTGGATCATGCTTTTTATCTATTAAGTAAGATGATAAATGAAGGATGCCAACCTAATTATCGAACTTATTGTGAGCTTATGAATGGTATAGTTCAAGAAAACAAGATACAAAAAGAACACTTGATTCCTAATGAGGATGTAGTAGGTATTTTAGATCCTGATAACTTGGATGAAATTCATGACCTGGATGGAATTCCACTAGAAATAAACAATGTTCTTGCATTTAAGCTTCTTAAAAAAATGATGGAGAAGCATTGTTAGCCTACTGTAGATACTTATAGTGCCTTAATTTCAGTATTATGCAAATCAGACAGACTCCTTGAGGCAGACCAGTTGATAAAAAATATGTTAGAGAGAGGCCTCTGTCCCAAAGAAGCAATTTATACAACTCTTATTAATGGGAACTGTAAACAGGGAAACTGCATCTATTGTCTGGAGCTTTTGGATAGAATGGTTGAAAATGGTTATGAACCACAACTATCTTTGTACAATTATGTGATTCCTGGACTTTGTAAAGAAGGCAAGGTGCAAGAAGCGGAAAGGTTGTTTGACAATGCATTGCAAAGTGGACATAACCTTGATGAAGGGATGTGGACAATGCTAATTGATGGCCTTCTCAAGGATAAGTTCCTGGGCAACTTATGAATACAAATGATCAGTTGTATGCTGTTGTTATTTTTTGCAAAGAGTGAACTATAAGTGAGCTTCTTTGTGACCGATTTGCTTGCAGAGAGGGGCAATGTTCATGGGATTTGATTTACTCTCACAGAAGGAGGATTATTTGTGCTAAATCCAGCAAAGAAGGCATCACTCCTAAGCCCAATTTTCATGTGACAAGGACGATGCCTTTAAGGCTAACTGTTGCCTTGTTTTTGTGGCTAGATTGGTACTGTTTGGCAAATAAATAATGTAAAACAGGTGTTTGTAAACACTGAGTGCTGTTAATAGAGACAACAGTATGAACCAACATTCAAATACAATATTACCAGTTGTTATAACATGAAGATATCCATATTTTGATGCACAAAAATTTATGTATGGATGACATGAAATCAGGTTTGATTGTGAATATTGCGCAACAGTATCTCTTTTCACCTAAGTTTTGGACAAACATAAAGAAAAGGAATGAATATTAATAGATACTAGCATTACAGGGTTGTT
This sequence comes from Pinus albicaulis, assembly GCA_034641835.2. NCBI lineage: Eukaryota > Viridiplantae > Streptophyta > Pinopsida > Pinales > Pinaceae > Pinus > Pinus albicaulis. The sequence continues at coordinate 882,806,132 of CM076581.1, read as the reverse complement.
TTCTAGTATATGGGTGCTGTTGTTTGTGTTAAATTATGAACCTAGCACCTGAAAATTAATTCCTAGTAGATTTATAACTGATATACTAAACATAAGCACAACACTAGATTCAGAATTGCACATATCGACAACCCGGCTAAAACTACCAATTGGAGACACGGATGGATGACTGTTGGGGAGCTGGGATTAGAATCAGCTTTTCATGAATCATGGAATGCATATGTAAATGCTCTGAATGCTCGTCAAATTTGATTAATTGACAGAGAGGACAAGCTTTTCTGGATTTCCTCTCCTTTGGGTGAATATGTCCCCAAGCTTGGATACATCACAGTGATTGCAGTTCGAGTCCCTGCAGAGCTAAAGTGGTGGAGGAAAATGCTTTGGAAATATAAGTGCCCAGCCAAGGCAAAAAATTTTATGTGGTGTCGAAAGAAATATATCAACCTTGGATGTGCTTCAAATAAGGTATATTATTGGGCTTGGTTGATGCCCCTTGTACAAAAACAGTGAGGAAATGATCATTCATGTTTTCCAGGAATGCCCTTTCATTAAACGAATCTGGGAAGTATGCTGAGTGACTGTAGGCCAGTTAGGACAGTGGGAAGGATTAGCTATCGAAGAAACTTGGAGAAGGTGGCTTGCATTATGAAAACCGAAGAAACCTAAAGGGAATTGCATTATCATTGGATAAACACAGAAAATTAACGAAAATCACTACATATTTAGGGAAATCCATTACAACAATAAATCTTTCAGTGGGACTATTGAATGAATACATGGATTACTTTATCCGGGGCATTTGATAGCATGTTCTTAAGAGTTCACCACTTTTCCTTGACTTTTACTTCTCCAAATCCCACTGCTTAGGGTTGAATGAAGGGCCTTTGAATCCGCGAGGCAGGTATTTATGTCTATATACAAGGCACAAGAATATTATGATAATTGTTGTTGATCATAGGACCAAAGGCAATCAGGATCCGATGTATCAGAGTAGATTCTTTCTGTAGAAGGAAATAAATCACCGGACTTCAACCAAATATATCAGAGCAGACCTACAACAGGAAATCGTGATCAATTTCTTTACTTACCGCATCCTTCCTCCAAACCTGCGACAATATGGCCGCATCCTTCCTCCAAACCTGCAATAGTATGGTTGCATCCTTCCTTAAAAACTGGCGACAATATGGCTGCATCCTCCCTCCTTCCCTAGAAAAACCATGCAACCGAAGGGAAATGAACGAGGGAAATTAAAACTTTTGATATTTGAAAATTTTTGACATTTTGAAATGAAATACGTGTGTTTTTTAAGGCCACTCAAATTGCATTAAATAAAATGTGTGAGAATTTTCTTGGGGTTGATAAGGGGTTTGGGTAAATAAGTGGTATTGTTGATTATAAATAATTATTAATGATATTAGATCTAAGACATTTATTTAAATTATTAATTATATAAAATTGTTGAATTTTTATTTCATAAACTAGAGATTTTGGTTGATTTTTTAATCTAATTATGTGATATTAAAGATGAATTATGGTAACTTAAAAATAAGTTTTATGTGGTTAAAAGAGAAGTAGTAATGTTATGGTATGAATGATTGTTTTCAATGAAATTTTTTGTTTAGTAAGGATAACTCATCTATGGACATTTTCCATGATTTTTAAGATGGATTCAATATAGGAAAGGTGATACTTAAAGGGCTCCCACATGCTTTAGAAATTTTAGATATATTGGTTTATAAACATTAGAGGTGGAAAAATATCCTAAGCTCTAGAGCTAAGTTTGTTCCAACTTAGCTATATCTTGAACAACAATTTGTTGTTGACGTCAAGGATATGATAGAAATTTGGTGGGTTGTAGGGTAGTCTTGTCATGAAATAAATGTAATGTAGTTACTAGGTAGGTAGGGGGAAAAATTTTGGTGGAACTTGGCCATAAATGGGACATCTATCCATGCATAGTTTTTTAAGAACAAATACACCTAGTGGATTATCATTGTATGGGAATCACTTTAGGATCTAGGCTACTGTGCACACACTAACTAAAGGGATATTAGTGAAACCCACAAAAGTATTATAGGTGCTTTTATATAAATAGGTGTTCTTGTGTTCTCATTGGTTAGAAGGGAAGAGAAAGGCAAAGGCTCAGGTATCATATGAGAGAAGGAAGCAATTGGAAAAATTGAGATCAAAAGTAGTGGAGTTAGCCGAAAAGCAGCTTGCCCCAAAGATGGATAAGATAAAACTTGACAACATATTGGTCAATTTCCTTGACCCTTTATTGGTTATTCAGAAGGAGTATGAATACACCACCGTTAATATCAAGGTAACCCCTAGTAGATCAAGGGCTACAAGTTTCAGTTTTCGTCTGAACATCAACATACCACAAGCATGCTTACAACAAGAATATCTTTTTTGAGGAGGAGAAATCTCGTCGAGATCAACATCAAGTATCCATTGCAAAAAGAAAAGTACAACTTGTGGTGATTCCAGATGAGCATAGATGAATAGCTAAAATAGATGTCGAATGTGGAAATTATAGAGGAAAAATATGAAATTCATCTTCCTTTTGCATTCGAGCGAGAGGAAAATCAATCATCTATGATAATTCAAAATTTTCAAGCTGAGCAAGATCAACCAAATTGGGGGCAGAGTTTAGGGAACCTTCATAAGTGAATGGGGGCTATGTGATATGGCTACAAGTTATCTACCCCCACACAATCCGATATGCAAACAGTAAACATTGTAGGCATAGGGTTAATTAACCCCACACATAGTGGAGTTAGCGCTCGAAAAGAATATTGACCCAAAGATGGAGCTCTTAGCTTCAATAAAGTATTATATAAGCTGCATGTTGTGCTCAAATATGAAGTAGTCAATTTTTAAAATGATAAGAAAATATTTCTAAAGCTGAGGTTTTTGACTAGAAAGATATAACTACATATAAATCATTACACTATTGATACAATAATAATATAATCTACAAACAGCCTTCTCACATTCATGATCTGAGTATATAGTGAATTAGACAGAAGTAAGAACCTGATAAGTAGCAAGGAAATGAACGATTTGGGTTCTGTTCAGCAAACCCTTGAAGCAGCAATAACACAATAACGTGCCCTAAACCCTGTATTGTGATTTTCTCCATCGGGAAATTACCCTTGAAGCAGCAAATACTCGTATAGATAATGAGCTTCAAGATAAAAATCCCATAGACATGAAGAGTGTCATATGCCTTGTTAAAAAATTAGTAAATGAAACTGTGGATCTAAAAAAGAACTCTAGAGAAGATACCTCTATTTAAATAACTTACAAACCATATTGCAGAAAACAATTACTTCTTCAAAGATAATTCAAATTTGGAGGGCTTAGGGGATTGGGTTTAGGGGTTAGGGGGTTTAGGTGCATTTAGGGTTTAGGGGTCGAATAATGACTTAGTAGTTAAGGGATTAGGGATTAGGGGCTTAGGGGGGGCGACCCGAACGCGTTTGGGCAGGCGCACTCAACCGAAACAACCCGACCCGAACGTGTTTGGGGGGGCACCCTCAAACGAAACGACATGTCGCTCCCAACCAAACGAAGGCACAATGGGTCAAACGACAAACGGGTTGCACGAATGTGCACAAGGCACCCGTGTGGTCTCAACTTAGCAAATTTGATACGATCACCCTTAAACAAAACGACACGACCCCAACACGTTTGGGTGGACGCCCTCACACGGTGCGCCCGACCAAATGAGGGCACAAGGGAGCAACAAAAAATAGGCCACATGAACGTGCACAAGACACCCGTGCGGTCACAACTTAGAAAAATTGATAAGGGCGCCCTCAGCCATAACGACCCGACCCAAACGCATTTGGGCGGGCGCCCCCAACCGAAACGACCCAACCTGAACGCGTTTCGGCAGGCGCCCTCAACCGAAACAACCCGACCCGAATGGGTTTGGACGGGTGCCCTCAAACGAAATGACGTAGCGTGCCTAACTGAACGAAGGCACAAGGGAGAAAATGGCAAACGGGTCGCACGAACGCGCAGTACAAGGCACCCGTGCGGTCACAACTTAGCAAATTTGATACGGCTGCCCTCAAATGAAATGACCCGACCTGAACACGTTTGGGCGGGTTCCCTCACACGGCGCGACATGATGTGCATGAACGAATGAAGGCATAAGGGAGTAAACGGAAAACGGGCCACAAAAACGTGCAAAAGGCACCCATGTGGTCACAACTTAACAAATTTGATACGGTCGCACTCAAATGAAACGACTTGACCCGACCCAAACGTGTTTGGATGGGCACCCTCACACGACACGCGTGACTGAACGAAGGCACAAGGGAGAAAATGGAAAACTAGCCTCACGAATGTGCACAAGGCACCCTTGCGGTCACAACTTAGTAAATTTGATACGGCCACCCTCAAACGAAACGATCCGAACCGAACGCGTTTGGGTGGGCGCCCTCACACGGCGTGCACAACCGAATGAAGGCACAAGGGAGAAACCAACAAACTTGCCACACGAACGTGCACAGGGCACCCGTGCGGTCACAATACTCTTGAAGGTACATGTGTTAATTAGGGACTACATTGATGTGACAGATTTGGTGGATGCATACGTGAAGCCTTATTTAATGTTCATCCTCATGAAGTAGAGTTATATAATGTTGGCCTCGGTAAGGGTATGTAAGCTATAACTATAATTTTTGCATATTTTTTTTATTATGTCGAGTCTAATTTATTTTAGACCTTTTTCTTACCTATGCCATTTTGATGTGGAAAAGAGGTACTTAAGGAGTGTTTGAAAATTAATAATGAAATTTAATATCATACTATGATTGAAAATTTATGCATTAATATTGGTCTAAATGGCAATAATGGGGATGTGGACATAAAATTGTATTGTCTTGTGCTACTTGTTCCCCATAAGTGATAGAAATCAAGTGTTGGAACACAAAATTAGATACAAAGTGTGATTTGATGCCACAAATAGGGAGCCAAAAGAGCTTGGAAATAGAGGGGGAGAGGTTTGAGCTAGGGGAGCTGCCTACACAAGGAGGAGACCCAAAATTTATTGGAACATGGAAAAAGAAAAGCTGGAAGAAAGGGAGGGAGTTGTCCAACTAAGAAAAAAATCAGAATAGAACTAAGGGTACCAAAGAAGCTAGTATCTATGCAGGGGAAATTGTGCGTATGAAAATTGTGCAAGACTTGGGATGCATGAAGCTACACTAGTGATGGTTCCCTCAACACAGTAACACCTATTTCCATGGAAACAGTTGCAAGATGCGCACAGGGTGGTGAAGAAGCTTGAAATTCAAAGATGAGAAATTCAACACCCACTGGAAAAAATTCCAACTTGACTTCTTGAGATTTACAAAAATCCATTGACAACCTGGAGGGGAAATATTCCCAACCTCTTACTGTGTAGGAGGAAACTGAGCTAAGAAAAGACAAGAGAATTCCCCATGTTTTTGCTTTAAATGAGATGAGTGAGACATTAACGTTGAGAACACCGAGCAAGAGACACATAAGATTGAAATAATTCTTAGCATCGATGAAGTTTACAAAGGTGTGGAGAGCCCACCAACTAGCAGAGGGGTTGTCTTGACTCTCAAGGGCACAGCCTTGAACTGATACTTTCTGCATTATCATATTAACACCAACCATGAATTCCACCTTTAGACTAGTGAACTCCCATGCCTGAGGAATCGAATCAACCACGAAATTCATTAACTCTCACCACCTTGTATCCATCAATGAACTTGGTACGAAGGCAAAGGAGGGAATTAAGGAAACGGTTGCAGGATGCGCACAGGGTGGTGAAGAAGCTTGAAATTCAAAGATGAGAAATTCAACACCCACTGGAAAAAATTCCAACTTGACTTCTTGAGATTTACAAAAATCCATTGACAACCTGGAGGGGAAATATTCCCAACTTCTTACTGTGTAGGAGGAAACTGAGCTAAGAAAAGACAAGAGAATTCCCCATGTTTTTGCTTTAAATGAGATGAGCGAGACATTAACGTTGAGAACACCAAGCAAGAGACACATAAGATTGAAATAATTCTTAGCATCGATGGAGTTTACAAAGGTGTGGAGAGCCCACCAACTAGCAGAAGGGTTGTCTTGACTCTCAAGGGCACACCCTTGAACTGATACTTTCTGCCTTATCATATTAACACCAACCATGAATTCCACCTTTAGACTAGTGAAATCCCATGTCGAGGGATCGAATCAACCACGAAATTCATTAACTCTGCCCACCCTGTATCCATCAATGAACTTGGTACAAAGGCAAAGGAGGGATCAATTAAGGGTTTTCCAACTTCATAAGACTCCACATGTGAGGGGTAAATGGGCGCGTGGCCAACACCCCCACAAACCACCACCTCAACCTTAATGACGAGATCCTGATGCCAAATGTTATGCGTGATGTGAATATGTGCATATATAGGAGGCGACCGGGGGGGCATAGAAAGGAGGTTGTCTTTGGAAATCTTCAAAAAATAATTCTCATGGTGCATATATCCAACTAGCAAAACAAGAGAGAGGGACAATTATATTGAGTGGAATTATTCATGGAATATCTTTCCAACCTGACATGTCATTGATCTCATACTAACCCGCTTCCTTCAAGAAGGAAGGCTTGATTCGTTTGTGTATCCACCTCTTTGTTTTGGCTTCTTAAAATGTGGTAATAAGCCTTTTGAGAGAATGATTTTAGGGTACTATTGATTTTTCTAAGGAGGAGGGATAAATTGTTGTTCTTCAGGAGAAAACCTTTTTGAAGGTGTTGAATAGTGATAAGGGAATCTCCCAAGATCACTAACTTAGAGACATCTCGATCATTAGCCAATTGGAGACCTGGAAGAAGCCCATACATTTATGTGAGATTGTTCATTCTTTGGACTAGCCCCCATAAGTACTTTATTTTTCATATTCCATCAGGATTTAGGAGAATCTCTCCCCATCCCCCTCCCGCCACCCCAACTATTTAACTTTTATATTTTATTGAACTATTATGCTTCTATTATAACTCTTTATAAATGTATAAATTTATATAATTTAAATGTATGTGGTATAAAAAAAAACTTAACATACTAGAATCGTGAAGATAAAGATAAAAAAATAGAAACTAAAAATATTATACAAAAAAGTGGTGTTCTATGTAAATTAACAACATAACTTCCAACATGATCCTCATAAAACTAACTAAACCCATATTGGTCTACTGTCAAGTTTGATATTTCAAAAAAAAAAATATAATTTCCATGAAATTGTTAGAGTTTATGTTTAGCTGGTTTAAATTTGACTTGAGATTTGCGAACCTCATGAAATTAATTACCAAAAAAGAAATTAGACAAAATTCAAATGTAATTAATTTTATTCACCAATCTAATAACTTATTTCAAAACTACATAAAAAAATATATTTAAAATATAATTGTTAATATATTTGAAATGCAATGTGAATTCTATAATAATTTTAGATATTTATTTTTCAAAAGTTTTATTCTATTTTATATTTATATATAAAAGTAAGTTAAAACTCTATTTAAAAAATATATTTGAATGTGAAATTATTAATGTGATGTTTATTTTCAAACTATATCATAACATTATATGTAAAAATAAATTTATATTTATATATTAATGAGAAAAAATATATTTAAATATGAAATTATAATTATATTTTAAATTAAAATTTGCATTATATATATATTTGTATTTAATCCAAACCTTATTATCTAATTCCACACATTATATATATTAACCCAAAGTTCCAAGGTTTAATTATGGTGGAAAATCATATTCCAAAATATACCATACAATGGAAAAACATTACAATGGTGGTGTTATAATAAAATTTAATTATAAAAATAATAATAATGATGTCTAACAAATTTTAATAATAAAATTAAATAATAAAAATAATAAAATTTAATACAACCTATAATTCTCATGTGTAGAAAATGATAATACAATCCATATAAAATTAAATAATAAAATTTAATCAAAATAATCATAAAAGATTAAATAGTAAAAATAATCACAAAAATTAAATAATAAAAATAATAATAATTATATCTAACAACTTATAATAATAAAATTTAATTATAAAAATAATAATAATGATGTCTAATAACTTATAATAATAAAATTAAATAATAAAAATAATCAAATTTAATACAACCTATAATTGTCATGGGTTCGTATATGTTAGCAATGTCGCATTTCTGACGTTTTGTGCCCAACGTCGCAAGACAAACGTATATGTTAGCACCATTGCATTTCCGATGTTTAGTGCAAAAACTTCGCAAGACCAACGAAAATCTTAGCACCGTTGCATTTCCGACATTTTGTGCCAAACGTCGCAAGATCGACGAAAATGTTAGCAACATCGCATTTTCGACGTTTTGTGCCAAATGTCGCAAGACCAACGAATATGTTAGCAACGTCGCATTTCCGACGTTATGTCCCACAAACGTCGCTCTTCCGATTTTTTGTGCCAAACGTCGCAACACTGACGACATTCATGAACATCGCAAAAGCGACGATGTCCCTAAACGTCGGTATAGCGACGATTGTTGGCGGGATTTGAAAAATTGATAAAATTTGGGGAAATTTCCGACAATACCACAAAAGTGTTGGAACTAGAGTGTCATAATTTCTGCCAAATGTACTAGTGTAGAGAGTGGAGATGGAAAAATTACTCGTGGTTTAGGTGGAGAGATTTGGAGGCATCCATGCTTGTTAGGGCCTAGTGATCCCTTAAATGGTATATGGCAATATTGAGGTAAATCATGTAGTGTATGTTTATTGTTTGGGGCTAGGAATCCCTTGGCAGGATACATGGTAAAGATCGAACAAGCCTTGATTGGTTTTTTTTTGAGTCCCACATTCATGCTTGGAATATGGCACAAGGGATATTTGTTGAAATAAAGATTTATTTCAACCCAATCTATGGTTGGGTGGTACATGGAAGTCCTCGACCTGGTTGCATTTTTTAAATGTTAATAAGAGATTTTTCCCTCTTGCGTATTATGTGTAAATATGCTTGTTATTATGTGATGTTAATGGTTATTCTATCATTGTTATTATGTTTTTTATATATTGGTTATAAGCATGGTTTTATGATACATCATAGTTATGGCTCTCATCATTGTTTTTAGTAAATGAATGAATGATGAATGTATGGCCTAATTGATGGTAATGCATCTATTGTAAGAGGATATCAATCCTTCTTGGTGATTCTCAAATAATTATGAAGTCCCTATGCTCATATGTGTTTATATGGTTTATATATCACATGTTCATGATGTGTTTGACGAAATATCTATCATGGATACACCTTGTCAGGTCATGTCCTTGTTCAAGTTTTTCATTAGAGGCATTTTCATCCCGTTATTTATCCTTTCTATGAGTTTCATTAAGTTATCAACAAAAGCCTGAGTCCTAGCCCTGAAAACATGGCTCAAAATCTCAGGTCGTTGGCATAGAACTACTTGAAAAAGGCTTTAGTTACATGGATGCCTTGTTGTGCATGCGATTGGACGGTTTAAGCCACGCAAAGGGCTTGGCACCAGTGCAACTAGGGATCTAGTTAAATCAAACAACAAGTCATCTTATGGGTTGGACCCCTGGAGGGGTTGGTTGGCTCCTGAAGGTTCTCTAGCATTTGTGGATGTTCATATTAGTATTGTCTTGTCAGATCCACTTTCTTAACTGTATTGGGGAGTTGAATAATATCATAGTAACCCTTCATCACATTTTTACCTAGTGGATTAGTTAGCTTGGGTAAATGTGGGAGGAGGGTGATACTGAGGGATATCAGAGCGAGTTTCATTCTCTTTGGGTGGTGTCTGGTTTTTGTTCTCTTTGTGTGATATTTGATACCACAAAGTGGTATCAGAGCATGGTTCACCCCTTGCACTATATGGTCAGAATGTGTTTTTCATGCATACATGCTAGTTTCATATGTGTTCCTTATGCTTGTGGTATATGTTCTTGTTGTATATGCATGGTGGTGGTCATTGTTTCAATTGTGTCAACATCTAGAGGTTGATGTTGTTGTCGAAAATATGTGTTCACCGTGAATGAATAATGGTTGAATATGCATTTTCTATGAATGTATGTGGTCCATATGGATGTGTGCATGCATTGTCTTGGATATAGTTGTCGCGCATGAGGTCATAGTATGCAGTTTGTATTTCCATGCATGGTAACTAGATAATGATTGAGATGATATTGGTATTTTTATTATGATTATGATTATACATGTATTGTTATAATATGATTGATCTTGTAGATGAGAAATACTTCCCTGAACTACACTATGGTATGTTGGTTATGTTATATTTTGGTTTAGATGACATGATATACTTGCAGGAAGAAGATCAAATATCACTAGTAAGATGGTAGACTATAGGTCACATTATTCTCTCTATAGATAATATGAGAAAAATCGTGATAGGTACTCTCATGATATAGCGAACACTTTTAGAAATTTGAAGTTAGAAATAAGAAGTTGTAAGTCAGATAATGACAAGCTCATTCACGCAAAATATTAAGAAGAAGAGGTTAATGCAGTCACCCTTCAGAGTTTGTTAGATTTTTAGAAGTAGGGTCTGCTTAATATTATTCATGGACATGAGTATATGACTAATGGAGCATATGGTAGTCAGTCTCATGGTGGTCATAGGTCAGATAGAGATACATGTTCAGAGATGGAAGGTTTTTGGATACAGTAGATATGAGAGGTAATAGACACAAGTTCTATTCTAGATCCAATTTTGATGTATATCATGGTCATCATTGTTATCATCCTTACAGGAGGAGTGACAGAAGTATTTACTATATGATTTCAAGAAAATGAAGCCACCTACATGTGATGGAGATTTGAAGAAGCTAGAAGATGCATAGGAACGGTTACTTGGGATGAAGAAATTATTTGAGTTGCATGATTACACAAGGAACATGAAGGCCAAAATAGTTATCTTCAGCCTCAAACGGGAAGCATATATCTATTGAGAAGACATGAAGCATGTTAGAAACATTAGGAAAGAAGAGTTGAGTTGGCATGAGTTCCACAGACTTTTCAGAAATAAATATTTGTTAGAGAGGTACTATTATTGTAAATATAAGGAGATATATGAGCTAAAGATGTGATCGATGACATATTAGTAGTACACAACTAATTTCATGGAATTATTGAGGTATCTACGATATCTTAAGGATGTGAAAGTTAAGTTCAAAGATTTTTCAGTGGATTACAATTAGAATTTATAAATCGGATTGAGTATGATCATCCTCAATCACTTGAATAATTCATAGGTAAGTTGAAGAATTTTTATGAGCAATCAAAGTGAAATATAGAGTCTCAGCATGGTTGGAAGTGGAAAGAAAAATATAAAGATAAATGGTAGTCGAAGCGAAAAAGACCCTAGGATGAAGGTGAGAAAGAGAATGTTATTCCTTAAAAGAAGTTCAATGTAGTTAGACAGGGACATGGGTCACAACCTGGAGGGAAGAAGAATAAAGGTTATGGTAAAGGAAATTTGTAGTGTTGGATATATGTAAAGGAGCATCTCAAGAGGGATTATCTATCATATCAGAGTGGTAGACCTCATATATACAGTGCACAGGAGGCACATATTGTTTGGGAGGTTGGGAAGATCAATCCTCATATCTATGCAACATTGGATAACCGGAAGGAGGATCAACAAACATGTATTATCGAGATGGATGGTAGGCATTATGATCAAGTTTTTTCTATTTTGATTGACCCTGGATCTAATTATAGTTATGTTAACCTTGACTTGGTGGATAAGTGTAGTTTGAATAAAGAAGTTCATGACGAATATTGGCTAGTGTAGTTGGCTACAGGTACAAAGAAAAGAGTTCATCATTGGTTAAGAGCTTGTGCATTTGAGTTGACTGGTATGCCTACATCAAATAATTTGAATGTGCTTCCTTTGGGAATGTATAGTATGTTTTTGGTATGGATTGGTTGTATCTTCATAGGACCAAGGTGGATTGTTATGACAAGGCTATTTAATTCTTGGATGAAAATGGAGAACAAAGAATGTTTTAGGGTAAGAAGAAAGCTACATCAGTCAGAATGGCTACAACTATGTAGGAAAATCACAATGGAAGAAAAGGGTGTCTTCTATTGGTAGTGCATATTTCTAGTGACAAAGGTAGGGATGTTGAGGATGCGGAGGTATTGAGAAGATACCCAATTTTACAACATTTTCAAAATATGTTTCCCATATTGATCTCAATTTTTTTTCCTCTTCGAGAAGTGGAATTTTCCATTGAGTTGGTACCATGGGGAGAAGCAACATCAAATGCGCCATATAGGATGAGCACACTAGAATTAGTAGAGATGAAGTTGGAGTTTCGGGAAATGATTAATAAGTGATCTACATTAGGACATGTGTATCACCTTGGGGCACACCAATATTGTTCGTCAAGAGAAAATATGGCACTCTCGGGTTATGAATTGATTATAGGTATTTGAACAATGTAACCATCAAGAACATGTATCTTTTTCCGAGGATTAATAAATTTTTTGATCAGTTGAAGGAAGATTTTTTTTTTCTCAAAGATAGATTTGAGATCATGATATCATCAGGTACACATAAAAAAGATGACATTTACAAGACTTCTTTCTAGACCAAGTATGGGAATTATGATTTTTTGTGGTTCCTTTTGGTTTAACTAATGCTCCAGCTACTTTTATGTTCTTGATGAATAGTGTATTGCGTCCTTATCTAGACAATTTTGTTATTGTGTTAATTGATGGTATATTGATATACTCTAAGAATGAGGAAGAACATGTCGAACATTTAGCATCAAGGTTAAAATTTCTAAGAGAGAATTTGTTGTATGCCAAGCTCAACAAATGTAGTTTCTTTCAGATAGAGGTACATTACTTGGGGCATGTGGTCTCCAAGGAAGGCATAACAGTGGACCTGGAAAAGATAAAAGCTATCATGGAATGGGAAACTCCTAGGAATCTAAATGAGGTAAGGTAATTTATGGCATTGGCACGTTACTACAAGAGGCTCATCATGAAATTCTTGCAGATTTTATACCCTATCACATCATTGCAAAGGAAAGTAAATAAATTTGAATGGACAAAGGAGTGTGCAACAAGTTTTGGACAGTTGAAACAATTGTTGACAAATAATAGAGATCTTTAGATTGCAGAACCAGATAAAGAATTCACGGTGTGTACAAATTTCTGAAAGAGAGGACTTGGAGGAGTCCTAATGCACGAAGGCTAGGTAGTGTGCTATGAATCAAGAAAATTGAATGAGCACACGTAGAACTATGTTACACATGATCTGGAGTTGGTAGTGATTGTTCATGCATTGAAGATGTGGAGGATAAATATTCTTGGAAGGAGGTTTGTACTGATGAGCGGCGATAGTGGATTGATATAATTATTTGATCAACCAAATATGAATGCCACGAAAGCTAGATGGTTGGCCACGATCAATGAGTTCAACTTTGAGATAAATTACATTAAGTGAAAGGAGAAAATGGTCGCATATTCTCTTAGCAGGAGGATACAAGTAAATCACATAGAAGCTATGAGTTCTTATTAGAAAAATCTAAAGGATCAAATCTTATAGGCAAGTCATAAATATTACAGGTATAGGGAGCTTAGGCACAAGTTACAACATGGTAAATGTGATAAAGATGTGGATTATCATCTCACAACAGATAATTTGGTCAGATTTAGGGACAAGATCTATGTGTCGGAAAAAAAATGAGCTCAAGAAGCTTTTGTTTAGGGAACTTAATGTTAAGTTGTATTCAGGTCACCCAAGATATCAGAAATCATTGAAAACAATGAAGAAGTTATACTATTGGCCGAATCTGAGGAAGGAAGTGGAAGAGTTTTTGGCGAGATGATTTCATTGTCAACATGTAAAATAATGGTGTAAGCATCCAAGTGGATTACTACAACCGATTTTGATGCCACAGTGGAAATCAGAGGTCATTTATATGAATTTCATTATAGGTTTTCCATCATGAAAACACGATTCCATCATGGTGGTGGTGGATAGGTTAAAAAGGGTAGCACACTTCATTTCGATGAATTCTACGTATTCATCTAGTGATGTAGCAGAAGAATTCATTAAAAATGTAGTGAGTTTGCATGGTGTTCCAAAGAATATTGTGTCATACAGAGATTCTAAGTTCACTTCTAGATTCTGGGAAGAGTTATTTACAGGTTTTGTTACGGATTTGGACTTCAAGGCATCTTATCATCCATGGACAGACGAATAAACAAAGAGGGTCAACAAGATTTTGGAGGATATATTGAGGATGTATGTGATGCATCAATGGAAGTAGTGGGAAGAGTATAGTCCACTAGTTGAGTTTTCTTACAACAATGGGTACTAGGAGTTTCTGAGGATGAGCCAATTTGAGGCACTTTATGGGCGGAGTTGTAATACTCTCATCAGTTGGTGTGATCCAGTGAACAAGGTGCTGATAGGACTGGACATGTTGGTAGATATGGAACATGAAATGCAAGTTATTAATAAGAATTTAAAGGAAATATAGGATAGGAATAAATTTATGCATATTATAGCATGCTTCTTAAGGATTTATAGGTTGGGGAACATGTGTACTTGAGCATCAATCCCAAGAAGAGCTCCTTTAGGATTGGATCATGTGCCAAGCTAGCGCCTCAGTATTTCTGGTCTTTTAAGATTATTGAGTGGATTGGACAAGTGGCCTACATACTTGCACTTCCTCCGACAATGAAAGTCCATGATGTTTTCCATGTTTCATTGCTTAAGAAGAATTTTAAAGATGTTGATCATGTGATTTACTACTTTGTATTGCAGGTGGAACTAGAAGGATAATTATAGTTGAAACCTCAATGTATTTTGCAGAGAAAGATGCTCATGCTCCAGAACTGAGAAATAGAGCAGGTTAAAGTGCAGTGAAAGCACTTTGGGCACGATGAAGCTACATGGGACATGATTAATCAGATGCAGGCTATGTATCCTTTATTTTTTCCGGTTGAGGCAAATGATTTTTGGTATATATATATATATGGATGTAAATATTTCCATGAGTTGTGTTATAAAGCTCCAATAAGAGGTATGGGTGTCTGTTTTCATGTTGTCATGTTGGTTTTCCTTTTAGCATGTTGTTCATTATAAATACTTGAATGAGCTAAGTTATACAACTCCATAGGAAGTATTTTTTTCTTTTCAACGTTCTTGCTATTTTTAGGAGTCATTGAACATTGAGAATGATGTTCCATAAAGGGGGAGGGTTCTGTAAAATCCATGGTAAAAAATTCATGTACTAAAGTTAATAATGGAAAAATAGACCATGGTCATGCGATAGATATTCCAAGCTGAAATTTGGGCAAAACATCCTAGTGTGGGCATTCATTTGGTTTATTATAGCTAAAGAAAATTGGCAAAGGCAATGGAATAGGAATTAGAAAGGAAAGAGGCATTAATTGGAATTTTATTTATAAAAATAATGGAAAAGAGGAGAAAACAAAGGTGAAAGGTCACATATTGCACGTGAGGAGGAAAATGAAGGAAAATAATTTAAAATTAAAGAAATTAGAGGCCTAATTGATAAAAGGATTCTAAGGATTAGTTCAAAACTTTTTTCATTGCTAGCTTTTGTCAGTTCAATTTTGAGCTCTTTCTTTATTCTCTCTATTCTCTCATAATCTTGCACACTTAGATTTTTCTTGGAGCACTCTAACATTGGATCAAGGAAAGAAAAGGAAGGAAAAAGAAGGAAAAGGAAAGAAAAGATCAAGCAAGGAAGAGTTGGATCAAATTGCTAGAATGAGATTAATTTTAGGTATGAAGTTGCATATATGGTTTCCTTGCTAGTTTTGACATGCATGGTACATGGATGTATGTATCTAGTTCTCTTACTGTCATTAGCATGGATTTTTCTAGGTGTGAAAATGGTTTTCGTCCTTGCTTGGAAATTTCTAGAGAGCCATGGTGTGATGAGGTTCTCTTACTTGGTTGATCTATATTCCTAGATGGTTTCGAAACTAAGTGGGGTGGTCTCAGGAAAAATCAAAAGGCCTGGGAATCCCTTTACTAGTAATGGCAGGATACATGGTAAAGCCTAGAGGTGTATTCTATTGTTAGCCCTAGGAATCCTTTGACCAATTATGGAGGGATACACGATAAAGCGTAAATATTGGAGACAAAAATATTCCTCAAAGTTTAGGTGGAGAGATCTGGAGGCATCCATGGTTTTTAGGGCCTAGTGATCCCTTGATCTTTAAATGGCGAGATTGTGATAAATACTGTAGTGTATTTTTATTGTTTGTGCCTAAGAATCCCTTGGTGGAATACATATTAAAGCCTGAGGAAGCCTTGATTTTTTTTTTGTGATCCCCACATTCATGCTTGCAATACAAAATGGGGGTGATTGATTTAAAGAAAGATTTGGTTCAACCCAATATATGATCAGGTGGTATCTGGAAGTCCCTAACCTGGTTTCATTTTTCATATGTTAATAAGAGCTATCTTCCTCTTATGTATTATGTGTAAATATTCTTGTTATTATTTGATATTAATGGTTTTTCTATCATTGCTCTTCTGTTGGTTGTATGCTAGTTATAAGCATGGTTTTATGACAGATCTTAGTCATGGCTCTCATCATGTTTTGTTTAGTAAATGAATGAATAATTAATGTATCCCTTAATAGACAGTAACACACCTATTATTAGAGGACATCAATCCTTCTTGAAGATTCTCAAATAAGTATGAAGTCCCTATTCTCAGATGTGTTTATA
This sequence comes from Pinus albicaulis, assembly GCA_034641835.2. Lineage (NCBI taxonomy): Eukaryota > Viridiplantae > Streptophyta > Pinopsida > Pinales > Pinaceae > Pinus > Pinus albicaulis. The sequence goes on along the minus strand of CM076581.1, from coordinate 882,789,326 downwards.
TGACCTGTATATTACATGTTCATCATGTGTTTGACGAAATATCTGTTTTGGATAGGTCTTGTCAGGTCAAGACCTTGCTCAATTTTTTCATGAGAGGCCTTTTCATCTTGTTATTTATCTTTTTTATGAGTTTCATTAATTTTTGTGCAATGACCTGAGTCTTGGCCCTCAAAAAGTTGCTTAGAATCTAGGGTCGCTGGCACAAAACTACTTGAAAAAGTCTGTATTTGCGTGGATGCCTTGTTGTGCATATTCCTAGAGGGTTTAAGACACATGAAGGGATTTTCATCAGGGAGACTCTAGATCTAGTTCATTCAAACAAAAAAATGTCTCAGGAGTTGGACCCCTTGAGGGGTTGGTTGGCTCCTGAAGGTTCGGTAGCATCTTAGGGAGGTCATATTGGTCTTGCCTTGTCAGTTCCACTTCTTTAACTATACTTTCAGAGTTGAATCATATCATAGTAAGTCTTTGTCACATGTTTACCCTATTTAGCTTGGGTAAATGTTGGAGGAGGGTGTTACACAACTTCTCCTCCAGTTTCTTGTCTTGGCCAATGTTTATCTTTAGTTTTTGAAGAAATAAGATCTCTCATAATGGCCAATGTGTCACTTTATTTTAATGATATGTGCATCTATGAAACACTTTAAGAATATGAAACATTTTTAAATATATTCATGGGATCTAGTAAGTGGAAAATACTAAGATGCTTCGAATATGGGAGTTCATAAAGACAAAATTCCTTTTCATGCCATGGGAAATTTCTCAACATTAGTGTCAAACAATTCTGGATGATCTTACATAGGCTCCCCATTTGAATCGAACATTTATGAAAACTTATTCTCCTTGTCTCTCTCATATTCTCTACGCCATTCATCTAGTGTCATTGTAGGCCTTTGGGCTCTGTTTGGTTTACCATTGAAAGTGCATGTTGATATTTTTTAAGGGTGTTAATTTAGGAGGAATATCCTAGAACACCCTAGAGCAATCATACACTGGATTTCTTAGGTGGTTGGACCACCTAGTCTTCAATGAAGGTCCACAATGTTTACATATATGATACCCTTTTATTACAAGACCTATGAAATTATTGTATATAACATGACACATTAGTAACCATGAAGATAAGAACAACTGCATTGAATCAAATTAATATATGAAACAATATTGTTACGTATATTAAAAAATCGATAAAAAATTAATTTACCAGAGAAAATTCCCATGCTTGGATAATCATGTATGATGTAAGCACATATGCCATTAAATGTAAAACTCCTCTCTATTGCGAAGCGTCTCGATACATAATACACATGTATCCCTTCCCATTATTCCTTCAATTCATCTACCACTGGTTGTAAGTAGACATCCATATTATTCAATTTTATTCTACCAAGGTCTCTGAGAGCCAACATAAGATGTTCATTCTTCACGAAAAACCATGGGGATATATTGTTATTGATCACAACTATAGGAAAAACATAATAGTTGGTGTTTTGGAGGGAATATGGGTTGACGAAAATGTGAAGCTAGGTTACACTTTTTGCCCATTTTTAAGAAAAAAATATCGTTTTTTTTTCTGTTCTTCAACTTTCTGCAAGCCAAAACAATTTTTCTGTTTAGAATTTCATTTTACGATAAAAATAAAAGTTGTCAAAAATTTTATTAGCTTTCTATTACTTATTTTTTGGAATTTTTTTATACAGATTTGATATTTCAACTTAGCATTTATTTGAGTGTGTGTTTTTTTAACAATCAAAGGATTCATAAGAAGTCATGTTAATACGCACTGTTGTATTCTTTGAAATTTTGTGTTTTTGAGAAACAAAATGTGTTACAACAATCTAGACATAGTCTACTCCGGTTTCATTATATTTACGAAGCCAACTGATGCATATCATAATTATTGGAATTTTTCGAACTGATCCAATATGAAAAAACTGCATATTTTGAATATGTTAAGCAAGGCACGAAATTTCTTAACATATAAGTTATGAACTAAAAATCTTAAAGCTACCCATCACAGACAATGGACTAATGTAATGCACCATAATTTTTTCAAATTTTTTTACAGTGTATTTTGGAAGATACAGAATATTGCTTTCACTGAATCATAATGACCTTCAGAAATTGTTTGTACCCATTTTATTAAAATAATAATTAAAATTAATAAATATTTATGAAATTCCATAAAAGTTATATTTCCTGAAAGTAGATTGAATTCTGAAAGTGCTTGTCTTGGTCTCGACAGTTAACTCAGAATGTTTCATGGAGTTTAATCAGTCAAAATTTAAAGATATGTATTCAGAGCTTGGCTCTGCATAATTGCAGACGTGTTAGTTCAGCTGAACTCTAAAAAAACGTTTGGCTGAATTGTTTTTTACGCTGACGACCCGTCAAGTCTAACGAAATAAAATTTCGGCCGAATTTTTGTATTAAAGTTCGGCCAAACTTTTACTAGACTTTTCGTTGACCAGAAAATACAATGAAGCCCCTCCAAAAAAACATTTCGTGGAAATATAAATTGACGTAAAAGCATTCATTATTTTCACATATTTTCGCACGTTTGGTCTGATTTTGCAAAGAATTGTTTTGGGTTGAAGGACTTTTCTTGGAGGTACATTCAAAGGAAATTTTTGCAAAGGATTGTTTTGGGTTTAAGGAATTTTCTTCGAGGTACATTCAAAGGACATTTTGCAAAGGATTGTTTTGGGTTTAAGGAATTTTCTTGGAGGTACACTCAAAGGACCTTACATTCGAAGGACATTTCTTGGAGGTATGTGATACATTTTTTGGATGTTTTTTTGGCTTCATTTTTTTTAAGGTATTTTTTTTTTAGAGGTTTTGGGCTTGATTTTCAAAGGACTCTTTTTAGGCTTAATTTCGAAAGGAAACTTTTTAGGCTTAATATTCAAAGGACAATTTTTGGAGGTATTTTTTAAAGTGATATTTTTTTAGAGGCTTTTTGAAGTATTTTTTAAAGTGGCATTTTTTAAGAAGTTGGAATTAAGTTTCAATGGACATTTTTTGGAGGTATTTTTTTAAGTGACATTTTTTTAGAGTACGTGTTTTGGGTTGAAGTAAATATTTTATAATAATTTTTTAAAATGAGATTTTGTCTAACTTTTTATATGAACTTTTTTTGCAGGACTTGGAAGGAAATATTTTGAGCTTCGTTTCATTTTTATAAGACATTTTTTTCTTGGATTTTTTAAAGTAAGTTTTTTGGATTGATGTATTTTTTGCAAAATTTTTAAAATGAGTTTTTTTTTTTTTTTTAAATTAAATCTTTTGTGATGTTTTTTAATTGAGTTTTTGTCTAAATTTTTGAAGGAAATTTTGAACTTCATACTCTATTATCATGGGAAATTAAAGGAATTGCAAGAGAACCTATGATCGAAAAAGAGACCCTGAGGAACGTAGAGAAGAGACTAGAGAATATCGCAAAAGAAAGAGAGAAGCACTCTCAAATATTGAAAGGGGAAATCAACCTCAACTAGAAGTTGAAGCAGGTATGTAAATGTAAATATTATGAATTTGATATTTAAAAGTTTCCTAGTGTAAAATGTGAAGCTTAATTTTTTTTTATGAACTAATTTTAAAAATATTTTGCAATGTAAAGAGAGAGAGATATTCCTCAAAACATTGATGATGAGATACAAATTTTTGAAAGAGAAAGTGAAAGGGATATTGAACCAATGATTGAAGATGGTGAAAATGTTGAAAAAAATTCAAGTGAAGAAATTGAATCACAAGGTATGTATATATATGTTGAACACATGCACGTATTATTGAAATTATACAAATTTATTAATTTAGTTATTTATTGACTATGTAAACTTATTATGTACTATTCATTTGAATATGTGCAGATGAAATCAATGTCGATGATGAGATGTTAGAAAATGTTTACACTCACACCTATGGAGGTAAATATATGATATCGTGTTAAACACATTTTTGATGCATAATTCATAAAGGGAAATGTGACAGTTCAAGCCCAAATGTTGAAAGGTCTCCTATCATTAAGGAAATTAAAAGAAGCTATGACTTTATTGGGCATTCGAAAATCAACAAAAGACAAAAAAATGAAGGAAAATGTGATACAAAATATAAATAGTGCTATAAATTCAATTAGAAGATCTAGACAGAAAAATGTTTCAGTTGTATGTAGAGCAATACATATGGCAGTGGTTTCATCAAGTACTAAAGAGAATCGCTTGGAAAAATCTACAGCACGAGCATTAGGAACCTCACAAAAAAACTTTGCATAAACATCTGAAATTTCGGTTGCAAATAGATTTAAATAATGAACTCGCTTGTTGGAGAGCTATTTGTAGGCAAACATACAAATATAGACTTGGAGAAAATAAATAAAAAATAATATATGAATATTGGAAGAAAAATTCACATGTTTTTCCAAATGCAAGGGATGTGATGGGAAGAAGAATAGCATGAAATCAGTACAAAGAACGTGAAAAACATTTCTTGGAAACCACTCAGATAAATTTATTCAACAAGTTCAAAGAAGAGAATCGTGAAATTCATGTCTCAATCAGTGCTTTTGTTCAACAAAAACCATGGTATTTAAAACCTATCACCATACACGACACTTGTTGTTGTCGTTATCATGTGGAATTTCAGTTATATTATGACACATTCCTTAATTTTGGTAGAGCATTTTGGAAAGATTCACCTCCTCCTTCCACTATTCGTGATCTCATATCTCAAATTCTATGTGAAAGAGAAAGCGATGAATTATTTTACGAAAATAAATGTGTTGGTGGTAAAAAATGTGATGATTGTGGAAAATTGACTAAATTTCAAAACAAATATCGTACTGATATAAATGATCAATAATTTTCTAACATGAAAGTGAAATGGAAGAGATATGAATATATTAATACACCGATTCAAGGTTCAAATAGTGCTAAAAGAATTGAATTACAAGAAGAATAAATTTTTGTGATAGATTTTTTGAAAAAATTTGAGGTAGAAATTTATAAATACACCAAGCATTCCCATAGATCTCGATGGCAAGACTTGCAATTTAAAAAATCCCGTGAAGTTTTTCCACCAAGGACAATTTTGTTAGTAATTAATTTTGTAGAAAACAACACATTTGTTCCACAAAAATAAATTCAAAGTGAATACTATCATTCTGACCAAGTCTCCATGCTCATCCATATTCTATATAGATATGCTGAACAAAACGCCGATCATATAGAAAGCACCAGTGAAAATTGGCATGTTATTAAAGAATATCACTTTAATATCAGTGACGATTGCACACATGATACATATTTTGTACAACACTATTTTGGAAATATTTATCACTCCTTGAAAAGTCATGGAATAAAATTCAATGAACATTGGATATGGTAATATGGATGCGCAGGTCATTTCAAATCTTCACGATCACTCTATTGGTTGTGTTGTCTTCATAATAAAACCTACATTAAACATTGTTGAAATTTCTTTGAGACTGGCCATGGAAAAGGAGGACATGACGGTGCAGGGGCATGCATAAAATGAGCACTTTGAAGATATCAAATGAACCCCTCTACAAACCAACTTGTGGACACTAAAGAATTTGTTCAATGGTGCATCATTGCTCTAAGCCATGAGACTAATCAATCAAGGGATGTGCGAAGGTACATTCAATTTAATTTTTACTGGATATACAATTTTAAAAAATACATTTATCACAATGATTAACTTTAATGGTATTTTGATATCATATTTACATTCTTCTTTGAATTTTCCATATATAGGTTTTTTTGGCATATTGGGATCGAAGATGTAGATAGATCAATTGGAAATGATGTTGAAACAATAAAAGGGACTCAAAAATTGCATTCAATTAAAACAAAGTTGTCCACAAATGTGTTTGCATTGGATAAAAGAAAATGTTCCTGTTTTTTTCATGTTTGCATAGACAGCATAGAATCCAATGATGTTTGTGAAAACAAAATGTATGTAAAATATTGGAAATATACAGAGCTAAATACAAAAGGGAAAACGTTAATTTCAATTTATGAAGAAATGCAATCAGAGGAGACTACAATATGATCTGATGGTGATCAAGTTTCTGATCTTGTTAGAGAAGGTAGCATTTGAATTTCTTTCTAATGATAGAGATCTAGAAATAGATACTAAAATTATTTTAAAGTTATTTTTTCATGTTAATTATGATCTAAATTTAAATACATAAGTTTGTTAAGTTTTTTTATTATGAAGGAGATGCTTTTGTTGTAATTGCACCTACTGGCAATGGTAAAAATGTGAAGTATTATTTCATGTGTTGCACTAAACGAAAGATGAAATTATTAGAAAACTATAATGATCGCGCGTTTCGATATGGCAAAGGATCTATTATACTAAAAGGTTATTTTTTTAGACTAACTAATCAAATTGGGGATTTTGTTTACTTTGAATACTATGAATTTGATGTCATAAGTTGTCAATATAGTCACTTGGTGTGTGCAGCGCGCATAAAGTTGATAGAGGTTCAATCAAAGAAAAAAATGGAAATTAAGAAATGGAAAATGTCAAAATACGATCATGAACGGATCATTGAAGATGGCATTCCATTGGAATTTTTTTGACTGAACTTCCCAGCAATTTCTTCACTTTGGATTCATGTTTTAGAACTTCTAGAAGCCAACTAAAAATTGAGCTACCTTGTTATGTTATCTGTGCAAGTGTTTGCACATGTACACTGTTTTGGTACATGCACACTAGTATCAACTGAAAGTAGCTTTTCTATACATGCATTGATGAAAATTTTTTTATGTATTGGATATATATATGTTTTAGAATGAAATTCACTGAATGTAGCTTTTCTATGTACATTGATGAAAAATGTTGCAAGTACTAGATATATATGTTCTAGAAGTATTATATATGTGTGTGTGTGTGTGTGTGTGTGTGTGTGTTCTAGAATGCAATTAACTGAAAGTAGCTTTTCTATATGCATTAATGAAAAATGTTGCAAGTATTGGATATATATGTTCTAGAATACAATTAACTTAAACTATTTTTTTTATTTGCATTGATGAAAAATGTTGCACGTACGGGATATATACATGTTCTAGGCAATTAACTGAAAGTAGATTTTCTATGTGCATTGATGAAAAGTGTTGCACGTATTGGATATATATATATGTTCTAGAATGCAATTAACTATTCAAGTAGTTTTACTATGTGCATTGATGAAAAATGTTTCACGTACTGAATATATATGTTCTAGAATGAAATTAACTGAAAGTAGCTAAATTCTATTGGCATTGATGAAAAAAGTTGAAATGTTGGATATATATGTTCTATAATGCAATTAACTGTTCAATTATATTTTCTATGTGCATTGATGAAAAATGTTTCACGTACTCGATATATATGTTCTAGAATGAAATTAACTGAAAGTATCTTTTCTATACATACATTAATGAAAATTTTTGCACGTGTTGGATCGCCCTTGATCCATGATCCCCCTCTCTCGTAGAGATATGGGATTCTGTTGATCTTCGTCATTCATCCTCCATGATATATATATCTACAGAGGACATTTACAATTATTTTTTTAAATTACTATTTAAAACAAATTCAAAATAAATTTCCAAAAATTAATGTAATTTAATGTACACAAATGATGTAAAGCACTAATTTATGTGTGAAACTCAATTTAAGAAAACTTTTTATAAAAATGTTAAGTTCGCTGAACTATGCTTTACATGGTGGGAGCACCCTTGGTATATAATTGAAAATGTGGTGGGAGCACACTTGGTATAAAATTGAAAAAAAAATATGGTCATTAAAAAAGAAGCGTGAAACTCTATTTAAACAAAAAAAAATTGAAGTCCTCACATTTTAATTTTATAAAAATGTGAAGTTCACCACTTGTTTCAAATGTGAAGTTCACCAAGTTGTGCTTTACATGGTGTGGTGGGAGCACACTTGGTATATAATTGAAAAAAACACATGTTCAATAAAAAAGACGCATTTATAAGTACAAAACACACACATATCCAGGATATGTTACAATGTCCATCAAAAAATTTTGAAGGCAAGCATCTCAACACTAATTCATCTTTGAGAAATGAATCTAGAATTTTTGAAGAAGAGCGTCTCAAAACTAATTCATCTTTGAGAGATGAATCTTGCATTGGCATTGCCCCATATAATTCTAATTCATCTATTAATTCATATTTTATAGATGAATCCTAAATTGGCATTGCCCCACGCAATAAATCAACAAAGATCTTATTAATATTTGTACAATGTCTTATATTAAAAAATTGAAACTGGCTAACAATATTGTTTTCTTTTCGATGCAGTTGTTTTAGTCTCTCCTTCTTAACCTGGTACATGCCTTTCATCTAGTTGCACACAAGTTTGGAATTGGTGAAAACTATAATTCCATTTGATCCTTACTCCCTAGTTTTTCCGAAACCTTCTATCAATGCAATATAATATGCCTCATTATTTTTTGTTCTTCTCGGTATATTCATTTTCCTTTGGATGACCTTGCTAGTCGCAATATTGGAAAGCACATATGTAATCATTTCTTTTCCTGGATTGGGATAGCAAGAAACATCCATGCATAATGTCCATTTTTCAACCATATTTAGTGGGTTTTTTATCCCTGAAAAAAAAACAAATTCAATAAAAATATATTAAATTGACATTAATTGCAAATGCATGGGAGAAATGACATGTGTGTGGTTTATCTTAAAGTTTGACTTAAATTTTATGGTAGAATTCACATCTAGAAATGAGATGTGTTAAATATTGCATTGCCTAGAGTTTAAGGGATATTTATGACACATATACATGGTTCATGCATGGTTTGCATGAAATTTTGCCTTAAAATCGATGGCATAAATCACATCTAGAAATAACATGCCTTAATAAATGATGATATCTAGAGGCTACCTAGCCATTTACAATCTGCTTTAGAACTTGTAGAAGTTAAGACTCAACCAACAAACTAAAATCCTATGGAAGTTCAGCCACTTTAGGTTTAGTTTTTATGCATTAAAGTTTTCCTTGAATTAATGGGGTAAAGCCTTGAGCTTGGGGGATACTATCCTATGAGAGTTCAACCACTTTGGGTTCAGTTTTTAGGCCTTAAATTTTTCCTTGAATTAATGGGAGAAAGCCATTAGTTTATGGGAGAAATGACATTTACATGGTTTGCAAAATTATTTTATGCACTTACTAAAACAACTAGTTGTGGGGGTTGATGAAATTATGTCAAAATTCACACCTTTATGAGTTTGTGGGAGAAATGAAATAGAAATGACACATGCCTTAAAGTTTTCCTAGAAGTTTATGGGAGAAGGGAGAAATGACACATGTACAAGGTTTTCCTTAGAGTGGTAGTGGTTTATGGGTATTAAAATGAATAACTTCTATTTCAGTTCCAGAGATTAACTATAGGGCAATTTACTGGATATATCACCTTTGAGAAAAGACGAGATCGAGAGGCTACCTGACCCTTTACAGAATCTGCCTTTAGAACTTGTAGAAGTTAACACTCAAAAGACAGAGTCAAATCCTATGGAAGTTAAAAATCCTATGAGAGTTCAGCCACTTTAGGTTCAATTTTTAGGCCTTAAAGTTTGCCTTGAATTAATGAGAGAAATCCTTTAGTTTTTGGGAGAAATTAAATTTACATGGTTTGCAAAATTACTTTATGCACTTACTAAAAACATGCTTTAAAGTTAATGGGAGAGAGCCAACATGACACATGATTTAAAAAATTTGCCTAAGAATTTATGAGAGAAATGACACATATACACACTTACCTTAAAGTGGTTTTGGTTTATGGATATTAAAATGAAGAACTTCTATTTAGATTTGTTCCAGAGATTGACTGTAGGGGCATTTATTGGATATGTCACCTTTCAGAAAAGATGAGATCCAGAGGCTACCTGGCCCTTTACAGACTCTGCCTTTATAACTTATAGAAGTTAACACTACTTGGCCCTTTATAGACTCTGCCTATAGAACCTTGTAGAAGTTAACATTCAACAAACAGACTAAAATCCTATGGAATTTCAGCCACTTTAGGTTCAGTTTTTAGGCTTTGAAGATTTTCTTTAATTAATGGGAGAAAGCCTTTAGTTTTAGAGTAACCTTATAAAATGCTTTAATGTGAAGATAGTACTTTACCTACAAAACAATGGAATTGAAGACTATGCTTATATATCAGAGTTCTGTTATGAAAAATTAGTTATGTCCTTAATAAGAAGTATGATTTAGCACTTCTCAAATTTTTTAATAATTTATAATAATGTCATTTTTGGCTTGTACTATCATTCATCCTTGATATGTACAAGAATTTTACAACTTCAAAATCAACCTACACTATCATCATAAATTAGTTATGTATTTAATAAGAAATATGATTTAGCACTTATCAAATTGTTTAATAATTTATAATAATTGATATGTACAAAAATTTTACAACTTCAACATCAACCTACACTATTATCATATCACTGTATCCATGTCAATCTAGATTATTTATATCCATTACATCATAAAATACTCCACTTTGGACATTTTAAACGAATAAAGCAACATGGAAGGTGTTAATTTAGGTACATTAATACACTCCACTTTTAACATTTTAAAATAATAAAGCAACATGAAAGGTGTTAATTTAGGTACATTAATACACTCCATATTGTCATGGGATATATACATATATACATACATAGATATGTGTGTGTGTGTGTGTCTAATGGTCTAAAAATTAATATACTAATAAAAAAACGATCTCCTCGTTTTGGGTTTCTCGAGTAAATTATATGTTAATGCACGTGTTTTACATTGAAAAATTTTCATTTTATTAAGAATCTGTTTGAAACAATTAACTATATAAGGTTAAAACCTATGTTTTGTATCAAATTAATTTTGGTTTCAATGGGAAACTTTTATGGCTAATGTGTTTTTCAATGTCATAGACCCCATTAAAATGGGAGATATATTGAAATGATTCCTATGGTGTAATAAAATAGTTGAGTAGTTTAAAGATATAGATGCATAAATTCAATAACATAGTTTTGAGATATACAAGTCCAAAATACAATAGTTGTTGGTGAAAAAATATCAGTGGATCACTATGGATATATCTACTTCATTAAAAGGGATTTTTCTAGAAGGATGGACTATGTTGGAAAGAAGGGAAAATATCACAATTTTATGTTAATGTACATGTGTTTTACATTGAATATTTTTCATTTTATTAAGAATCTATTTGAAACAATTAACCATATAAGGTTAAAACCTATGTTTTGTATCAAATTACTTTTGGTTTCAATGGGAAACTTTTATGGTTAATGTGTTTTTCTCGAAATGTGATAGACCCCATTAAAATGGGATATATATCGAATTGGTTCCTATGGTGAAATAAAATAGTCGAGTAGTTTAAAGATATATATGCATAAATTCAATGAGCATAGTTTTGAGATATATAAGTCCAAAATGGAATAGTTGTTGGTGAAAAAATATCGGTGGATCACTATGTATATACGCTTCATTCAAAGGGATTTTTCTAGAAGGATGGACTAAGTTGGAAAGAAGGGAAAATATCACAATTATATGTTAGTGCATGTGTTTTACATTGAATATTTTTCATTTTATTAAGAATCTATTTGAAACAATTAACTATATAAGGTTAAAACGTATGTTTTGTATCAAATTAATTTTGGTTTCAATGGGAAACTTTTATGGCTAATGTGTTTTTCTCGAAATGTGATAGACCCCATTAAAATGGGAGATATATGGAATTGATTCCTATGGTGAAATAAAATAGTTGAGTAGTTTAAAGATATAGATGCATAAATTCAATGAGCATAGTTTTGAGATATATAAGTCCAAAATGGAATAGTTGTTGGTGAAAAAATATTAGTGGATCACTCTGGATATATTTTCTTCATTAAAAGAGATCTTTCTAGAAGGATGTACTATGTTGGAAAGAAGGGAAAATATCACAATCCAATTGTGTCTCTTAGATGTTGAAGAATGTAGCTAGGTTCAACCTTCATTATTAATATATTTGTCAAAAAGAATTTATAATTATTGTTTCCTAACAAAAATCTATAACTATTATCAAAACAAAAAATTTTGTTAGGAAACAATAAAAGGCTAGACAAGCGACAAATGGTTATGCTAATGATGAAAGAGTGAGACCTTCAATTTAGGAAGGTTGCATAGTATGTCTCTTTCGATGCCCTGCAACTTTTAAGTGGACTAATATTAAATTAAAAATAATAATAATAATAAAGTTATAAATTAAAAAAATAATATAAAAAAGGCCAATTAACAGGTTGTTGGTATTTTGTAATTTAAATAAGTTAACTCAAGAAAAATCTACTCAGATGGAGGCAGAATGATGGTATGTGGAAGAGAGAACAGGTACAAATTATAAGGTAAAGTATTCAACAGGTAATGAAAAGGAACGATATGGAGGTGCAGCTGGCCATGGAAAATTTCAGTGGAAGAAATGAAAATAGATATCTAAATAGTCATTTCTCAATTTTTATTTGACAGGAAGATATTTTTTCTCTGCTTGCAAAAGTATGTTTTCCAGTGGAAGAAATGACAACACTAGTTAGCCATTTCTGAGGGAAATGGATGTAGCTCACCTAATTATAATGTATGAGAAAAAATTATAATGCAAGACAAATTCAAATGCAAAACCAATTCTTAGGTCCCACAATAGCCATGCTATACAAATCGTAAGGGCTCACAACATCCATGCTATACAAACCTGCAACCTCCAAAGGACCCGCAAGGGGTTAAACCTCCAAGCCAAAGTGACACATCACAAAATTCAACAAAGAATGAAACATAAAACTTATATACGCCAAGAATTACAATGTGGAAATTTTTGACATAGATTCAATTCTAACATGTCACAGACTCTTAGACATGCATGTGATAGTTCAAACTACACATTGCATGAGACCCTCGCTAATATCTATTTTAGTCACAAGGTTCTGTGTATATTATAAGGATCAGAGTAGGCCATAGATATTGTAATCAACTAGGGAAGGTTCCAAACCAAATTGGGATATTAACATAGTGACATCGTTAACATAGTGATAGTGGCAACCTAGTATCAGTCATTTGGAGAGAATTAACATAGTGATAGTGACAACCTAATATCAGGTGTTTGGAGAGATTTAACATAGTGATAGTGACAACCTAATATCAGGAATTTCTGTTAGGATATTCTGACACATACGAAATAGTTAAGAATAACTTAGTCTAGTGTAGAGTTAGGTAAAGTGTGTTTCTTTACCATGTACATTTGTAACTTATAATCCAATGGTCATGATTTGTAGTGATATGATGGTTATCTCTCTCCTCGGTATTAATGACACTTGATCCGTGGCTTAAAACTTGATTGGTCCATGATCTCTATTTAAAGAGCATGGGGAGTCATTTTTCCGGTAACCGTTTATGAGAGAAACATATGTAAATTTTCTTTTTATATTAATAAATTGCCTGAAGTGGCCACATTGGCTCAGGCCATGGACTCTTTCCTTCTTTGAGGGTTTTAACCACGTAATTATACTGGTGTACTAATTTGTGTTTTGTTTGTGTGCAGTGACCTTTGGTTCTTGATCTACGAAACTTACCCTGTAAATTCCTACATGGTATTAGAGCTATTTTGAGGGCCGCATCTGTTGTTGATCAAAATACGAAGCCGGTTTGACTGCATGCGAATGTCATTTTGTAGATCTACTATTCGTGAACATCTTTGGGCTTGTAGAACTACTCTGTTGTGTCTGGAGTGTCTGTTAAAGTGAGGAACACCTTCCGCTTCATGCGAAAAGGTTTCCGGCAACCCAAGTTATGACAGTTTAGATGAGGAGGTATAAAACATTTGTTTTGCAGTTATATTTGTTAATAGTTCTGCTTATTTTGGTTCCCTCTATTTATTTTGGGTTTTTAGGTTTTATTTATTTGCTATATCTATACCATCTTCTCTATGTGTGCTCTTTTCTTTGCGCTACATGCAATCTCGGCAAATCAGAAACAGGAAAACAGATTTTTTTTTGTTATGTATGCTCTTTCCCCGCATCTTTGTGCGATCTCGAGAAATCATAAATAGTGAAAAACTTGATAGTTGCTGGTAAGGCTAGCCGAAATCTAACAGTATGCCATAAGGCTTGTATTTCATTTTTTTTGGTCGTTTTTTTGTGTTTTTTTATGTATGAAAAGGAATGCACACCGAAGAGTAAAAAAAAAACCCTTCCTCCTTTCAAACAATAACAGAATCCTTTTACTATCTCACTTGGTGAGGGGTTACCTTATGAGAATATAGGGCTTGGGTTTAAATCTCTTTGTCAAGATTATTTTGTAAAAAATATTTGTTAAAAATGGTGGAATTGTTTTTTAAAAAGTCTCACTTCATCCCGTTCCCATAACTATTCTGCATCTTCAACTCAGTTTTTTTCAAAAGGCATAACTTCTTCATCCGGAAGCTGTTTCTCGAGCCGGTTTTTTTGAAATAGCCTAATTTTTCGAGATTTTTCTATTGGAGCAGTTAGTTTCAGCTTTTCTCGGCTTCATTTTTTTTTTTTAAATGGAAAGTGCATGCCCGATTATTCTTAACAGCACCAATTATTTCTAGTGGCTACCTCACATGGTAGATATACTTAGAAGTAAAGGAATTTATACAATAGCCACAGTGCTAGAAACTAAACCTTCTGATGATGATAAAGTCGCTAAATGGGAAAATAAACAAGATCAAACACGAGGGTTGACAGGAATGTCCATTTCTCAAGATCTTCGATTTCATATCCTTGACATTGACACCTCTCATGAAGCCCTGGAAAAGCTAAATACTGTGTTTGGCATTCAAAATCAAATTGAAAATGATTTTCTTACTTTGGACCCCAATATTTTCTCCTCTATTAAATATTTTTTGTCCAAATTCAAGACCCTTAGAGTTCTTTTAGAAGGTTGTAAGTTCAAAAAGGAAGATGGTAGCCTCATCTATTGCATTATTACTAAGCTTGGCCCTACATACTCTGTGTTTGTTTCCAACTTCCATTCCACTAGAGAAGCCATCATTTCTTCAGGAACCACCTACAAGAACCCATATTTTGATGCCTTTTGCGATTCTTTGATAAGAGAACAAGAAAAACTTTTACACCTTAGTCTTATCACTTCTAGAAATGCTTCTAAGAAAGCCTTAGTAGCCCAACAACAATCATATCAAAAGAATCCCAAGAAGAAGTATCATAAAAAGTATGGTCCGAAACCAAACAAGGGTCCTAAGCAATTTTAGCCACAAACTGAAAAAGAAACTCACCAAAATGCTAAGGCAAATAAAAAAAACGGGAAGAAGACAGATAGACATTGCAACTTTTGCAATCGTGATGGCCATATAGATTCCAAATGTTTTAAGAAGATGGAAGCCTTAGAAGCAGCAATGAAGAATCACAACATCAATTTGGAGCACTCTTCACCTTCATCTTCAGGAATGGCACTTTCTGCTTTTGGTTTTCAAACATCAAGATCCAGTTATGCATTGAATGTATATTCTTCTTATCATTCTCATGAGTGGCTTATTGATTCTGGAGCTTCTTACCACATGGCCAAAAATCAAGCCATGTTTTCTTCTTTAAATGGTTGTAACACCAAACATATTTATGTTGGTGATGATAGATATCTTAGTGTTGTAGGCTCTGGAACCATTCATCTACATATTGGTCAGTTTAATGATGTACTATGTGTTCCTACATTTTCATGCAACCTTCTCTTTTTTTATCTGATAACTCATTCAAGTGAAGGGAAAATAGTGGAATTCTCACCTCATGATGTTGTAATCAAGGACCTCAAAGATCCTAAAAATATTTTAGCTACTAGCATTGATGATGATTCCACAAGGTTGTATAAGTTTGACAACTTTGGATCATCATGTCTTCCCTCCGTTTTTGTTTCTCATAATGATGAAGTGAGAAAACTTTGGCATGAGCAATTTGGTCACTTAAACTATCGCTCT
Organism: Pinus albicaulis; assembly: GCA_034641835.2. Taxonomy (NCBI): domain Eukaryota; kingdom Viridiplantae; phylum Streptophyta; class Pinopsida; order Pinales; family Pinaceae; genus Pinus; species Pinus albicaulis. The sequence continues at coordinate 882,773,302 of CM076581.1, read as the reverse complement.
CTTCAAACTCTATGTAAGGAAAATATGGTGATGGGTCTTCCTATGGTATATTGCCGAGATGGTGTTTTCTTCGGATGTGTAGTCGAAAAACATCATCAAGATAGTTTTGACAAACATGCCTCTTGGCATGCCTCTTGGCATGCTTTAGCCCCTTTACAACTTGTGCACAATGATTTATGTGGTTCACTTCCTATTGTTTCTTTCTTTGGTTGCAAGTACTTCTTAAATTTTATTGATGATTTTTCCAGATGCACTTGGGCATACTTCTTAAAACTCAAGAGTGAAGTTCTTAACATGTTCTTGGCCTTTAAGGCCTTTGTTGAGAAAAAATCTGGACATCAAATTCTTAAGTTAATATCAGAAAATGGCAGAGAATATGTTAATAACAAATTTATCAACTTTTACACTGAGCATGGCATTCAATTACAACATATCGTTCCATATACTCCACAACAAAATGGTGTAGCTGAAAGGAAGAATCACACCTTAAAAGAAAAGGCTAATTGTATGCTTCAATCTAAAGGACTTGGGCTCGATTTTTGGGTAGAAGCCATTAATTGTGAAAATGACATAGTAAATCACACTCATACTAAGGTTTTAAAGAATATAACTCCAGAAGAAGCTTGGAGCTCAATCAAACTAGATGTAAGTCACTTTTGTGTTTTTGGAAGTGATGCTTTGGCCCATATTCCAGATGCGAAACATAAAGCCTTAGAGTGAAAAATGCATTTTTGTTGGATATTTTGAAGATGTCAAAGGATATAGAATTCTTCAACCAAAATCCAAAAATATAATCATTAGAAAAGATGTAAAATTTGATGAAAATATATCGGCCTGTGAGCCTAGTTCGACGAGTGTTCCACCTTTGGCCTGCGAGCCTGATTATGCATATGTGCCACCTCTCTCTCTCTCTCTTCTATTTTTAATAGCATTCCTTCTAGTTTGGATGATGACAATGAGGATAAAAATCCTCCTCCACCTCTTGAAATTGTTCCTTTTACTCCACCACTTCCAAGATGGGTCCGCTCTACTGGGGATGCAACAGGTTCTCTTTCAGGTGACCCTGCCAATCAACGACGTACACATTCTCAGTTTGAAAGACCCTCTTCCTTATTGGCTCAAATTCCAGAAAATCCTGATCCAAAAAAATTTGAAGAAGCCTCCGGTCATCCATATTGGGATGAAGCTATGAATGAAGAATATTGCTCCTTATTCGCGAATGATACTTGGGATCTTGTTCGTCTTCCAAAAGGAGGAAAACTTGTCAGATGTAGATGGGTTTACAAAAACAAGTTTGGACCAGATGGAAAAGTGGATAGACATAAAGCTTGTCTTGTCACTAAAGGATTTTCACAAGTTGAAGGCATTGATTATACTAAAACCTTCTCCCCTATTGCCAAAATGAATTCTATCCACCTTATTCTTTCCCTTGCTACCTCATTTAAATGGGAATTCCATCAGATGGATGTTAAATCTGCCTTCTTACATGGAGATTTACATGAAGAAATCTACATCGAACAACCGCCTAGCTTTATCCAAAATGACTCTAGCCTTGTTTGTCACCTTAGGAAGTGTCTCTATGGTCTCAAACAAGCTCCTCGGGCTTGGTATGCCAAAATGGATATATTTCTACTAGATAATGGCTTTTCTAGGTGTCATTCTGATAACACTATCTATACCAAGAAAGTGGGTAAGTCCTTCATGATCCTTGTTCTTTATGTTGATGATCTTATCCTTACTGGTAGTGATCCAAACCATATAAACCATGTGAATTCTAGCCTCAAAAAGGAGTTTGAAATGACAGACTTAGGACACTTGAATTATTTCCTTGGTCTTCAAGTCTTGCAATCCAAGGAAGGCATTACCCTCTCTCAGTCCAAGTATGCTTGTGATATTCTACACAAATTTCACATGGAAGAATGTAAGCCAACCCGTTCTCCCTTTCAGTCTCGAGTCAAGATTTCAGTCACTTGTACTACCCTTGAAGTTGATGCTACCTTATATCGTCAAAATTTTGGTAAACTTCTGTATCTAACCCATACTTGTCCTAACATTTCCTTTGACGTTGGTCTTGTTGGCTCGATTTATGCACCAACCTCATGAAAGTCACTGGAAAGCAACTAAAAGAATACTTCGATATATTCGAGGTACAGTTCAGTTCAGGATTCATTACAGTGCAGGAGCATCTCCATTTTTTATTGGTTTCACTTATTCTGATTGGGCTGGTGACCCTGATGATCTAAAGTCTACTGCAGGCTATGTATTCACTCTTTGTTCAGGATCTATTACTTGTTCTTGTAAGAAACAAAGTTCCATATCTCTTTCTTTAGCAGAAGTGGAGTATCGTGGTGCAGTTGAAGCCAGCAAGGAAGCCATGTGTCTTCGTCAGATTCTGTCTGAATTTGGTCTTCATCAACAACATCCAACTACACTATGGTGTGATAATCAGAGTGCCATTCAGCTATGTAAAGATCCAGTTCAGCATTAGCGTATGAAGAACATTGAACTCCACATACACTTCATTAGAAAGCTCATTAATGATCATGTTCTTGAAGTGCAGTATTGTCCAACCAATGATCAAGTAGCTGATATCTTTACAAAGGCTCTCACAAAAGTGAAGTTTACCAAAATTCGATCCATGGTTGGAGTTCAAGAAAGTTGTCATTAAGGGGGGATAAGCTCTAATGCCTCCTTCCTTCTCCTATTGTGTCACTTTTGTAAATCCTTCAATCCTATCCCAAGTTGTTGTCAAGGGGGATGTTAGGATATTTTGACACATAGGAAATAGGCTCATTTTTTGTCACCTTTGTAAATCCTTCAATCCTATCCCAAATTTTTCTTAAGGGGGGATGTTAGGATATTCCAACACATAGGAAATAGTTAAGAATAACTTAGTCTAGTGTAGAGTTAGGTAAAGTGTGTTTATTTACCATGTACATTTGTAACTTATAATCCAACCATCATACAATTATCCAACAATTATCTCTCTCCTTGGTATTAACGACACTTGATCTGTGGCTTAACACTCGATTGGTCCATGATCTCTATTTAAAGAGCATGGAGGGTCATTTGTATAGTAATCGTTTATGAGATAAACATATGTAACTTTTCTTTTTATATTAATAAATTTCCTGAAGTGGCGACGTTGGCTCAGGCCATGGATTGTTTCCCTCTTTGAGGGTTTTACCCACGTGATTATACTAGTGTACTGATTTGTGATCTATTTGTGAGTGGTGACCTTTGGTTGTTGATCTACGGAACTTACCCTGTAAATTCCTACAATTTGGAGAGTGGATTTGGCATAAAAACATTCTCATTTGGCAAGTTTGGAGTGAAACATTTTTACAAATCTTCCTTTTAAACCAGAAAATACTACTCTCTACGATTATGAATATAGCTCACAAATTTATGATGTAAAATTTTAGTCCTTATTCTAAAATATCTGAAATGAAAATTTGAAATTAGATTTTAGTATGTACTATAAATCTGATTCCTTGTTAAATGTTTAACCTTCATAAAACAGTAAATTTAATGACAGAGGATAACATACCTGAAAATTCACAGAAGACAAGAGGATGAAGCTGCAACGAGAAGATGAGACGGGAGATCGCTAAATACATCATGGTGGACGCAGACCAAATTTCTTGCGAACAAAAAAATAAATAAATTAAAATCAAACAAAAAAAAAATTCAACAAAAAAAAATTACAAAAAAAACAGAGCAACACCTCACCTCGTTTTCGTGGCGCAACAGAGCAACACCTCACCTCATCTCAGAGCAACAGACAAAAACCTCACAATAGAGAAACACTGCAACAGAGAAACACCTCACAAACGAGAGATAGATAGACGTGAGATGGACAGACGCGAGACAAAAAAACAGAGCAACACCTCACCTTATCACAAAGAAACAGAGTAACACCTCACAACATAGCAACACTGCAACAGAGAAACACCTCACAGGTGCGAGATAGATAGACGCAAGATGGACAGATGCGAGAAAAATAGACAATGGTAATACGCCTGAAACCTGTTAAGGTTTGCGGGCTGATATATTTATAAGAACAAGTTTGGTCAAACTATTTCAAAATTTCGGCCGAACTAATAGTTCGGCTGGACTATTAGTTCGGTAGTTTAGCCGAACTTTTTTTGTTGGTTTTCCCATATCGGACCAAAAATTTATTTTCCCATGCTGTCAGTACGCCGTCAATGTAAACGATAGAATGAGTTCAACCGAACTAATTTCAAAAGTTCAGTCAAAATCTCGAACAGTTCGGCCGAATTGTTAAGAAAAAAAAAATTTCACCCCCGATTCTCACAAAAGTGTAACCCAAATTTGCATTTTTACCCTATGGTAAGTCGTAGACTTCATACTTCATCTTTGAATTTTTCAGGCAATGTATCTTGCATATGCTTCATGGCTATTGAATTTGTTGGGATTCACATAACTCCTAACTCACTTTTGTGTGAAGGATGCCATCCTTGAAACATAGCTAATTATTTGCAATGAAAGAGTCTTTGAATCCTTGGGATTATAAGCATGTGCCTCAATATCTTATTAGGAGGACCATGTGATTTACTCTTTCCTTTTTAAATACGATACCTATCATGCCTGCATTTCAGAAATATCTCTTTGTCTACATATTCTCCTCTATATAGAATATGATATGATATATACTCAAAACCCAACATTTTCAATAACTACTTTACCTCTTTGTAGCTACCTGAAAATACATTATCACTCAAAAGAACCTTATCTTTGAATAACCTGGAGTTGGAAGGGAATATAATTGTATAATGTCAATATTTAGCATCCGTAAAATTGACCATCTTTAATGTTGATTGTGTGAAAATATTTCTCCAAATATAAGGGACTTGGTCTAGCATGCAGGTGAATTACCTCAATATTATCAAGAAACATGCATTCAATATGCCAAAAATTGCTTTCAAGTTGTACAAGAACATTGTTGTCCCCATCCAAGTAAACTTTGACTTTCCACCATGTCCAAATAGAGGGGTGTCGGAAGCATATTTCAAGTTTTCAAATAAGGTATCAGTGATATTGCCATCATCTCCTAGCTCATCATTTTGGAATGAATCGAACAAAATTTACTCCATGGTATTCATATCCTGTAAGTAATAATCCATACCAACCTCTATTTGACATCCTCCATTGAAATTTTTTTATGAAGAAATATTATTGTTGTAGTAATTCCTAATTGGTGAATTTAGACATAGTGGGAACTGAATAGATGGTTGATTCAACCATTGTTTGTGTGATTTCTCTCTGAGTATTTCTGTTAATGCAACCTTCTCTTGATTTGATTTTTTAGTGGGGTGCACCAAAAGATGGTAGGTGGGTCGCTCATCATCACAAGAATCCTAATTTCAAAAAATATTGAATGTCATTAGTACAATAGAAATGATATCAGTAAGCATGCTAATGCAATTATTACGATCGTTGATCTAGGATTGCGTCTTGAATATGCAATGTTCCAAATGGAAAGGTGAAGAGGTTGTCCATTTTCGTCTACCAACGGCTTCCAATATGTTGCTCTTGATAAGAATTTTTCCACATTTTTGAAATGGAGATTTTTTTTTTTAATATAAAACCTATTTTGAATCACGATCCTACAAATTTTGATACATTTTTATTCAAATTGACATGGATTGAAAAAAGAAAATTTAATTAAATAATCAAAATATAAATAAAATTTGAACTTACTAAAGATGGAAAGGCAATTCTATGAAGCACTTTCATCAACAATATCAAACGAGCTGGAATTTGAAGAATTGCCCATTTGATATTATTGAGATTTGGTCCCTGCATTTGAGAAAAATTAGAAATAAAACTTTTTGTCCATATCTGAAATTAATCTCGAGAACCATACAACCACAATTTGAATTTCAATATAGTTTTCAAACCATTTTTCAATAATAATGTGACTTTAAGCCAAAAATGTATAATATTAACTAATGTAATTCATGTGGATGTGTTGTAAAGGATAAATTGAGATTAATAAGACATTTTATGTGAAAATAAAATTTCAGATAGCTTTAAAACCCAACCGGTGCATTTATCAGAACAAAGTGCACTGATTTGTTTATATAATACCAACATTGAGGCCTTCAAATAATACTTTCACTGATTTCGTCATTATGGAAAAAAAATATGTTATCATATTGGTGCTCTTGTACAAAAAAACACTGATGCATTTAAAAAACAAAGCAACACCAATACACACTTGTTTCTGTACTTTATAAAATAAAAACGAATTCAACCAAATTAGAGCTCTTATAAAAATTATCGCACCAATACTTTTAAATAAAAAAAACATCATTGTGTAAAAAATAAAATTTGCTTTGTTTCAGGATTAAAAAAAAATTGTATCATGTCAGTGCATTGACAAAATTTGTCACCTTGACAATGTCGATGTACTTTTCTTATAAAGGCACCTGCGCGCTTGACTATCGAATGCACCAAAGTTTGGATAAGTTGAAAAATAAAAACGCAAATTTTTTTCTTCTTTTTTTAATTAAAAAATGAGAGGCAATTGATTTTTCGAAATCTAATGTCATATAACCTTTTAAATAGTAAACATTTATTTACTATTTCATTATTTTACCCAAAATTTCAAGGGAGTGATTTGCAAGAGAGACATACGAGGAGCACTATGCAGCAACACAATACTTTAGAGCAACATAACTATTTAGAACATTAGAAGCTAAAAGGTAAGGTGATTCACTCAAAACCTTGGATAGCAAATTTTTTATAATTTACTATTAATTTTTTTACAATTTCTTGTTAGATTTATTAACAATTCATAATAAAAAAATAATAAATAAATAAATAAAATAAAAAACCTTGCATAATAAAAAATTTACAATTGATTTTACTAGTAGATTTTTTATTATCTATCTTCCTATTTAAATTTAATTAAAATTGAGAATAAACAAAAAAAAAATTCAATACTTACCTTAAATCCTTGCTTCTTCCTACATAATTTCACCTTAGGGTTTAACTTCTTGTACTTATTATATATAGGGTGTTTGACATGTAAATTATGGGAATCACTTAATGAATTAGATCCAAACCTTGTCGACACTGTCTATTAAAAAATATATATATATGTTCTGCACTGCGCCCTGTGTGATATAATGTACTGGTGCGTCCTATGTAATACAACACACCAATATATTATAACATTGTCGGTTATATCCAGATTGTTCATCGTTGCTCCTGGTATAATATAACGCATTGGTACACATATTCCAAATAACACCATTAAACCATTGCGGTATGTTTATCGTTACAAACCATAACATGATAATTTAAAATTATTTAAAAATAATAATTTTCCCTCACAGTGTCGAACAACTAAATGCCCAGTGTGTTTAATGGGATAAATGCACTGTTGTCAGAGCTCTTTTTGGCTGAAAATTATTTTATTTACCTTTTAACTATTTAATCGCTTCTGTATTGAATAGTAGATGTATATTGATAAAAATGTTTGAGAAGGTGTCAAGCAGAAAAAATATTAATAGGCACAATGATTGCACATTGAAAAAAGAAGAGAAGGAAAGTCCTTTGTAAATTATTTACAAAATTAATATGTTTGAACTATATGTAAGTTTAAATAATATGTATTGGTTAGTGTGTGTCATACAACACCACAAAAAAGTATAATAAGTTTAAATAATATGTATTGGTTAGTGTGTGTCATACAACACCACAAAAAAAAGAAGGTCAATAAGATTATTTCTAATCTAAGTGTAGAAGAGCATAAAATCTTGATAGAAAAATTGCAGAAGGATGAATCATGGAATGAAAAATACTATTCAATATGAGTTTTTTCTTCATTAATAGTATACATAAGAATATTAGATAACATGTTTCAAGAAAATATATTAATTCATATATGTTTAATTTTATACAAAGATAAATAATGAAGGAAAAGAACAATGTCATTCTATGAAAATAAAAATCATAGAACATGTAATGACGATGAATTTGTCCTTAGTTCATCTATAGTGGTGTTGGAGTTTAATGAAAGGGGTATTTTTTGTTACGAAACTACGAGGGATCCAATGAACAAACATATAGATATTTTTCCCACTTAAAATACAAAAATAAATCCAATGATTGTAAGAACCAAATTATATCTAAACTACAGTAATTATTTCCAGAGAAGTGGTTAATGAGTCATGTGAGAATTGCAATATGAAAAACATACAACAACAAAAAGGAACCATTCAAAAGCTAATATTCCTAATTAAAATGTGTGCCTAGAATTATATGTATATATTACTACAAACCATTCATTTATTAATATCAATTTTATTATATTTAGTTTTCATAAATCAATGTCACAATAGTTCATTACTTTTTTCACTAAGATTATGAAAATCCCAAATGATCAATGAGTGGATTTGTGAATCATGCTAGTAGGAATGTCCAAAAAAGTGTACAAGGAGATGGTCAAAGAAATGGACATAATTGCATCACAAGAGGGTTCATCCCAAAAAAACGTGCTACAAATGTATGTAATTATGATTGACTTTGTACATAATTAATATATATATATATATATATATATATATATATATATATATATATATATATATATATATATATATATATATATATTCAAGTATTTTCTTACAAAAAAGAAAACAAAATGGAACTCCTTCAGCACATAAAACGAGATTGCAAGGAAGAAAATAATTGATTTCAAATTTTGTGAGTAATTGTTAATAGTTCCTTATAACAACTCGAGGTTTCATTTTTGTATATTTTAATTTATTTTACAACAACCATCCTTTAATGTCTTCAAATAGGTGCTAGCATACACGTAAGAGCCAATGGAATAATTGATTGAAATTGGGTTAAATATGGATTGTGAGTATATGTTGGCATATAAAAAATTATTTGTGGAATTTGTAAACATCTATGTTGTCTTACTTCTCTGAGTTTATAGTTAATAGATCAAAATAATACTTTATATTAAATCTATGATCTATAACAAGGTTTAAAACATATAGGAAACAAAGTATGGAACTATGCCAACAAAAGACTTTTTGCAACAGGGCATGAGACTTGGTTTTGAAACCATGTGCACAATTTATGAGTCACTTCTTGCTATGGTACATTTCTATTCGATTTACAGTGACGTATATTATTTATTTCATTTTTCGTTATTATCACAAATGTAGATACACCCATTACAAATTATTTCTATGTTTTTAAATGGAACAAGATCAAGAAGATGAAAAAAACGAATGAAATCAACAAAAAATTCATCCAAATACCAAAATTCATGGAAGTAGCTCGAGCACTGACAGAATTTCTAGTGAAGAATTATGTTCTATTTGGATGTCAATGCAACCCATTGTATTTTTTGAAATAATTATTTATGAAAATCAGACAATTTTTTTAATGTAATGGACATAGTGTCCCTATTGAAAGACAAGGGGTTACCAATAGAAATCTCATTTTATATGAAAACAAGCCTCTTATTGATATATATTAGAATACATTTTAATTTATTCTATTGTGTTATCCAACGTCATTGTGAAATGTTACACCACTGTTTAAATATATGGATGATTAAATATTATAATGAAGAGATGTGAAATCCAATGATATAACAAATAAACCAAAAATCATATGCAAATGCACTAATAAAATTTTAATTTATATGAATAATTTTATAAGATATATCTCAATTTTTCAATGAATAACATATTTAAAAAATTACTATAATTGCATTTTCATAGGTCAATGTTTCCCAAAGAGAGAAAGTCTCATACAAAAACTAGTGCATCCATAACATAAAAATGCATCGGTGCATTGTATTATATAAAATAATTGTGAGGGCATATTTTTGCATGATCGGTGCCTTTTCAAAAAATGACAACACCAATGCGTTTATTTCTTGAAGCACTGGTATTGTTGATGCATTGTAATTCTTAACACACCAGTACTTTCATAGAACTAACACCCCGGGCCTACAAAATATTATTTCCAGCACTGGTGCATTATGAAAACTAACATAACTGGTCCTTTTATATAATTAACACATTGGTAAGTTTATAAAAACCATGTGCAACAACACTGCAAGTTTAAATAAAAGAATCAGGACTGCAATTATTATTTGTGTGCCCCGGTGTCATTCTTTTTTATGTATTAGCACTCGTGTGGTATATATTATGCACTAGTGTTATTTGCATTCAACACCTCAATGTTTTTAGTTAGGTATTCAGTGCGGTGCATTTATATATGTAGTGCAAAAGTGCTATTTGTTCCATGAAGCGCACCGCAAAAAAAACATTTGCTAAAACCTTTGACCAACCAAATTTTTTTAGTTGTGATTAAGTTCCATTATAGTCTCTGCTAAAAAATAATCTATCACAAACATATGTTTTAACATATGGTTTTTGGAAAAGAATTTCCTATTTTATAACAACAAAAGCCTCTGTTATAACCTTTGTTAGAAGGTATTTTGCTTGTAATGGAAGCACTCAATAATTTTCATCATCTAATCTCATTAGCCCAATTTTGACTCTCCTTGCAACATATATTTTTTTATCTTGTTTCGCTAGCATTCGAGGGCATCAAACCTAGTATCTGTCTAAGCCAAAAATTAGGCCAAAACTGACTTGAGTTGAGAGTCCTAGTGAGTCGATCTTAGCATATCAACGCACTCTACACTAAGTGAAAAGTGCATTGCAGTGGTGAAACTTATATTTTTTACCGAATTTTTAATACAACACACATCCTTACTTTCAAAGGTGCGATGAGCATAATATTTTTGTGTTTGAAAAAAAAAACGAGGTGCATGAATGTGGATTGTGCGTAAATGGATATCTTGGAATGTGTTGTCATTTTAACCTATTTCCTATTGCAAATTTGAGCCAGTAAATTGGTCTGAGTGACTCGTAAGTTGTGTGAAATTGAAGAATTATTTGTTTCCATTTCCTGTTAGAATGGATAATCCCCTTTGATAGTGATTCGATCTTGGCATATCAATGCACTATGCACTAAGTGAAAAGGGCATTGAAGTGGGGAAGATTACGTTTTTCACTGAATTTTTAATACAACACACATCCTTAGTTTCAAAGGTGCGATGAGCATAATATTTTTTTTTGTTTGAAAAAAAAATAGGCACATGAGTGTGGATTGTGCGTAAATGGATATGTTGGAATGTGTTGTCATTTCAACCTGTTTCCTATTGCAAATTTGAGCCAGTAAACTGGTCCAAGTGACTCGTAAGTTGTGTGAAATTGAAGAATTGTTTCTTTCCTTTTTCTTTTAGAATGGCTAGTTCCCTTTGATAATCATATTTAAATGAAGGTAATAAATTGGATGGTTCCAATTATCCCAATTGGAAATTAAAACTTCAAACCATAATGGAAGGATATGGAGTATAGACAATAAAAAATGGAGAGGACATCTGAGCCAAGTGCGAATGGAGGCGCGACAGAAACATCAATCCAATATTGGGAGAAAGGGGAAAATAAAATAAAGGTACTATTAAGGATGTCTGTGATAGATAATATAATTTCTCACATTCGTGATTGCAATAATTATAATGAAACTTGGACTATACTTAAGGATTTTTATGAGACTAAAAATACAACTCATGTTCTCTTTTTGAAAAGTAAGCTCCTCTCTATTAAAGTGGAATAAAATGAAACTATTAGCAATTTCATTTCAAGAAATAAAGATTTGAAAGATAATTTGGGAAACATAGGAGAATCAATATCTAGTACTGATCTTGTTACAACTACTTTAAATGGAATGTCAAAGGACTATCAGATGTTCATTATAGTTCTTTTACTTTAAATGGAATGTCATAGGACTATCAAATGTTCATTACAGGTCTTATAGAAAGGTAGAAAACTCTCACTTTTGATGAATTGATAGGTATATTGATGCAAGAATAATATAGGCACAAGAATTTGAAGCCTCAGAATCTAGATTTTGCACCTTTTGTGAAAAAAAATCTTTAAAAAGAAACTAGGGAGAAGGAAGTAGAGGTGGAATTCCAACATATAGAAATCCATCTACAAATCCAAATCAAGGTACGTCACCTGCTATAAATGGTTCTATAGTGAAATTTTTTTATTGTCGTACAATTGGCCATATTTTGAGAGAGTGTTATAAGAAGAAAAGTGATGAAGCAAGGCAGAAACACAAAAGACATTCAAGTTTTAAGGAGAAGCCCTGAATCATGATCTTAATAATCTTAAGTTTTTTGTGTCTAATGTTGTGTTTTCTATTGAAACCAATGATGTTAATAATTGGTTTGTGGATTCTGTAGCCTCAATCCATATGACATGCAATAATAACTGTTATGATAACTTCAAGGAAACAAGCAATTGTGCCAATACTTATCTTGGAGATGACCGTGCACATTAGATTAAGGGATATGGAGACATTCTAGTGACATTTCCAAATGGAAGTGATAGGAACATTCATAATGTTATGTATGTTCCCGGGATCAAGGAGAATGTGATATTTGTTTCCAAAATTACAAATCAGAATCTAAAGGTTTATTTTTTCAAAACACATCGCATATTTATGGTTTTCAAGATTCTATGGTTATTGTTTAATGAAGAGATCTCTTGATTCTCCACAGTGTGATCAAACAACGGTCGACGTTTTGAATCCCAATGAGGATCCATCTTCAGGACAAGATGATGAATGAAAAGTGAAAAAATAACGCAGAGGATAAAGTTTGTATATAGTGAAAAGAGGAGCAAAGGAAGAGCCGACAGACTAACTAATATTTTGTTATTTATAATTTAATAAGTTTTATTATATTGTTATAATTATTTTAATAATAAATTTGTTTTTATTTTTAATAAAATATATGTTATAATTAAATAATAATTATTATTAATAAATTATATTGTAAGTGATCTAAAGTTTATTAAATTTTTTTAAAAATTATAAAATTTTTATAATATCATATTCATCGACTTAATAATAATAATTATTAAGTTTAATAAAAAAATTTATAAAATTTTAATTTTTTTTCCTTAATTGTAAGTGATAAAACCTAACCCATGGGGTGGTGGCTTGTTGGTGATTGAGTGTTCTGTTAACGCACTCATTTGTAAAGGTCACCGGTTCAAACCCCGTGGATGCCCGTCAGGCACAAGCCTGTTAAACAAGTTGTGGATTGTTAGCGGGGGACAATATCCAGCCAGTGGGGTTTTCGTTGGTAGTAGCGCAATGTGATCTTGGGTGGCATCTATGATTGTATGGTTCTTGTTACTGGTTTCCCTTCTGATACCAAAAAAAAAAGTGATAAAACCTAAAGTAACTAAAACATTTTTAAAAAAAATTCTCCAACTAATTGCTTAATTATAAGTAACTAAATTTTTCTATTTTTTAAATAACTTAATTAAATTAAAAATATAATTAAATTTAAATTTAATTTTTAGGGTTAGTTAATTAATAAAACTAATTTAATAATAAAAGTAATAGCTTACTTTAATTAGTATTAACATTCATTAATTATAAATGAATGTAGATAAATTTGGCTATTATTTATAATTATTATAAGTTAATTCTATTACTCATTATTGATTTAATTAAAATTCAGTCCTAACTAATCTAATATTAAATGTGATCAATAAATATAATTTATTTTTATTATTAATTTTATTAAAAACTTTAGATACTAATAAAAATTATTAATTAATTAATTTTTATTAATAGAAAATAAAAATTAATTAATAAGGATAATTATTAAAAGTAAATAATCTAATTAGATGCTCGCAAAGACCAAACCCTAAAAAATATATTTGGAGGAGAAGCAAACCTATGATACAGTACCTAGTTAGAAGACGAGTTCTAGGAGCACATTTGTCAAATTAGAGGCCACCAACTACCACTGATCTTGAATCCTCCATCCCTATTAATGTCACGTGGGTGCTTCATAATCTCGAGCGCTTCTCTAATTTTTCTTCTTCGATAGTGCTCCTCCTTAGCAATGATACTATCATCCTCTAGACATAAGTGATCTTTAGTTTTTTAGGAGTGCTCAACAAGGGCTAAAGTGTGACAACTTTCATGTTTAATATCGACACCATGCTCCTTAAGGCGCTTTTGAAGAGAGCACCCGGTTTCACCAATGTAACTCTTCCCACACGAACAATCAATATTGTAAAAACCTTTAAGCTGCTAATGACTAATACTATCCTTAACTAACTGGATTTTTTTCTTAATGGTTCCTGCTGCTAAAGATTGCGCGAAAATGTCATTTCTTCTCAACACCTTGGCGATCATTGCAAAATTATTTCTTCAGCAGTCATAGTTGGAGGCCTATACAAACTTGATATCATTGGGAAGAGTCATCAAACACTAACTTCTACAGTTATGTCAACAAACATTCTTTGGCACTAGAGGTATGGCCATATTAATTATCATGATTTGTTGTTGTTTCATAAACAAAAAATAGTTGTAGGACTCCCTGTGTTAAAGAATGAGAATGTTTCTTGCGAGGGTTGTGCATTAGGAAAAATAGACAGAGATAAATTCCTCTCTAACTCTGATAGGATAAGAAGAGATGTATTAGAATTTGTGCATATTGACCTTTGTGGACCAATGCAAACGAGATCCCTAGGAGGAGCTTAATATTTTTTGTTGTTTATTGATGATTGGATGAGGTACACTCACGTTTACTTCTTGAGGATAAAGAGCGATGTTTTTGAGTAATTTAAAGAATTCAAAAACATGGTAGAGAAAAATATAGTGATTTTCATAATAATCCTCCGTTGAAATGAAGCGAGAGAGTACAGGTTGGGGAACTTCATCAAGTATTTCAAAGATCATGGAATAATGCAACAATTTACAATACCACACACTCAACAATGGAATGGTGTTGCGGAGTGTAAAAGTAGAATATTGGCAGAGGGTGCATGGAGTATGATTAAAGGTAATAATCGCTCAAATTATTTTTGGCTTGAGGCCATTAGCACTAACTTTTATTTAAAGAACATAAGTTCAACAAGGTATCTTGATCTCAAAACCCCATTTGAAGCCTTGTATGGTTTTAAACCAGCAGCTCATCATTTGAGAGTATTTGGGTGTAAGGCCTTTGCACATATTTCGAAAGATAATATAAATAAATTTGATGTTAAAGCCATAAAATGTATTTTTGTATGGTAATGTTGAAAATTTAAAGCTTATAAAATGTTTGATCCATATACTCACAGAGTATTTGCAAGTAAATATGTAATCTTCCATGAGTGGGGAGACGATGGAAATAGTGACTTCAACTATGAAAGATGGCGTATACTTCTTGAAGTTGAAGAAACCAAAGAAGAAGCCGAATACAGAGAGAAACAAATGTTTGAGGAAGAATCCAGTGCTATGGACACTACCAGCAGTCATAGCTCACCCAGTTTTGAAGACATATCTTCACATAGTAGGGATGAAGACAATTGATTTCCAAAGATATCTAAATGTTAAATTTTCCTACCTGAAAGGTATAAGGACTATGTCATGATAATTGGTATTTTGAATATCATAGAACCCATGAGTTTTAATGAAGCTAATGAACATGAAGAGTGGAGAAAAGAAATGAAGGAATAATATGACTCTATAATTTAAAAAAAACATGGGAATTGATTGAACTACCTAAATACAAAAATTTGATAGGATATAAATGATTGTACAAACCCAAATTTGAATAATATGGAAGTATAGATCAATACAAAGCTATATTGGTGGCAAAAGGGTGCTCACAAAAAGAAGGCATTGACTACGAAGAAACATTTTCACCTGTAGCTAAGATGAACATTATTATATTGTTAATTGCATTATCTACAAAGAACCATTTGAATATTAACCAATTAGATGTAAAATATGCATTTCTAAATTGTGAGTTAAAGGTGGAGTTTTATCTTACTCAACTAGAAGGGTTTTTTAAAAAGGTTCAACAACATCTAGTCTGCAAGTTAAAGAAATATTTGTATGGGCTGGAGCAGGCACCCAAGTCATGGTATGAGAAGGTAGATTACTTATTTCTTCAACATGGTTTTATGAGGAGCCAAAGTGATCCTAATATATATACCAAATTTTGTTAAAATGGGCATTTTGTATTTATTTCCTTGTATGTTGATGATTTAATTATTACAAGGAATTTTGGTAAATTAATTGATGGAATTAAGGTGAAGATGTCACAAGTATTTGCGATGAAAGATCGTGAAGAGTTACATTACTATATAGGTCTTAAAGTTTGGAGAGATGGTAGTCAGAATTTGTTTTCTCAGGGTAAGTATGTCAGACACCTGCTTGAGAAGTTTAAAATGGATCAATGTAAAGTTGATTTTGTTCCAATGGAACAAAATGTCAAATTTCATAGTAATAATGGCTCAAAGAAGGTATATGCTACAATGTAGAGACAACTGGTGGGAAGCTTGAATGATATAAATACAACCATACCTAATATAACATACTTTGTTAGTGTGCTAAGTCAATTTATGTCAAGACATCTAGAAATTCATTGGAGACACTGAAATGTTTACTCAGGTATCTTAAACAAACAGTTAATTTTGGTATTGATGTTAGTATGCAATTTCTTGGAAGATGTACCAAAAAAATTCAGTTAAGTTAATGATGACAAGTGAGCCTAACAAAAATAAGTGGTTATTTACCCCTCAGATATGCAATAGTAAAACGATAAAACATTGCAGTAAAAATATATATGTGATCCAAAAAAGAAAACAATAATAAATATCCAATGTAATAACCCAATATGGAAAGTCTTTTAAATTAATAACATTTTTATTGATAACACTTGATGAAGGAGATCTACAAAAATGGTCTGAAAATCCCCCTCCATGGGATGGGTCTTTTAGATGTCCTTGATGCTTTAGTGATCGATTCTCTCTCTCAATATGTAAAAAAACCAAAACAATGAATATAACTCTAGTTGGATATCTAATGCAAGAAGACGATATTGATAACGATGATAATGATCATGGTGAATAATGAATGGAAAACCCTCCTATTTATAACAAAATATTGGGTTGATCTTGAAATTGGGAAATAATAAAATATTATTGACCAAATCAAGATCTAACCGTTAGGAATATTTTATTATATTTTTTGGAGAAGGAAAGATATTCAAAATGGTCAAATATATTTATTTAGAAATAATTAACAAATAAAATGATTGATTAATTATTTCGTGAGAATTAAGTAACGTGTGAAATTGAAATAATTACTAAATATTGATTGAACAATTATTCCAAAAAGAGAATAAAGGAATAATAAACAAATAGTGATTTATTTAATTATTCCTAGGTGATTTAGTCAAATACGACAAGGAATAATTATCAAATAATGATTTAATAATTATTCCTACATAAAATTAAATAAATAATGTTTTATTCAATTATTCTCATGGGGTTTTTTAATTTTAACCAGAAATTATTTAATAAACATTGTTCACTAAATTATACCATATAGTGAAAGTGATTTTACTATGGTCAAATTAATCCCACATGATGTATTTTGATCCACCTAGTTATAAATGGCTAGGTGATCATTTTTTGGTGATAACCAATGAGTATACTGATTCATTTGATGTTGGAATGACAAGCTACTCAAATTTAGATTGGATTGTTAATTTGGATGATAGGAGATCTCCTACAATTATGCTGTTATCATTGGATCCATGATTATTTCATGGATTAACAAGAAGCACCCTATCAAGTATACGATTCTCAATCGCGTGATAATGAGCTAGAATCCAACACGAAAGAAACAACCAAGTCAAAGGGAAATAATGCTTTCCTTTGATCGATCCAATGTACTGAACGATAATTAGAGCTGGAACTAAGATACACCACCCTATATACCACACTTCTAGAATAAATGTTTTGAAGTCGACACAAGATGGCCCTCTAGAGTTGAGGCAATGATTAATATTCAACAAAGGCACGAGGGATCATAATAAAGTGACACATGGAATGATACCAGGGATGATGATGGTAGGAGACAAGATGAGGGGTGATGTGATGACTTCCTTTGTTGGAACATAATATGCATGGCCAACCTGGTATGGACTAACTCGATTCCAAATGGGATAGTAAATTACTCAAACCAGGGATTTAAGAGATGGAATAGTATAGTTGGAGTCAAAAATGATAAAAATGGAATGAATGCTATGAAAATATGGATGGAATACTGTAATATGACTCAATGGGACTCGAAACAGATTCCATGAATTCATGGGTGACTCACCTCGGATGGTCTAAGCAAGGGTGACTCGATGATGCTGCAACATGGGAGAGGCCCAGAGGGGACCATAAAAACATGAGTAAAGAAAGTTTACTCATGAAAAAAATCAACACATGAGTCGATGAGTGCAAAGGTAAAGTGGTACCAAAGTACAGGTGCCTCATATGAAATAATTCGATTTTAATTGGCATCAAAGTGAAACCTCGTAGAAAAAATGGTTTCCGGGTGAAGTGTTAAATTACCAAATACAAACGGAGACCCATTATAGAACTAGGTAAGAGATTTTCAACGGTGCTACTAGTTCTTTAAACTAAGTTATGGTTTGGTCGCAATGAGAGATAGAAAAACTAGGTTTTTTCCTATAAAATGGCTTCTTTCCCCCAAATCCAATTCATTGACATATTGAGTTGTTGGAGAATTTGGAGAGGAGGAGAAGGTTGTAAATCTTGAGGACATCATAAAAAAAACTGACCATTGGAATTTGGATCAATTACTGTCAGGTAGGTCACCTTACCTATTTAAAATGGCCTTAATGCTTCATGGAAGGGTGGTTCTTGGTGAAGAAATAAGGAAAGAAAGGAATACATGAATGAACTACTAGAGAAGTCCTAGAATCATCCCCTCCCACCAAGTAAAACATGGGGGCCAAGTGGTAAGCATGTTATTTCATAGAGTAGAGTATTTTAAGATATGGTATCAGGAATATATGATATGCAATGAATAAATAGCTCACAAGAGATGTCAGTAGGAATTTAAGGTCAGTCGACCATACCTATATTGGTGGGGTCAAGGCGGAGACTTATGTTAATCAAGCGAGAAGGTGGCTAGGGGGGGCCATCATTCCCCCAAGCATGAGATATTTCTCCCTAGTATATGATGATGGAGGGGATTGATCAAGTATGCAAAGGTGGGAATGATGGCCTTAGCTAGAGGGGTTTGTGGAGCACCATTATGTTCCAAATGCTTAAATAAGGGACTCAAGAATCTCATCCCACAGGCATGACATATTTTAGAGGATAATGAGAAGATATGGGGGCATGTGTGCTCTCCATTGTTTTATGTAACATGTTATGGGCATGCCAGATGTATCTATATTAGTGGACTCCAAACACATTTTGATTATGTGGTTCACCATTTATTGTTTATGGTTGTCTTCCTGTGGGAAGAATGGATAGAGACAGTTGGAGAAAGGAAATGGTGGATTTCCAATCTCTCTTGGAACTACATATATAAATCAAATGGACTGAATTTTGGGGTTCACACACATGGTTTCAATACCAAAGAGTGGCTTCAGATATAATGAACTGATGCTCACCTAGACGATATGATGGTTGAGCAACAACAATGTCTAAAGGAATGGGTTGTGTAGGTAAGATGAAGGAATGATTAAGTGGATGATCCCTAGAGTGATATGAAGTGATATGAGACTCTAGAGGTTCTTCTAGGTGGGAAAAAATAATGTTACTATCACCGAAACTACCAAATGCACTAGGAGGTTTGGGGAGAATTAATTCTCCCAGACTATAAAAAATGGATGTCCCCTTAACCAAACATTGTGTGGTAATGTAATGGTGACAAGGTGTATGTGGTTTGAATTCTTTGGTTTGAGGTAAGGGTTTATTGGACCAATTGACCTCACCATGGCTGAAGTATTTGGACTCCACAACATATTGATCATGGGTTTGTTGTGAAAGGAAGTACACATGATGGTGCATATCATCAAAAGGATAATCAGGGGTGGTCATGTCTTCCATGATGTCTTCATCTAAATCAAATATGAGGGGACAGGAGGAAGAGAGACCACATAATAAAGAGGAACTACCAGAGGAATCTTCATGAGATATGAGGTTCACTTGCGCATGACTAGTAGTTGAGACATCTACCAATGTTGAGACTGAAGTTTTCACCAAAGAAGGTTCAACAGAATCATAATAGGAAACTCCAAGAGAGTTTCAATATAGCAATCTCAGGGATGAAGACATGTAGATAATAGGGGCATAACTATCTTTCATCTCGACATCAGGAGGAGGGATCACGATGGGTGGTTGAGAGGCCTAATGTTCTGGCACAATACTGGGACAAGAACCCACAGTTAGAGAGGAGGTGGATTCACTACGAGAAACATATAACTCGGGAAGAACTTGAAGGGTATAGAAAAGTTATTCAAGATGGGGACAATGATGGGAATAATGGCCATAGTTATCACACAAAGCACAAGGGTGATTCATGCTTAAGGATTTGTTTTTCGTAGATGACTCGAGTAAGGTGAAATGGACCTCTAGAACATTGGAGTCAAGAAATATAATAAAGACCACATTCTTGATATGAGGGAGCTCAGGAAAATTATTGGTGGTGTTAACAACAACATCACACATAGAGAATGTAGGAGTAGGCTTTGGAGGCTTAGGAGGAGCTGGAGTTGGTTGGGGTGCCTCTCCTTTGGGTCCCTTTTTTTGGGCTTTTCCCCACACACCAAATGCTTTTGCGATAGGAGTAGGTTTCTGTTGAGGTTGTTGTGGAAATGAAGCAAAGGAAGTGGGAGGAATAATAATTTGAACTAGATTCAAAGCAGCATAAGGTTTTATTTAATCAGAAGTAGTGTTTGCAGGAGGATCAATATACTAGATTGGGATACCCAAGTTAATGTTAGGTAAACTCAACGTAGCCATGACAGTTTTAGAAAATATTCCTTGTGGAGGGCACAAGAAGAGTATCTAAAAAAACGGGTAATGAGATGGAGGAACTACTCCTGGATGGTTAATACCTGGGCGAATGGTTCTGGGTTGGAAAGGATTAGGAGAGATACCAATAAAAGGCAATGGACATTGAGGAATAGTACCTAAAGGCATGGTTGAGTTAGGAGAAGTAGGTTGCAGATTTGTTGGATACTGTCAAGGCGTATAAGGTCATCTATTATGCTATAGGTATGAGAATATTTATAATAAGAAGTGATTTGAAGTAATGGACCTTTGAGGATCTTAGGGAAAAAATCTACCTTAGGAGGAGGGATCCGTAAGGTACCATTTGATGACTAAAGAGGCTCAGTGGACATTTGAGGTTTGGAATCTGCAACAGCCCTATTGAAAATTTCATGTAATAAAGTTAAAAATAATAACCATGGTTGATGGGAAACTTAATCCAAGCTGAGGGTTTGGAAAAACATCCTAGTGGGTGTTGATTTTGGTTTATTATCGCTAAATGAAATTGAAAAAGGAAATCGAAAAGGCTTTAGAAAGGAAAAGTGGATATAATTGGCATTTTATTTATGAAAATAATGGAAAATAGGGGAAAATGGAGGTGAAAGGTCACAGGTTGCATTTGAGGAGGAAAATGAAGAAATTAGAGGCCTCATTGATAAAAAGGCTTCTGAGGATCAATTGGAAATATTTTGGCTCAGGTTTTGGTCAGTGCATTTTTGGAGCTATCTCAATATTCTCTCTCTCTCTCTCTCATGCTCTTGGATACTTCTAGTTTTCTTGGAGAACTCTTGAAGACTATGATTACTTTGTTATTTCGAGCAAGTGGGGAAAGGAAGAGCAAGAAAACACAAGCAGACATCGAAATCAACTACTACAACGGGTTTTTCTTGCAGGTACTGAGTTGAATGTATTTTTTCCTCAATGGTTTTAGCATGCATGTTGTATGCATGTGGATTTTCCTAGCCTTTCCATTTCCTAGATAGCCATGGTGTTGTTGGTTTATTTCCATTTATTGTTTTATGGTTGGTTTACATGATTCCTTTAACCCCGAGTTGATTTATTAGTTCTTGGAAGCCTTGCTTTGAAAAATGCTCTGTAATCTCAGTGGAAAATTGTGGGTTGAGTTACTAGTCCTAGAAACCTTGGTTTTACAAATGCCCTGGAAGCCCTAGGTGGGTTGAGTTACTAGTCCTGGAAGCCGTGGTTGGACAAACACTCTCGAAGCGTTGTAAAAGTTGGGGTTGAGTTACTAGTCCTCGAAAACCTGGTTGGAAAAAACACTATGGAGCCATGGAATACCTTGGATAGAGATCGACCCATGATGGTTGTGATGTTCGACTGTGAGTTGGAGTCACTGGTTAAGGTTTGAGGTGGTTGGCCTCTGGAAGCCCTGGATTGATTGTGATTCATGTGTTTGATGAGATCCCACATTCATGCTTGGAATATGGAATAGGCATGATTGGTTGAAGAGAGATTCGGTAGAGCCAATCTATGGTTGGGTGGAACGTGGTAGTCCCATCTCCAGTTATTATTTACATTCAACAAAGAAGACCTCATTTCTTCAGTATTTGGTATGCAAATGTACTGGCTATTTTTTGGATTCTATTGTTGTTGTACTCTCTGTATTTATGTTGTTATTATGTTGGTTATAAGCACATATTTGATCAGTGATGATGTATGGATCTATCCATGTTTTTACTTGTAAATGAATGCACAATGTATCTATGGTCAAATATATTTTATTGTAGCTAATAATTTAAGTGAGCAATGATTATTAGCAACTATCAGGTAAGTATGATACCCCTATGCTTAAATTTTTTGTTTACACATGTAGGTTCAATGTTTGTGACATGTTTGACAAAATTAATGTCATGGCTAGGAGGGATCCAAATGATTTATTATTGATGTGATTGCTTTTGTATCATTTTTATAATGTTATTTATCATCCGCTAAGTTTTCATGAAGTTTTGGGCAGTGCCCTGGGCTATGGGCCTAAAAAGGCGGTTTAAATCCTAGAGTTGCAAGCACAGAACTAAGAAATTAGGGCCCTGGATGTATTTTTGATGTATTGTGCCTACGGCTATAGCCTCCCAGCCGCTACATTATTGTGTCATGCATGCGACTATGTTATTAGTGCATGTAGTATTGCTAACTTTTCCTTCTCATTAATAGCTTTCTGTAAATACTTTCTTTTGATTGGACAACTTTAAAAAGCAATGGGTCTTCCTTCTTGCATTAAAATAGCACCAATTCCATTTCCTGAGGCATCACATTCCACAATAAAGGTTTTTGTAAATTCTAGCATAGATAATAACGGTGCTAGGAACATTTTCTCTTTAAGATGTTCAAAGGCCTTAGTTGCTTCAGGAGTCCATGAAAATGCATCTTTCTTCAATAATGTTGTTATAGGTGTTGCTATTCTCCCATAATTCTTAACAAAATTGCGATAATACCCTATAAACTTGAGAAATCCTTACAATTGCTTTATGGTTGTGGGGACTTTCCATTCTTTAATGGCTTTAATTTTGTTAGGGTCTACCTTAAGACCCTCGTGAGATACAATATGATCCAGATATTCCACCTCTTGTACTCCAAAGAAACATTTGGATGTTTTTGCATATAATTGTTTCTCCTGCAATAGTTTGAGCACCCTATCAACATGTTGAACATGATCCTTCCAAGACCTTTTGTAGATTAGTATATCATCAAAAAATACCAGCACAAATTTTCTAAGGACGGGTTTGAAAATGGAATTCATCAACCCTTGAAATGGAGAAGGTGCATTGGTAAGGCCAAAAGGCGTGACCAAAAATTCATAATAACCCTCATGAATTCGAAATGTTGTTTTCAGAATATCTTCAGTATTCATTCTCATTTGATGATATCCTGAACGAAGATCCAACTTGGCAAAGTAAATTTCTCCATTTAATTCATCAAATAATTCATCAATCATAGGAATGGAAAATTTAGCTTTAATAGTGAGCTTATTTAGCTCCCTATAATTCAGACACATGCACCACTATCCATCCTTCTTGTGCACCAATACTACTGGAGTAGAGAAAGAACTTTGACTAGGCTGAATTATACCAACCTCTAACATTTCTGCAATCATACGTTCAATTTCGCTCTTTTAGACATAAGGATATCTATAAGGCTTGATGTTTGGAGGAACACTTCCTGGAATCAAGTTAATATTAGTGGAATTTTGAGGTCTAAAATGGGCCTCCTAAGGAAATTATTAAATAATAGTGGAAATAATAAAATAATATTTGATGACATCATCAAAGTTTGGAGGGAAGAAAAGAAAAAACTACCTTTTTAACTAGTATTTTCAACTTATCTCCCAAAGTGTTTACTCAAATTTCGAGTGGGAGTACTCATTGGATGAAAAATTGAATTCCTCATCCAAGGAGTACCCAAGTTGCATACTTTTGATGGACCCTACTAAACGGAAATTGAGAAATACATGAAAAAAGTGATTGCAATCATGTTTTTTCATGTATTTCTCATTTTTCACATAACAGGGTCCATCGAAAATATGCAACATGGGTACTCCTTGGATGAGGAATTAAATTTAGCATCCAATGAGTTCTCTCACTCAAAATTTGAGTAAAAAATTTGGGAGATAAATTGAAAATATGAGTCGAAAAGTAGTTTGATTATTTTTTATTTTTTTTACCCTTTTAATTAAAAAATGGTGAATCATCCCTCATGGTTGACATCATCATCTTGAATCCTATTTGTTCTTATAAAATTTATTTTGGTTCTACATTTTTCTTAGGAGGCCCATTTTAGACCTCAAAGTTCCCCTAATGAGCATGATCATGATCACAAATAGGTGGGAGTCCCTTGGGAGTTTCAAACACCTTGGAATGATTGTCCAAGACATTTTGGAGATCTGCAGAAATAGATGATTTTGATGTTGGAACTTCTAGTGAGAATAATTGTGCAATTACACCTCATTTTTCTTTCTTCAGAATATTTGTCATGACATTAGAGCTTATTATCTTTCCCGGCTTCCCTGCGATACCCCATAATTCAACTTCCTTTCCTTCTAAAAAAAAAATTCAAGAAAAGTTCTTGAAAATTAAAAGCTATCGTCCCCAAATATTGTAACCATTGTACTCCTAGTACAACATCCGCACCTCCCATTGGAATGGAAAGCATTGGACTATTCAATACATATTCCCACATGGTTAGCTTGATATTATGACATTTTCTAGAGAAATTTATAGTTCCTCCATTTGCAACCATCACTTGACATTCTGGTGCTGGGTATAGGAAACAATTCAACTCCTTGGCTACCTTACAATGAATAAAATTATGGGTACTACCTGAATCAATCAACACTATTACCTTTTTCTTCTTAATATGTCCTTCTATCTTGAGAGTTTGAGGAGTGGTAATTCGGACTCATTTCTTCCTCTTATAGGGTTGGTTCCTGGTGTATATCCTCTTCTTTTGAAGACTCTTGTTCATTTTCTTCTTCCTCTTCACAATCTATATAAAATAATATCTTCTCAACAAACTTATGACCTCTAATGTATTTTCTATCACAACTGTAGAAAATCCCTTTTGCTATTTTTTCTTCCAATTATTGTGGTGTCAATATTGTGGGTTGTGGAATTCTAGGAGTAGAAACACTTCCATCTTTATATATGTAAGTGGTAGGCTTCCTTGTCACCATAATTTTGCATTCAATTTTTCTTGCCAACCTGAATGGCTTTTCCAATGAATTAGGTTCCCAAACGCGAACTTCATGTTGGATGTTATCCTTTAAAGTCTCTATGAAGACATCAATCTTGTGCTCCTCTGGAATATCAGTTACCCTTATATTCAATTTTTGGAAGACCTCAATGTGCTCCACCACTGAATCCTTTTGTTTGAGATTTATCAATTGGATAAAGAAGGTGTTTATTTTTGTATCCTCATAATGTGCTATCATTTCCTCCATAAAAATCGACCAAGTGACAAGTTTTTTTACGGGAGAAAAGCCATCGATACCATAAAAATGTATTTTTTTCTAAATTTAAAGTTGCAATGCGTACCTTTTGTGTGTTTTGCACATTATTGAGATCAAAATATTGCTCCATCTGTAGTATCCATGTTACAGGATCCTTGCCATTAAACTTCCTCATATCAATCTTTGGAATATGTTGGTTCTTCCATCCAACATTAGATTTTATGAAATCGAGATTAACATTTATTTTTTTCTCATCATGAGTTTCCTCTACTATCTTTTCGCCATTAGGAAACATTTCTTGTATCAACATTTTCAAACCTTCCCTGTCTACTTTTAGATCATTATTCATGTTTTCCATGTTGTCTTTCATTTTTTCATCAATATTAGCTTCCATGTCATCCATCTTAGCTTCCATGCCAGCTTCCATGCCATCCATCTTAGCTTCCATGCCTTTCTTCAGAACTTCCATTTCATTTTTTGTTGCTCTTTGTGAGAGCGAAATTCGGTGCACTTGCTCTTGTAATTTTGATATGTCATGTTGCCATTCTTCGTCTTCATGAGTCATAGTAGAGACTTCAGAAGGCTTAATGGGTGTTGAATTCTTTTTAGGAGGAATTTTTAGAACCCAATACTAATATATATTCTACAATATTCCCTTGGAATCAATTCAAACTGATTTTTCACACAGGACTTATGCAATTCGGAAAAAAAAAATACACACATTTTTCTTACTTTTGAGGAGCTTGATATTCAAACTGAATTATCTCTATGATTTCAGATATTCAATATTTGAAATTAGGCCTTGTAGTAGCCCTCTGAATATTATTTCAAATGCCACAAGTCTGACTTGATTTGGATTCTTTAGGACAAAGTTATGCACAATCTCCCACAATGACCTAGTTATGGATTGTTTTAGTAGAGTGAACTTGTATGGCATACCACGTGTCACTGTTTCATCCTTCGGCTCTGAAATTGATATAAAAGAAATTTTAGTCCATGTTCTTGTAGCCACCTTTTACAGAATTTCAATCTGATGCTTAGAGGGAGAGTTAAGCCGCTTTTCCCACGATCACCTCTTTGAGTTAAAATTGGGAGCCTGAAACAACTCTAACTTCCACAGCTCATATCTCCAAAAATATTGTGAATCAAGCTCTAAAATTTTTCCACGATGTTACTCAGGATTTCAGCTTCACAATATAAAAATTTCAGCTTCTGAACCCTCATAAAAAAATGTTATAGTGAAAACACCACGATGACCTGTTTAGGTTAAATTCAGGAGCCTACAAAAAGCCCTAACTTCCACAGATCATATCTCCGAAAACATTGTGAACCAAGATCTAGAATTTTTCCACGACATTCCTAAATATTTCGGCTTCGCTCTATAGACATTTTAGCTTCTGAACCTTCATAGAAAAAATTTTATAGTGAAAATTCCACGATGATATTTTTGGAGAAGCGAAACCCTAGAATCTAAAGCTCTGATAGAAAATATTATGAAACCAGCTCCAAAAATATAAGAAAAGAGAGGTCAATGCCTTAGAAATCAACCACTTCGAGGGGAAAACCTCCAATACATTACATAAATGAACAATTCTTGGATGATACAAATGACCAAAACCTCCTTCTATATATAGTAGTCCATGGGGCCACAATATAATCCTAGCCAACCTAATAATAATAATGTAAGGGCACAATAATAACAATATTGGGGTTACATGGGTACAAAAATAACAAAAATGGGGCTACACTAATAACAATAAGGGACTAAACTAGTAATATAGGGACCTAATAATTAGTGTGATCAAATGTACATGTGTTGGTTAGTCAAGCATTGTATTAACTTGATGACTAGGTTATTTGTTGTTGATGAGCATGTTATATGTTAACTTATAGTTAGCTGATCATTATGTTATATGTTGATGATGAACATGTTATATGTTAACTTATTTTTTTAAAGTTTTAGTTAACTTGATGATTAGGGTTATGACATTCATGTATGAGACGACTTATTTGTGACATTGTGTTGTATTAATCTAGTCTAATTGTGCCTATGTGATGGATATGCATGAGTACCAATTTTTTATGAGCTTATGATGTGAAAATTATAGCTAGTTACTGTTATGAATATCATACGCTTATTTGTGTTTTACTCGATGTGTTGCGAAGTCATATCTTTCTAATCTAGATTGATTTGCAAACAATATAGCCTCCCCTAAGACACATTAAGGTATGAGTTTGCTTACTGTTGGGTTTGTGTTATATTCTTTCCACGACCAGTCACGTACAGGGGGGTAACAGGGGGGGTGATAGCCCCCCCTGTACGTTGCGCTGGGCGCAACATACGGGGGGTCACAGGTGGGGCGGTAGCCCCTCCTGTCGGGGTTCGAGGTAGTGCCTCGGAAAAAAAATTTGGTCCTTATTTTCCAGTGGGCAAACCCGCCCATGGTTTTGTGCATGGGTTTGCACATGGTTTTGGGGCATGATGGTTTTTGGCCCCTGGTATTTTGGAGATCCGGTCAAGGGAACTACGGTTATGTTCTAATTCATGGTTAATAGATTGGGGTTTATGTATGCTTCGGCATGTATATATATGTGTTGTAACACTAAAAGGAATATAATGAAAAATCAAGCTGGTCGTCCCGATTTGGGATCTAGGGGAAAATCTTTGTGTTTATATTTTTTATGTTTTATGCCCTTGCTATTATTTATTTTCTATTTTTAATATTCGTTTGCAGATAATTTTTGTACAGGGTTAAAACCTACAGTTACGTCATATAATTGGTGCTTGAATTTTTTATTATGTCGTCTCTTTGGTGCTTGAGTGATTTTGTTTCTATTACATCATCTAGTTGATTTACTTAACATGATATGTTTGCAAGTTGTTTGAATGTTTGACTAATTACATGATATGAGCATGTGTCTCTAATAACACATATGTTTTAAGATAGTTGATATGTACATGAGCGTAAGTAGGTGATAGTTGTAGCATAATGTATTATGACTGATGACTATGAGTTGATTGTTTATTATGACATGGTTGTTAGAAGTTTTGTTTCAATTGATAGATATGTTGTCTTGATCTTTTTAAAATGTGGTTGACATGTATGTGTTCATATACGAGGCAAAATGTTTGGCACAACAAGGTAAGATAAATAGTATATTTTTATACTTATTTATGCACTGATAATTATGTTCTTATGTTGGTAAGATGCAAGGGATTGCATGGAAAAAGAGTATGCCATGAAATTTTGGAGAAGGCTCATGTTGATATTTCCTTTGGAAGCATTAGGAACCACAGAGATTTAGTCATGGCGTTTTTTTCCAATCTTGTGCTTTCGATCATTTTTATTTGTTTGCACTTGATTTGCGGTCTTGATTGTGACTAGTGCATGATCATGCCATTTTTTTTGTGGTGTTGTATTGCTATTTATTTTCATGGGTTTTTTTTCTTGTCTTTACTTTTAATTTTTTATTCTTGGGAGTTTTTTTTGGAAAGAATAAAGTTAATGGAGTGTGGGGATATCTTTTGGGTACCCAACAAGTAATGAAAGACTTGGATGAAGCCCGATGCATGTATAACAGAGGATGGACGTAAAAATATGACAGCCAGTTGGATTGGTTGGGTCCACTGAGGTAAATGGATGGTGGTAGAATAGTCGTGATAAATCCTTAACAAGAAATTTAAAGTAAACGATTTTGAGGCGTCAGATGCCTTGGCTAGGGAATTGTTGTTCTCAATGTTTTTCATACTATTAACGCATAAAGGGAGTTTTCTTAACCTAGACCTTATGATATCTAGAAATTGTATTGTGATCATGATTATGCTGATGTTTATATATGTATAAATTTATGAATGTATGTATGCCGTCTCTAACAAGGTCGTCATGGATCATGATGCTAATTTTTATATGTATATATATATGTGTGTATATATGTCCTTGACTAACAGGATCATGATATTTTTATGCTAATGATTATATATGTATGTATGTATCTATATCACTATATGACATGGTTTTCAAGGATCATTCTTGTGGAGGAATGATTTTTTATGCAGGTGAATGACATGAAGAGGTTCTGAGTCTTATGAGGAATCAAGTGGGAAGAGTAAATCTGACAAATATATGAGGTTAGTATCATGTGGACATGAATTGATATTATATGCTTGTACTATGCCTATGTTTTTGTTATGGACATGTCATGGTAAGGGGTACATCAACGAAATGAAAGTAGTGTGATCTGCGACATGCTAGGATAAGCATGGATAGTGGAAAGACACTAGAAGCAAGTTTTCTTGTGGGGTAATTATGTGGTCTATGGATGCATAGTACTAGTATTGTGCATATGTTGCACATGTTGTATATTCATTGATTATAGAAATAGTGATGTGTACATGTAACATATGTAGTATGGTTTATATATGATGTTGTATGCATGTTGTATATATGGTGTTGTGTGTATATTGCATATGCAATGCTAGGTATAGATGGTGCTATGTACATGTTGGATATCTGATGCTATGTACATATCGTATTGTGCATGTGTTGGATATGCAGTGTTGGGTGAATATGGTGTTGTGCGCATGTTGGATATGTGATGTTGTGTAAGTATGATGCAACTATGTACATGTTGTATATGCAATTCCATGTACATATGGTGTTGTGTGTGTGTTTTAAATATGGTGCTATGTACATATGGTGTTGTGTGCATGATTGTACAAGTGGTGCTATGTGCATGTGGTGTTGTGTACATGTTGCACATGTGGTGTTGCATGCAAGTGGTTCATGCACATGTTGTGAATTTGGTGTTGTGTACATGTGGTGTCATGTACATATCATGCATGTGGTGTTCTATACATGTGGTATTGTGTAAGCATTGTACAAGTGTTGTGGTGTACATTTGGCATTGTGTACACATTGTGCATGTGGTGTCATTTACATTTGATGATGTGCACATGTTTTGCAGGTAGTGTTGTGTACATGTGGTACTGTGTACATGTTGTGCATATGGTACTGGTATACATGTGGTATTGTGTGCATGTCGTACATGCGTTTTTGCCGGCATGCGGTACTATGTATGTGCATGGTCTAGTCATGGTATCATGACATGTGTATTTGTTGTGTTTTACTCTATATATGTATATATATTGTGTACACCATATGTTGTTGTATGTATTGTATTCTAGTGTAGGCGTATGCATTCTGTTTTATTTTACATCAGGTGTAGGTGTATGTGTCACATGCCAGTGTGGGTGTATGCATTGTGTGGTGTTGTACGTCATTCGTAGTTGTATGCATGTCATGTACACTATGTGTATGTGTGCGTGATTGAAGAGAAGCAAAGGAACTGGGTGTTTTTCAAGTGTGGAAACCGATCTGGTGTTTTTACATAAATAACAAAGGAAGAAGTAAGGACCGATGAAGTATAAGTATCTATATTTTATTTAAGTTCTACTATGCATGTGATCTATGATTCTGACTTATGATGGTTAAATGTGATTTATGATTATGGTGTATGGTGATTGCATGTAGCTCATGATTTTGACCTATAATGGTTGTGTTTTGAGCTAACCAAATGAGATATGTTTATACATGATGATTTTATCAAACTCCTAGTTTGACTTGTTGTGATAGGAAGTGAACAAAATCGCAAGTGTACCTTACTAAAGAGCCACAAATGAGGTATAATTTGAAGTTATTTCAATTTATTTTGGACCTAATGGAAGTTATGTTCTTGGTACAAGAAATCATGAAATGCGTGGTTAGGTGGTTGAAAATGATTACAACAAATAGCAACGCCAGAAAAAGGAATTGGAACATGCAGCAGTATATTGGTAAAGAACTTTAGGAGCAGGGCTATTGTGGGACACTGGTACCAAATAGTTTTCATTGATTTCCATGAGCATGATATGACCTATATGATGGTTTTGAGGAAAGTATATTCATTTGTTGTTTAAACCTTCGATGCAAGGAATCCTTTCCAACGGATGGACTTATCGAGATGGGGGTGCCAGCGAAACTTGGAAGGTGTGTAACTGCACGGAAGGGGGTGACTGGATTGCCCGAGGGACCATGTAGCAGAGAAGGGAAGGCCAAGGATGGACTTTTTTGGTCATTAAAAATTTCCATATGGAATCATATGCACATTGGGAGTGTGCCTTGGAACAATCAGCTGGGTACTGTTCACTGAGGGTATAGTGGTACAGGATTATAACACTGGACACTAGATGCACATTTGACTTGCACTGGATTTTGGACTACCGAGAAGGACATGGATCATGGTATTTCTTTGAGGGTGGAGTTTTTAGCCTCTGGATTCCCTTCTTTCGGATGAAAACATCATATTATTTTATTTTCCGGTTGGGAAAATGTGCATATGTATATATGTGGTTGTTATTGTAAATACTGTATGCAAATTTTTTATAAAGCCCTAATACATGGTATGATTTTCATGATGGTTTTTATTTTGAGCAGGTTATTCATTGTAAATATTGCAACGAGCTAAGCTATAAATCTCCATGGGTAGTATGTTTTCTTTTTAGCAGTCCTACTAGCTATAGGTGTCATTGAACATTGAGGATGATGTTCCCCCAAGTGGGAGGGTTCTGTAACAACCCTACTAAAAATTTCATGTAATAAAGTTAAAAATAATTACCATGGTTGACGGGACACCATTCCAAGCTTAACATTGGTAAAAAAATCCTAGTGGGTATTCATTTCAATTTATTATGGCTAAAGGAAATTGGAAAAGGAAATGGCAAAGGATTTATAAAGACAAAGATGATTTAATTGGAATTTTATTTCTGAAAATAATGGAAAATAGGAGAAAATGGAGGTGAAAGGTCACAGGTTGCATGTGAGGAGGAAAATGAAGGAAAATAAGGGAAATTAATAAATTAGAGGACTCATTGATAAAACGACTTTTGAGGTTCAGTTGGTAAAATTTTAGCTTAGTCTTTGCTCAGTGAAATTTTGGAGCTCTCTCATTATTCTATCTCTCTCTCTTTCATACTCTTGCATACTTAGAGTTTTATTCCAACACTCTTGAAGAGTGCGGATACTTGGTGATTTGGAGAAATAAGGAAAAGGAAGAGTAGGAAATCACAAGCGGGCATTAGAATCAACAACTACAATGGGTTTTGATTGCATATACCAATTGCATGTATGTTTTCCTCACTAGTTTTGGCATGCATGGTGCATACATGTGGATTTACCTTCCCTTTCAATTTCTTGGATAGAAATGGTATTGTGGGTTTATTTCCATTGATTTTTTATTGGTTGGTTCACATGATTCCTTTAGATATGGGTTGAGTTATTAGTTCCTGGAAGCCTTCATTGGACAAATGCTCTGAAAGCACGACAAACAATTGTGGGTTGAGTTACTAGTCTTGGAAGTCTTGGTTGGACAAATCCTTTTGAATCCCTAGGTGGGTTGAGTTAATAGTACTATAATAATTGGTTGGAAAAATGCTTTGGAAGCCTTGTAACATTTATGATTGAGTTACTATTCCTAGAAGTCTTGCTTGGAAAAAACACTAGGGAACCATAGAACAACTTCGATAGATACCAATCCATGATGGTTGTGATGTCTGACCATGAGTTGGAGTCACTGGTTGAGGGTTGAGGTGTTTTGGCATCTCTAAGCCCTGGATTGATTGTGATTGATGTGTTTGATGAGATCCCACATTCATTCTTGGAATATGACACGAGGGTGATTTGCTGAAGAGAGTTTTGGCTCTACCAATATGTGGTAGGGTGGAACATGGCAGTCCCATATCTGGTTGGCATTTACATTCAGTAATGAAGAGCTCATTCCTTTGGTATTTGGTATGAAAATGTATTGGTTTTTATGTGGATTCTATTTTTGTTGTACCCATTGTATTTCTGTTGTTATTATGCTGGTTATAAGCATGTATTTAATCAATCCATGTTTTTACTTGTAAATGAATGCATAATGTATCTATGTTCAAATAGATTGTGTTGTAGCTAATTATGTAAGGGAGAAATGCTTCTTAGCGATTCTCATATAAGTATGAGACCCCTATGCTTAAATCCAATGTTTACACCTATATATTCAATGTTTGCGACATGTTTGAAAAAATGTCTGTCATAGCTAAGAGGGTTCTATATGATTTTGTATTGATGTGATTGATTATGTATCATTGTTATAATTTTATTTATCATCCCCTAATTTTTCATGAGGTTTTGGGCAATGACCAGGGATCTCAGCCTAAAAAGGTGTCTCAAATAATGGAGTTGCACACATATAAATAAGCAATGGGAGCCCTAACTGCATCCTTGTTGTGTTTTTCCTACAGCTATAGCCTCCCAGCCACTACCTTGTTATGTCATGTCTATGTTTATGGGTCAAAGTGGTTAAAAAGCTAGTCTACCTCAGGGGTAAGAGGCTTGAGTGGTTGGGACACCCCTGGGGATTTTTTTGATGTGGCGTAAGGTTTGTTTGTCATTATTCCATTAGTTTCACTTCCTCAAGGTCATCTAGGAGGCTTAATCTCATTATAGTAGCCTCTCATCACATATTTAACTCAACTCGTTGGTTGCTTTGGTGGATGTGGGAAGGGGGTGTTACAGAATCGTTGTTGACTTTTCTGGAGGCTTGTCATATTGGCATGACTAATTCTAAAGGTTTACTTGCTCGATATTGACTTCATTGGAATTCATCATAAGGGTATGATAATCATTGTGACCAAATGGTGAAGGTTGGGGAGACACATGACCTAGTGTAGGTTGAGCAACAAGATATCCTTAATGAGGAAAATGATTGGTAAGAATAGCCAATTGATATGAACTAGGGGGAGGAAGAGGTGGATTTTTTGGACAGGTAAGTCCCCTCTGCAGACAGAGGCGATCCCACTATCCCTAGAGTGGGTCTAGGAACAAACAAAACATGCTACAATATCGATTCCTAGTTACAAAAGACAAAGCTAAGATATATAGCCTACCTCAAGTACTACGCTGCTGTCATCAAAGAAGAAGTGCTGCTTCCCCTTCCTCGCTTGACAGATCACAATCCTTTTTCTCACCGCGTCCAGACACCTGTACACATGCAGAGAAAAAACCATGGCATACAATGTAATAGTTCAAACATGTAACTATCAATCAGTTGGAAAGGATTGAAGTAAATTGCATTACCCAGATAATCAATACAACAGTGGAACCAATAACGTAGTCGAGCATATATTAAAATGTCAAAGAAATATTACAAACGAGTTCCGATGTCGCGCTCTTCCTTTGGCAGGGCTTCCAGCGGAGCGTGTCTCATGAAGCTTGTCGAGAATTTTGACAAGGTTCTCTCTCTTACGGGGTTCTCCTTGGCTTTGTAGTCAATAGTCACTCAACTATAGTTTTCTTCCCAAATGTTCAACTAGCTAGAAAATGGAGAGCGCATGCTTTTATAGAGGGAGGAAGGGAAGTTGGGATCCCTATAATCATGGGATAGAGTCCTATCTCATGGGAAGGTTCCATGAGAGGTGGAAAACCACTACCTCAACATGGAGATCCAGAGCCAAACAACCCAACTTCTTTCACATGATTCATTCTAAAGTTGTTAGAACCAAACTTCCACCATTTATTTTTAAAAAGCATTCCAAAATAGGCTTGGTGCGGGCAATACACAGGGACAGAGTGCCAGCTGGCGCACCACTAGTGTGTATTTTCCCCATTGGTGTGAGGGATGAATTGGCTACCTGTGCCAATGCCAGAACATGGGTTTTTAGGGCTTTTCAGAGGAAATGTTCTTGAGGAGAATTCATGTCCTTATGCAGGAGGATGCCATCAAGGTTTTTAAAGGACATTTTAGTGTTCACAGGTCACAGAAATAGTCCTCCAATGTATGAGATGAGGGATTGTAGGGACGGTGACAAAATGTTGTGTAAAAGATTCCCCCTAAAGCATGAGGTCCGAGAGAGAGGGAGGGGTGAAATGCTTTATGAGAACGTGTCCAATTGAAAACAAAGCCGTCAAAAGACCTGCGAATGCAAATACAACTGATATCTCTAATACATGATATGTGGTATGGGTGCAACCATCCATAAAAAGTACTGACCCAATGAGATCCAAGGTATGGATGCAGCCATCCAGCAAATAAGGATCAAAAAGTAGACTCAGGTATTGTTGCAGCCATATAATCAAAGGAGTCATGTAATAAATCATAATAATCCACAAAAAACCCGCCGCCTGGATGTTTATCAGACAAAATCTAGGGTCTTGTGCTCCATATCGACCCAAACAGAGTACAAGTTCAAGCATGTGAATATGTGATCTGAAGTCGAACATGCAAGAACATCGTATGATTACCAGCCAATAATGAGAGATGTTAATAGATGCAAGAGGAACCACCAATAATGACGATGTCTTTCAAGATACAAGAGGTACAATCTAAGGAATGTGAACAGTGAGTTGGCGTCGAACACCCTCAGAGTCATCCGATCAAAGGCCAATAATGAAAAACTTGCGTCGAATGCAAAGAACTTGCCATTGAGGTATGCAGGCTCCAAGGCACCTAAACGGAGTCTCTAGATCAGCTTCCTGGATAATGAGCTAAAGTCGATAGGAAGTGACCTTGATCGAAGGTGGGCCATAATGTTTCCCACATCATTGACATGAGACAGAGGGACATAATTTTTTGTGAATCAAGAGCAACAGAAAATCAGAGGGAGGTTTAAAAATGCAGAGGCCAACTTCTCTTGAACATATTGGTGACACGACACTGGATTTGGCAGTATTTGACATCAAAGGATATAAGGTCATGATGATGTGGCAAAGAGAAGATGAGTGGTCAAAAGAGATTACCCAAACCCATGAAGGCAAGCAGATAACGAGATGAGATGTCCCCAACCTGACACGAATGTAGACAAGTGCCATGTTCAAGAGCGACATACTGTCGACACAACTATAATATTGGTTCCATTTTCCCCCACAATTTCTGGCGAGTACCCCAATTATTTTTTGAAAACAAGCTTGAAGGGGATAGAATATGCTTGCGATGTAATTTTTTCCTTCAGACAAATCCAACCTAGTATATTTTATTAGCCCTAGAAATGAGGAACTCGAGTAACGTCATTACGACAGAGTCCGATGTCATTAGTTTTGAATGAGTCCGACAAAGGAAGAACTCAACGTCTTTTCATGTTTATAGAGTTTAAAAAGATGGCGCAAAAGAAACTCTAGCACTCCCTTTTCGTAGGTAGTCCCACAGATCTGAAAAGGTAGAAAACTATGTATGAGAGAACCTCCTAGTCGTGATAGGCTAGGGTATTCCTTTTTCATAAATAATCTATCCCAACCCGAAAAAGGGGTAATAATATACTGGGTAGATGTCGTTTCACATCCAATTTAACGAGCTCAAAATGACAAGAGACTTGAAAATATTTTCAGTTTTAGAGAGTCAGAAAAGAGCTGAAAGATGACTCCTCCTAGAGGAACGAGTGGTATAAAGGGTAGAAACTGGTTCCGATAATGGTGGAACTGCTCAGAACAAGTAAAGGTCAAGAGGCTGGCTAACAAGACCACTCATCGCATCGGTTCCTCAGGATTGGGTAAAATAATCAAGTGAAGGCATATGATCGGCCGAGCAGATGGGGACGATGGAATGAGAGAACCAAGGTTCATCTGGAAAAACGAGCTGATAAAATGGCAATCAAGAGAGGGAAAATGGGAATGGTTTCATTTTTACAGAAGCTTGAAATCAAGAAACTCGGCTTGAAGTTGGTTTCATTTTTACACAAGCTTGAAACAAAGATAAACTATGCTTGAAATTGGTTTCATTTTTACACAAGCTTGAAACAGAAATAAACTATGCTTGAAAAAATTAAGCATGCCCCCAGTATGGTGACTCAATTCGAGGTACATGCCCCCCAAGCTTCAGTCCATATGAAAGGAAGACAGAGTGAAGGTTCCAGTTACGAGATCAGAGAAAGACTTGACTGGGATTTTACGAGATCTGAGCAAATACTCGAATTGAATGGGAATGTGTTTCATTATTTTAATGAGGTTGACACATTAAAAGAACTATCCTCATAACACCTTGTTTCATTTTTTAAGGAGCTTGAAACAAGAAAACGAACTGTGCTCTGATGACCTTGTTTCATTTTTTAAGGAGCTTGACACAAGAAAATGAACGATGCTCCGACAACCTTTCATCATGATGAATAAGAATTCATAGCTTCCAAGGGTTTCCCATCCAATGGAAGGAAAACATCTTGGAAGTTTGGACCCAATGCCCCCAGTACGCGATGTACAATGGCATTATCATTGAATACGGGCATAGGACAGCTAGCCACATAATTGACATGCGGAGCGGATGACACAACTGACAGATAAAGATTTGGCAGGGATGATGGGGAACTAGCTGCCATATTCAGACCAAAGAATGCAAGCTGATCGATGGTCATGATCCGACCTTGGTGTGGAAAAAAAATCACACGAAAGAGGGAGGAGACAAGTGCTCCCATGGCATAAGTATAATCGCGCCCCAAGAGTAAATTTAAATCCAAGGGGCCTGGAACAACCATCATGTCTATATAGACGGTTTTCCCTCCAAAATTAACAAGCAACTTCGGAAGGATCCCTAACGATTGACTGGTTCCTCTGTTAAAAGCCAATAGATTCTACGTAACAGGAATAAGCAGTGGAGAACCAAAATCCTGCCAAGTAGTGGAAGAAAAAATACTAAAAAACACACCTTCATCTATAATGGTGCTGGGTATGACTAGATCAAAGGTCTGTACTGTTATCTCAAAAGGCACATAAGACGGAAGGTGGTATCCTGAAAATCGACTCCAATCAAAGGAAGCGACCAAACTAATTGGAGGGGTTACCATCGAACTGAGATGGTTTTCCCTCGGTGTTACCGAAGCAAGAGGAGCATCCTCCAAGACATCCATCATGGGAGTAGGAGGAGAAATTTTTTGGACTACAGGGACAGAAGAATCTTTCTCCAAGTCCGAAGAATCTAAAGAAACAAGAAGAACATGGGGGGGATGAGATCCACTCTCAACGGAAAAGACCTGGTGAACCACAGATGGGGTCATATCGACTGATTCCCCGACCAATGGTTGGTCGGGAACATATTCCTGAACTTGAATTTCCGGGGGAGCGTGATCGAGCAAGGATGACACTTTACCGATCGTGGAATCAACTAATGAAGGACTCGAGGAAAGCTTCTAGTAACCGGCCAGAAGGAAGGGTGCAAAAACAGTGGATTTTTCCAACACTATCTTGGCTTCATCCATATACAGACAAAGGAGAATGGGATTAGCCTTCACACAAATTACAGGGATTGGTAATCTTGCCCTATTTTTTAGGAGATTTACCAACACTAGCTGAAGACATGCCCCCAACTTGACTCCCGGAAGCCAAAGGCAACGGCGGACGACCATTGGACCATACTTCGAGCACCTTGGGAATGCCAGGGCAATCTTGAAGAAGATGGTTTCCCTGGAACAACATGTAAGGGAACTTAACTTTCCGCGAAGGGTTGGAAGGTTCATTGAGAGCAGGTGTTTTAGAAGCAACAACTGCAGACTTAGCCTCTCGCTTATCTGACTTCTTCTTCTTAGTCTTCTTCTTCTTCTTCTTCTTAGCTACATGGGTACTAGAATCCAAAATTTCACTAGGCGAAGTAGAAGATGAGGAAAAAGAAACAGGCGAAGAAGGGGAGAGGTCCACTTTTGGACCAACATGGCGTTGCTAAGGCGGAGGAGTGGATGGTACGGTAGCCAAAATACTTGAGACCACAGAGGTTGAAAACAACCAAACAGACAACCCAACAGTTAACCCAGGGAGGGATAACGTGGCCATATGAGGAGCACC
Organism: Pinus albicaulis; assembly: GCA_034641835.2. NCBI lineage: Eukaryota > Viridiplantae > Streptophyta > Pinopsida > Pinales > Pinaceae > Pinus > Pinus albicaulis. The sequence continues at coordinate 882,733,547 of CM076581.1, read as the reverse complement.
AATATTTCCTAAAGAGGGAAAAGGACTAGGACTCCCTTCAGAGGGGACTCCTTGATTGGAAAACTCCGAAAAGTTGCCATCGGAAATGACCTCAAAATAAAACACTAAGGACAAAAATTATAACCAGGAATATTTCGTGGGAAATTACTTTTTAAGACACTAAAACCAGACTCTGTTGTTTCATATTTTAAGAGTCGAGAAACAAGAAAAAGGTGACTCTATCGCTTTCAGGTTGGACATGATCTTGAAAGGACAAGAGATTGATGATCTTTTCAGTTAAAAGAGTCAGTAAAGATCAAAGTGACTGCTCTGGTAATCTAGGTAAATGGGTGTACCAGATATCCATGAACTACCATATACACCATGAAGAGCTAATCTCCTTGAATGTTATGTCTGGTGTATCACGGGTAAAAGGCGGTAGACTCGACTTCTTATGGATAAAGGATTTGAAACCTAATGGGGTCTCCCTTTATATACACGACGGTATAGGGAGCACAAGTCCGTACTAGCGTTGTCTGTAGCCAGATGGTGAGTGACAACTGTTAGGCTTAAAGACACCAGAACACGTCTCTACCTTAGACTACTAGATGTTTCGTTAAGTTTCAATGCTGCCTTAGGTCAATTCAGTAAATTTTAAAGTTAATCTTCAATTTACGTTTCTATTTCAAGGCCCTATCGAATGTTGGATCTCATAAAACCTCTAGATGAAAACTAATTGCCACAAAATACCATTTCGTTCCATGAAGAGCTATCTACGGGAGAGTTGAGAGCTTTCAAATGATAGCAAAATGAACACACAAAAACATCCACTACCAATTTCAAAGCAAGCTAATGAAACTGGAAAAAATTTCTCTAGAATCACGCAACACTAGTAATGTGAAAGAGTTTTCAATTTTCACTATGCCAATCAAACATGCAAAAGTTTTTTTTTGTATTTTTCAATATATTAGAGAAAATGCACTAAATAAATGAAAAACTAACGGAAACATCAATTTAAGAATAATAAAGAGAGAACTAAAACCAAAGAAGTTCACTCAACTCAAACAAACACAATCAAGACTCAAACCAATGACAAAATCCCTCAAATCGAAGAAGAATCTCGAAAGAGACTCAAACAAGCCGTGTGATCTAGGCTTGGAGCAACACAAGGTGAAACTGAACAAAAGAGAAGACAATCACTCAGTAAATGCAATGACTCAATTGGATTCAGCAAGATGAATGCAAATAAGCAAAACCAAGTTGATCGGGAAAGAAAAGACCCAAAACTCCCACAGAAGGCTCAACACACTGAAACACCTAGAAGCCCTAGGGCTAAAATGCAAAACTGATAGAAAAGGGAAAACAACCGGAGGAAAATATCTAAACACAGTAAAAAATGACTTCAAAGAACTCAAACAATCAGAAAAAAATAACCAGGACCAAAACTCAAGCTCAAAGAGTCCAGGAATAGGCAAACCCTAAAACCAAGTAGGGTTGGTGCGCTTGTTTGGTTGTAATCTGCGCCAAACAGGGAATGGTGCGGGGGCCTAACTGGAAACTAGCGCCCTTTGGTGCGACTGTCAGAGGTATAACCGCGCCAATCAGGTTTACCCTAGAAAAATGATGAAAATGAACTAACAAAGGCTAGATCTAGTCTTCTGGGGGCTGAACAAGGTTTTAACACCAAGGAAGGAAAACCAGAAAAGTAGAGTAATCAAACAAAAAGACAAAAACAACCCAATGGAGGAAGGACCAACTCCCACTGATCCCCAGCGGAGCCGCCAATTTTTTGTCTAGGTAAATCCTCTCTGCGGACAAAGACAATCCCTCTAGCCCTAGGGTGGGTCTAGAAACTACGGGAACATACTAACTTCTACCTTCCTAGATTGTAAATGAAATTTGGAGCAAGGAAGATGACCTACCTCATTCTGATGCTATGTTGTCTTCTTTCATCGAAGCCTCTTGATCCGTCTCTCTTCTCCAGCTCGATACACGCTGCTACTAGTGTTCGATTACCTGTGCAGAAAATCAAGACAACACGACAAGCGTAACACCACGACAAATATAAAACAATTACAACCTATCTAACTGATCAAGGAATGATAGAAACCTCATTATAGATGTAAACAAGAATGGAAGATAAACATCAGATGCATTTTATTATTATAAAGACAAGGGGAGTTTACAACCAAGGCTTGATGTTGAGGCTCTGCTTCGGTAGGTTTGTATCCAAGCACGTTTGCCATACCCTCATGAACAAAGGTCCAAGATCTCACTATGTTTTCAACACACACAAACAATAACACTCTACACTATTCTCTTGAAGCTATGATTGCTTCCTCTCTACGCTAAGTTTTTTAGCTATCTGTTCAACTAGAACCTGTTCAACTAGCACATCAATGGAAGATGGCTATATTTATAGAGGAGAGGAGGAGGTTGGGATCCCTACAATAGTGGAAGGGAGGCCTTATCCCTTGGCAGGTTTCCCCTTAAGGTGGAAACAAGAGGCCAAAGGAGGGAGGCTGTGGTTATTCAGTCGAACCAATCCCTATGACTCATCCACGAAGTTGTTGTGACCGAAAATTCACCTCTATTTTTAAAAAACTTTCCATAAATGGATTGGTGCAAGTGCATAACTAGGATAGAGCAGCAACTGACATGGGCTCAATGTTAATTTTCCTTTTCGGTGCGAGGGCATAACGGGCTACCAGCGCCAAGGCAAAAACAGGTGTTTTTAGTGGTCTGCTCAGGAAATGGTCAACTGAGGGAATGTTGTACTCATGGAAAGGGATGCAATGATGGTATTTGCAAGACATGACACTTCTAATTAGTCACAAAAATGACCTTCCAATGTGTGAGATGGGGATTGCAGGGATAGTGAAAAATTACTGTGTAACAGATGCCCCCTAAAGTATGAAGTCCGAACATGAGTGAGGGGCGAAATGCTTTACAAGTACGTGTAAGGAACCAAAAATTGTTCTCAAGAGACTTGAAAATCGAGCATAGATACATATACATAACTGAATTCTCTGATGAAAATAGATGAATCCATGGTATAGGCACAAATATCCATCAAGAAGAGGATCATGTGAATAGATCCTCGGCATGGACGCAACCATCCGAATAAAGGGATCATATGAAATAGATCCATGGTATGGGTATAGCCATCCATATAGAGAGGATCAAAATAGGAGAACCCACGGTATGGTCGCAGCCATCCATCTAAAAAAAAATCATGTATATAATCATGAATGACTCATCACTCCTCGCAACCTAGACTTTTCTAATCGAAGCCCAGCGTCTTGCGCTCCAACACCACCCGATCAAAGTACAAATTCCAACATGTGAATAGATGTGTTGAAGTCGAACATGCTATAAAATCACTTGATTACTGGTCAATGATGTGAACCGTTAACAAGTGCGAGAGAAACCACCCATAATGTCAATGGCTCTTAAGGTACTACTAGTACAATCCACGTAATGTGAATAGTGAGCTAAATTCGAACACCCATGAAATCACCCGATCAAAGGCCAATGATGTGAACTTGTCATCGAATGCGAAGAAATTGCCATTAGGGCATGCAAGCTCTAAGGTACTAGAAAGGAGTCTCTAGATCAACTTCCTGGATAATGAGTTGAAGTCGACGGGAAGTGATCCGCCGAAGGAGGTTCATAATGAATCCCACATCATCGACACGAAATAGAGAAGGTAACATGAGTGTGAATCAAGACTGAAACAGAGGATCAGGGAATGTACAAACTGCAGAAGGATTTTCTCTTGAACATATCTGCGACACGACTCTAGAATTTGGCAGCATTTGACTCAAATAAGATGAGAGGTCATGTTGACAAAATTGGTAATCGAATGAGAGGCAAACAGATTTCCCAAACCCATGGAGGCAAAGTGACAGAGTGAAGATATCCCAACCCGACACGAACGGTAGACAAGTGTCATGTTCAAGAGTGACATACTGCCGACACAACTGATGAAAAACTTCAATTTTCCCCCACCATTTCAGGTGAGTACCTCTTTATTTTTACACAATATTGAAGAGGATAGCATATGCTTGTCATATAAGTTTGTCCTTCGGACAAATCCAACGTAGTACATTTTACGAGCCCTAGGAAGGAGAAACTCGAGTAACGTCATTGTGATGGAGTCCGATATCATCAGTTTTTAACGAATCTAATAAAGGAAGAACTCGGTGTCTTTTCATGTTTAGAGAGTTTGAAAAGAAGGTAGAAAAGAAAACTTCAGCAGGCCCTTTTCATAGGTAGTCTCACAGATCCAAAAAGGTAGAAAACTATGTCTGAGAGAACCTCTTAGTCGCGACAGGTTAAGGTATTCCTTTTTCGTAAATAATCCATCCCAGCCTGAAAAAGGGTTAAATGTATATTGGGTAGATATTGTTTTGGATCCATTTAACGAATTCAAAATGACAAGCATCTCGGCAATATTTTCAATTTTAGAGAGTCAGAAAAGAGCTGAAAGGTGACTCCTCTTGGAGGAACGAGTGGTATTAAGGGTAGCCACTAGTTCCGGTAATGGCGGAAGTTCTGAGAACAAGTAAAGGTCAAGAGGTTAGCTAACAAGACCACTCATCGCAGCGGTTCCTCAGGATTGGGTAAAACAATCAAGTGAAGGCGTCTGATCGACCAAGCAGATGGGTACGATGGAATGAGAAAACCAAGGTTCATCTGGAAAAATAGTCTTATAAAATGGAAATCACGAAACGTAAAATGGGAATGGTTTAATTTTTACACAAGCTTGAAATCAGGAAACTCTGCTTGATGTTGGTTTCATTTTTACACAAGCTTGAAACAAAGATAAACTATGCTTGAAACCAGTTTCATTTTTACACAAGCTTGATATGGAAATAAACTATGCTTGAAAAAATTAAGCATGCCCCCAGCATGGTGGCTCAATTCGAGGTACATGCCCCCCCAAGCTTAAGTCCATATGAAAGGTAGATGGAGTGAAGGTTCAAGTTACGAGATCAGAGAATGACTCAACTGTGATTTTACGAGATTTGAGAAAAGACTCGAATTGAACAGGAACGTGTTTCATTATTTTAACGAGGTTGACACATTAAAAGAACTATCCTCATGACACCTTGTTTCATTTTTTAAGGATCTTGACACAAGAAAACGAACTGTGCTCTGACATCGTGCTCTTTTTTTGGCAGGGCTTCCAGTGGAGCGTGTCTCACGAAGCTTGTCAAGAATTTGGACAAGGCTCTCTCTCTTACGAGGTTCTCCTTGGCTCTGCACTCAATAGTCACTCAGCTATAGTTTACTTCCCAATGTTCAACTAGCTATAAAATGGAGAGGGCAGGCTTTTATAGAGGGAGGAAGGGAAGTTCGCATCCCTATAATCATGGGATAGAGTCCTATCTCATGGGAAGGTTCCATGAGAGGTGGAAAACCACTTCCTAAACATGGAGATCCGGAGCCAAACAACCCAACTTCTTTTTGATGATTCATTCTGAAGTTGTTAGAACCAAACTTCCGCCATTTATTTTTAAAAAAAATTTCCAAATAGGCTTGGCGAGGACAATACACAGGGACAGAGCGCCAGCCGGTGCACCCACTAGTGTGCATTTTCCCCATTGGCGCGAGGGATGAACTGGATGCCCGCACCAATGCCAAAACATGGGTTTTTAGGGTTTTTTAGAGGAAATTTTCTTGAGGAGAATTCTTTTTCTTATGCAGGAGGATGCCATCAAGGTGTTTTCAGGACATTTTACTGTTCAAAGGTCATGGAAATAGTCCTCCAATGTAAGGGACGAGGGATTGCAGGGACGATGAAAAAATGCTGTGTAATAGGAGTAATGGATTATTTTCCTCTAGAAGGAGTCGCTTTATCTTTCCATACTTGAAAAATTTGAAGTAAAAGGAGACACTCATGAGTATAATGGAAAAATACACCGAAACATGCACAAGTATTGTTTGTACGAAGAGCCATATTGTTCTTGGGCTAGCCTCCCTATTGATGTGTTTTGGGATTAGCATAGTTTCCCTGAGGTGCATTAGGTGGTAGACCCTGGTTACCCTGATTACCTTGAGATTGTTCATTCTAATTACCTTTCCCATTTTTCTTTTTCTTTATGGTTGGGGGGATTGGTTTCATTCTGCTAAGAATACATTTGACCTTGTGGAGGAGGTTGTTGTTGTGGCAGAGGTGGAGGAGGGATGGAGGGCTAGGGTTGTGGTGCCAGAGGTGATGGAGCATTAGGTGGTGCATACATGTACTAAGGAGGAGGAGAAACATGTAATATTCCAAAAATTTAGCCTTCAACTAAATGGAATATTATAGTTTGTTTTATCACTAGGTAGGTGAATAAATGGGTAGGAAGGCCCATAAGTCTCCTAAGCAGCAATAAAAACACTTCAAGTGTGAAAGGATACCCTTTTGGTAGCTAAATAAAGCACCTCCAAGTGTGAATAGGGGTTGGATCATGTTGATTCAGTTAACTTTGACCAAGTCAACATTGTTGTCATGGAGGAGTGGAGATTAAATGAAGAATAAGACAGTTTTGGAGGGAGATGGATCTCATGAAGGAAATGACCTAATTGAGTGGGGCCAAGGAAAATTAAGATCATATTCTATTTAAGGAAGAGGATGGAAGCCATATGAGCTCATTTTTTGGATTATTATTTTGATATTGGTCTGCTTAGACTTTGCATTCCTTTGCTGTTTAGCAGGGTTGTTGTGATGTTTAGGACAGGGTGTTCCCGAGTGGGAATCCCACCTGTTTTATTGAGAGGCCTCTTGGAAGAATATTGTATTCATTTCCACATTCAGGTTTTTAGGCCAAGCTATAGATTTCTTCATCAGCGCAGTTTCTACAGGTTATTGTGCTGTGTTGCAGGGTGTTGCAGTGGAGGGGTTAGAAACCCACTTTCTAAGCTATTTTCTCATAGAGGAAAGGTTTCCTTCTCTTGGGAGATCAGTTTGGAGAGCTCTTGGGCATAGTTCAGATATTTGGGATTAGGCCAACTATTTCCCATCATTTCCGACGTTTTTCCAGTTGGAAATTGCATTATTTTAGAGGGTAGGTTCAGTGACAAATCCTGTGGCTCCTTTGGAGTGTTTTCTTGTGATTGGAGGGTTCAGGGTTCCATAGGAGGAGAACTTTGAGGGGATATACATTAGATCTGCTATATTTTAGCCTTCTACACTCTTGTGCTTCAATTTTCAGTGATACTTCGGCCATAAGGCTTTTGATCCCATCTTGTATAGGGTGTATTTTCTGAAAACCCTTTTCAGTTTCTTGTAGGAGTTTTGTATTGAGCCTAGATCTGTATTTTGCATATCTTTTGAGGCATATAACAGCCCTACATCTTTTGTACATTATTTTTTTGTAGCAGTGTGTTTATAACTACGCTGTAGCAGTCTCCGAAATTTTTGTGTTGCAATAGCATCTCATTTATTAGAGCGTTTATCTATTGGAGGCTTGTGTGATCACATTCTATGTTTAGTGCCTCATTTTTTTGCACTTGATTGCTACATCTATGATCAATAACATGGCTTTCTATTGGTATCATTATTTTTTTTGTTAAATACTTGTTGTTGCTTTCATTCTATGAGCTTTATTGCTGTTACTTCCAATTGGGAATATTACTGTGGTATCAGAGCATAATCTTGGCTCAGCCTGTGCATTCAGCCAATATGTCACCATGAGGAGAAGCGCTTTACCAGAAGAGGAGATGTATAGAAAACAAAAAAATAAGACTCCATTATTTGGAGGAAGAGAGGAGGAGGAGCTCTCAAAGCTTCTCTTTCAAAATATCATAGAATATCAAGGGAGATCTCAAGAAGATGAGAAGAGAGAGAGAGTATCCAAAGGGGTTTGGGTTTAAAGCCAACTCTAGACTTGCACATGATGAGTGTGAGCATGCAACTACACACCATGATTCACAGCACAGTGATATGCCTAGATCTGCTATGAGGGAGATGGGAGAAGAAGAAATGCCTAGGAGGGAAGCTCTTAGTGATTATCTTCAAGAATATGAATCTCAAACTAAGAAGTTTAGAGATCATATCACTTTCCAAGAGTTTTGCAAGATCAAGGTGAATAGAAGAAAGAATCATGACAAGGATAGATTTTTCCTATCTACTTTTGATGGGTAACCAACGTGTTCAGCTAGAGCTTGGGTGGAGGATTTACACACCTATTTGTAGCAACACCAAGTTTCTGAAGATGAAGCCATCAAAGTTGTAGCGCTGCATTTTGGAGGTAAGGCCTATGCTTGGTGGATATTTGAGTCTTTTTCATTAAGAAATGCAAATATTTCTTCTTATGCAAAGTTCACTAAGATATTAGTGGAAAGGTTTGATGGAAAACATTCTGAAACATCATTGGTGGAACCAAACAAACCAAAACAAAAAAAACCTTTGCATAAGATGGAGGAGCTTATAAATTCAAATACACTTCAAAAAACTGTTGAAGAGGCTCACATATTGCATAATACTTTAATAGAGGAAAGAAATATGTCCCATATTCTTGAACAAGAGAGCATGAAGATCCCTTTTCCAAAATAGGATCATCTTATTGAGGAGGTAAATCCCATTCATATTGAAGAGGAAGAGAAGGATGGGGACAACAAAGTTGTCACATCTAAAGCATATCTAGCACCTCATGCAGAGGTAGATGGAGCTCTTGCTCCAACAAGAGGGATTCTTGTATCTTTGCAAAGAATTCCCCAGGATCTCATATGTGGATATCAAGGCACAATCAATGGACAACATGATTGTGAAATATTGCAGATGGAAGGAGAAGGTAGGGATGAAGGTCAGCATGACATGATGAGGAGCACACACCCCTATATATTTCAGAGAGTTAATGCAAATAAGAGGCAGACTGATTTGCATTGTGAGGGCAGGGACAAAGTTTTCCATCCATATATGTAGTCTACTCTTGACATTGATGTCTCATTACATGGAGGCATTCCACCGGGGAGACCACTAGATCAGGAGATGATGAGGAATGCTTCATATTGGATAACACCACTCTTAGATCCTGGAGGGGTGGATAATTTGAAGCGGTCTATTACAATGCAAAGAGTTCAAGGTAGACTCAAGGAGGAGGGAGACATTCTCCCATTTTTAGCATTACCCACTCTCACTACACATACTGCACTGATAGAAGTTGTTGCAGTGATGGAGGATGGCACCTTCATGGTGCAAGAGAGCTACTCCATGGATTTGGAGAAACAAAGGGTACTTCCTTTGAGGAAGGAATCCTCCATACATTAGAGTAGATGGAGGCCACTCATGCTTACATTGGCCAAGATCAGGAGATTCTTTTTGGATGGTAGCTTCTCATGGGAGGCCAACTTCCAAAAGTCACCACTTCTATTTGAGCATGAGCTCCATGATGGGCATGGCAACATTTTGGAGGATGAATTTGGCATCAGGGATGTCAAAGGATAAGACAACATCATGTGGGGAGCTTGACATTTCAGATCTTTAGCGCTATCTCTTAGGAAGATTGATCCATATTGGAGATTTCAACTCTTAGTAGAGTACTCCAAGGATATTGGCACTTGCATGATTCTTGATGACTCGGATGGAGATGATAGATACATGGTGATTGATGAGGTCATCTATTCTTCTGGGAGATTCTTCTTGACTAGAGTTTCTGAGCTCATAGGAAGCTACTACATGTAACACATGTGGACTTTCTTTCCATGCACTTAGATGCATTTCATTCTTTGATGGAGGATTTCACTTGGGAGGGCATCCAAAAGGATATATATCAGCATATAGAGAGATGCATAGCCTATATGGTGATAGAGAGGATGTCACAGCCACTTCCCTACTAATTGGGGGTGAGGGAGAATTTCCAGTTGATCCATTTCAGCTGAAGGACCAAAGTACATGGTGGAGAAGGTACAATTTTGCATTATGATTTGTAATTCTTTACTATATATGAGCAGCATGTTGTACCAAGAAGGATTATCCCTTCTTTCTTATTATATTATGATGTACTTGAGGCCAATTGCAGCATTGAGGTTGGCCATTCTATTGGTGGTTTGTGGGGGAGGCCACATGATTCTTAGTGTGCACCATTGACACCACAATGTACCTTCATGATTCCATCTTATGGGACGATTGTGGCAGCAAACAAGTGGCTAGAAGGGCACTTGTTATTCTTTGTTTTGAGGCAGGCAAGGGATGAACTGCACTAGTTCCATGTGTGGAACTATGATTCACTTTCTGGTTGTCATATGGCAACATGTTTTCGTTGGTTTTTGCTTCCATATATTGCTGATGTTCCTATGTTCATGGGAAGCTTTGTTTGGAGAGTGGGACAAGAGTTGGAGGTGCCCATTGGGGTTATGATTCTCCCTACTTTACATGTTGCATGTTTTAGGAGAAACAATGGGCAAACCATGATTTCCATACTACATCTCTTTTCTTCATGTGGGAGGAGCCATTTGGAGTACTTGAGTTTTTGGAGGAGGCACTACATGGCTGATTTGTTTGGTGGGGTAGCTTGGGCCATTCTTGGAGGCCATGACATTTTAGCCCAAGATCAGCAAAAGCCCCACACATACCATAAATGGAGAGAGAAGAAACTTGGGTGGAAGAATTTAATCTCTCCATATAGCCCCAATACATTGCATGAACAGGGGATTGGGGATTCTTTGATGAGCTACCTAGAATGGCTCATTTCATTTGGATGATAGCATGGGTTTGGGAGTTTCTCATTGGGAATGAGATCCCCTATTCTTGTCATAACTCCTACCTTGAGGAGGCCATTGGACATCAAGAATATTTCCACTTACACCTTCCACCTTTTCATGATGTGAGCCATTTGATTTTGCATACTTGGGAGGAAACATTGGAGGGCAGATTTATTGCAGATTATTTTAAGCAGTGGTGGGGACTATTGATGAGGAGGCCACAAGAGGAGGAGGGGAGGAATTTTTCTCTCCTTATACAGTTTCTTGAGGACAAGAAACATTTTGGAGGGGAGGACTGTAATATTCCAAAAATTTAGCCTTCAACTAAATGGAATATTATAGTTTGTTTTATCACTAGGTAGGTGAATAAATGGGTAGGAAGGCCCATAAGTCTCTTAAGCAGCAATAAAAACACTTAAATTATGAAAGGAGACCCTTTTAACAGCTAAATAAAGCACCTCAAAGTGTGAACAAGGGTTGGATCATGTTGATTCAATCAACTTTGACCAAGTCAACAACGTTGTCATGGAGGAGTGGAGATTAAATGAAGAATAACACAGTTTTGGAGGGAGATGGATTTCATGAAGGAAATGACCTAATTGGGTGGGGCCAAGGGTAAGTAAGCTCATATTATATTTAAGGAAGAGGATGGAGGCCATATGAGCTCACGTTTTGGATTATTATTTTGATATTGGTCTGCTTAGACTTTGCATTCCTTTACTGTTTAGCAGGGTTGTTGTGTTGTTTAGCACTGGGTCTTCCCGAGCGGAAATCCCACCTCTTTCCTTGAGAGTCCTCTTAGAAGAGTACTGTATTCATTTCCACATTCTGATTTTTAGGTCAAGCTACAACTTTCTTCATCAACGCAGTTTTTGCAGGTTATTGTGCTGTGTTGCAGTGGAGGGGTTAGAAACCCACTTTCTGAGCTATTTTCTCATGGGGGAAGGTTCCTTCTCTTGGTAGATAAATTTGGAGAGATATTGGGAATAGTTCAGATCTTTGGCATCAGGCCAAATACTTCCCCTCATTTCTAGTGCTGTTCCAGTTGGGAATTGTGTTATTTTGGAGGGCAGCTTCAGTGACAGATCCTTTGGATCCTTTGGAGTGTTTTCTTGTGATTGGAGGGTTCATCCTTCCATGGGAGGAGACCTTTGAGGGGATCTACATAATATCTGCTATATTTAAGCCTTCTACACTCTTGTGCTTCATTTTTCAGTGATTCTTTGGCCATAGGGCTTTAGATCCCATCTAATTGTATAGGGTGTATTTTTTGAAAACCCTTTTCGGGTTCTTGTAGGAGTTTTGTATTGAGCCTAGATCTGTATTGGGCATATATTTTGAGGCATATAACAACCCTACATCTTTTGTAAATTATTTTTCTTTAGCAGTGTGCTTATAACTGCGCTATAGTAGTCTCCAACATTTTTTTGTTGCAACAACATCTCATTTTTTAGAGTGTTTATGTATTGGAGGCTTCTATGATCACATTCTATGTTTAGTGCCTCATTTTTTTGCACTTAATTGTTGCATCTATGATCAATAGCATGGATTTTTATTGTTCTAATTATTTTATGTGTTACATACTTGCTTCTACTTTCATTTTATGAGCTATATTGCTGCTATTTCCAATTGGGAATATTACAAAAAATTAGGATAAACATGTGGAGAAACATTTGGCCCTGACATCTACTGATGTAGATGGTGATAGGCATATGATGTGTTGGCACCTGGATAAGAGTTTCCATGATAAGGATTGGGAGGGGGATAATTTTCAGAGGAAATGGTCCCCCCTTGGGGTTCACCATAACTCATTAGAGGTGGAGTATGTGGATAAGGTTGAGGAAGTGAAATGGATCCAATGATATCGTCCATGGCATGTGATTCCCTCAGTGCATTAGCAACACCAGGTCGAGCCAGATTAGGAAGAACATTATAAACATATCATGACTATGCATAGATCAGGTCATATTTTAAAGCTACTAGGAGCTCATATTCCTCAAAGTAAGGGAAGTTTGAAGTGACACCTTTACCTATGGGGACCAAAATAAATCTAAGGAACCAATCCATGTAAACACGGTCTTCGAATTCATGGGCCCTACACATTCTCCTCCTTCTGTGCTATCCTTGAACATGGCCAGGTGGAAAATTCACATAAGTTTGAAGGAAATAAGTTAAGAGTTCATTATCGGTCTCATAATAGAGATTTAATTGGAAATAGGATAGAAATTATTTGGAAAGAGTCGCGAAAGTGGAATGAGTGGCTTTGGGTTTATCAACATACCATTTAGCAGCAACTCCAGTGAGAGTGCGTTGGAAAAGGTGAAGATAGATGGAATATTCAGTGATAGAATTAGAAGAACACCACATATGGAATGAGAAAACATGATTTTTTGGATTTTCTCCAATATTTCCTTTAAACTTGGGTACGTCTGAAGGAAGTTTGGTACGAATAGCTGGCCAAATGGGGTCATGGATAAGAGGGTCATTGATAAGTTGGTTGAGATGAGGGAGACTCAATCAAGCCACGAAGGGTAGAAATGGAGTAGGAGTGACCATAATGAAAAAGGTCCCACTTGTCGGGATACCTTGGTTAGTGCCTGGGTTACCACCTTGATTTCCCACACATATGTTGGTGCCTAACATGGTGATGGTACAAGGTTTACAAGACGAAAAATCAAAGGAAGAACTGGAAGAATTAGTAGAACCAGATTCAGAATGAGGAGTCGATGGAGGATTGGGAGGATTAACTCTAAACTGACAGGGAGGAGTGATATTTCGTAATGGAAACTGAGGGAAACGACCTCATATTTTCCGTGAAAAATGCCAGTGGGTGCAATGATGTCAAGACAATGATGACTGTGAGGACTAAAGGATGATGGGAGAAAAAGAGTAACAAAAGGCAAGAAAACACCTACTTTAGTGGCACCAAGTGTAAAAAAACTATATTAAGATGTTACTCTAATTCATGCAAGAACATGTTATCAAAGAAAAATACCTCTAGACTATAGGTGGTTTAAATCCTTAAACAAATCCTAAATATATTTTTTCAGATGGCCTTTGAAAGAAATTATTACTTGACGAAATATGATCCTTGCAAGTAGATTTATCTAGATAAAAGTGGGGTACAGAACTAACTACTGCCGACATCCAGTCCTATAGCATGTTTTCCTATGATTTTTCACTGTGGTTACCTTTGTGCCACATGGGAGGTGAGGTCTTGAGCTTCATGGTGATCATCCACCGCACATAATTCCCTACCGTGATTTGGGTAGCCCTAAGGAGAACGTCTCGTGTGATGACCTAGCCTAAACCCCTCTTAATCGTGTTTCTGACACACTCCAGATTTGGACTGTGGGATGGTGAAGGATTTTAAGCTCCCCACAAAGTCAACTTCTATGTATGAATGTAAGTGATTGATAGGTCTTATTGGAAGCCTGCCCCACTGATCCTACACCTAACTACACATATTTTTTGGCCCTGGTTCCCAAGTGGGATTAATTTATGTGTTTTTTATCCAAATTTATGTAGGAACACAAAAAAATACACATATAAATATTCAGTAGAAACAACACTTCATTTCATTAATATCAAAAAACTGAAATTTGTTTACAAACATAATGGAAATAAACTAGCTAGGGCGCTAGTTGCTTATCTCTAACAATAGATGTGGTGGCTACAGGCCTCTAAACTATGATAAAATGAGGCTAGAGGGCCTATTTATTGTTGAGAAATAATTTAAAATCCTAAACATCCAAAAACCTAACCTTAGGAGATGAAGAGCGAAAACTATGGGCCCCGTTTTGGTAAATTAGTACATCAACTTCTCGGGGACGTAACTTTGGCATAAAATCTTCATTTTACGCGCAAAATATCTCACTAGAAATATCTATCCAAGGACTAAAAATTTTGATGTGAGAAACATTAAAGAAACTTAAATTTTTCTCCCATTGTTCCCAAAACAGCTCGAGAAGTTCAAGACCCAAAATGTTAAAGAGAGATAAAACTAAAAGCGAAGAGAGGTGGGGCCCAGTCTGAATTGTGGGTGGCCACAAATATCAACCTGGATCATTCCTCCCCCCTTAATAATCAATGGTCCCCATGGTGTTGAGTTACTCCATGAGATGAGGAAACTTCTACTCAACTTGGTCCCGAGTGAACCACTTGCCTTGGTGTAGGATACAGTTGGATCTTTTGCTGGCGAGTCTTCTTGATTTTCATGTCCATGATATGATCAGTGGCATCTTATTCCATGCAGTCTGGGTTTAACTCTGTTGGTGTGAGTTGTTCTGCAATGTGAGAGGTGTCTAGTAGAGGTGGGAAGTAGGGCCTAAGGCAGTCCACATTGAACACTGGGTTCGGAAAAATGAATGGTGGAATATTGATATCAAAGGAATTGGCCGCTATAGCCTTGGTGATAGTGTACGGCCCATATCATAGCGGGTGAAGCTTGCGGTGCAATCTATCACGACACTCCTTCTGCAAATATAGCCACACTTTGTTGCCCACCTGGAAGTTGTGTGGCACCCGATGTTGATCATGTTGTTTCTTGTAATTAGCATTTGCTCTGTCCAATATTTCATGAACATGTTGGTGGACCCTGTTGAATTAGCTCAATGAAGCTATTCTCTTTCTTAGCTTCAAGCTGTACATGAGAATAATTGGCTTGATTAGTCGCAAAGGGCATGGCTATGTCAATGGGACATAGTGGCTGGAATCCCAAGCCCACCTGAAAGAGCTGTGGTCGGTTGAGCTATGGAGAGCCTGATTATAGCAGTGTCATACATAGGGAAGACTCTCATCCCATGTGCGTGGATGCTTTCAATTGTACATGCGCAGAATGTGTACGATCATCCTGTTGACGAGCTATGTTTGGCCATCAGTTTGGGGATGGAAAGTTGTGGATTTGGAAAGCTTGGTGTCCAGCATTGACTAGAGGCTGGACCAAAATGTACTGAGGAACATATTGTCCCGATATGAGATGATAGACTGTGGGATCCCAAAGTGAACCCACACTCATTCAAAAAAGATTTTAGCAGTGGCTTCTATTGTGATATTCTTATTTTAGGCTTCCATAATGCCTATCTTCGAGAATATGCCATCAACCATGAAAACATAGTTGTTTCCATGCTTAGTAGAATGAAGGCCCAACATGTGATCCATGGATATGGGTTCCCAAGGTTGACTAGGGGTAGATAACAGAGTATAGAGTCCTTGCTTCTTGATGGCCGGTCTGGCAATGGCGCAAGCAGTGCAGGATCTAATGTACTTCCTGAAATCATGTCGAAGGTTTGGCCAACAGAAATACTTCTGCAATACTGCCACTGTTTTCTCAAACCCGAAATTCCCAGCGACCCGGCTGTAGTGCGCTTCCCAAATCATCCTGGCACGCTCGCTTGAAGGAACACAAAGGTGCCCCAATTGACATAACAATGCATCTTGGAGGTGAAAATTTGTAACTTGCATGCATACCCTCCAAGAGCATCTTGTATGTGTGGCCCAATTCTAGATTTCTCTTATAGAGAAGAGGCCAATCAAAATTCTCATGCCCACAAGAGTTGAGAATAGTCATTAGTGCCACAATCGGTGGTCGGCTGAGGCATTCTGCAACATTATTGGTGTTTCCCTTCTTGTACTTGATGTTGAAATGAAATTGTTGCAGATATGTGGACCACTTCTGATGGTGATCGTTTTGAAACTTCCTTGTGTCTGTATGAACTACAGGGGTTAGCAGTCTTTGTGGATGATCAGTTCCTTCCCCAAAATGTAATTCTTCCATTGTGGGAAGCCTGCACATTAGAATACATTTATTTTTCATAAGTGGGATACTTGCGGACTGTGTCAGATAATGTCTCAGTGTGATATGCCACTAGATGCCCATGTTAAGTAATAAATGCTCCAATAGCATAGTTAGAGGCATTTGTCTTGATCTCAAGTGGTTTTTGTAAGTCGGTAATGTGAGCATTGGGGCAGAGCAGAGGTGATTTTTCAATTTTAGGAACACCTTTTGTTGAGAGTCAAACCAAAATAATTTTGTTTTCGCTACTCCCTTGGTGACTTGTTTCAAGGGCCAAGTTATATGAGAGAATCCCAACATGAACATGCAGTAGAAATTAACAAGACCCAAAAAGCTATGAAGCTCTGTTAGAGTGGTTGGGGTTGGCCAATCCCGAATGACTTGGATCTTCGTTAAACCCCGGTGCACCCCCTGCTCATCAATAATGTATCCCAAATACTGAACCTGGGTCATGCAAAAAGTGCACTTCTTAAAATTGGCACACAACTTATGTTTCCGCAGTGTTTTGAATACCTATTGAATGTGGTGGAGGTGCTCTTCCCAAGACTGAGTGAAGATCAGGATGTCATCTAAGTACACTACTACAAATGAGTTGGTGAATGATTGCAATATGTCATCCATCAGCCTCATGAAGGTTGTGGGAGAATTCATCAACCCAAAAGTACTAACCAGCCATTTGAAAAGACCCTCCTTGGCTTTTTCCTTTGTTCTGCAGTTTGGGGGAACCTTTCCCTTGCTTTTGATTCGTAGATCCAAAGTCTCGCTTTTTTTGTTTGAATTTATGCTTAGTCTTGGTAGCATACCGATATGTCGTACCAAGCGAGGAGATGTCGAGGAACTCCATTTCCTCCTGAATGTATATGTACAAACAATTGCGGTACTTCAGTACCAAATGTTTCTCCGAATATTTGATACCCAACTTTGTGTGCAAGGTATGGAACATATTCTTTAGCTAGTGGACATATTGATCCCTTTGCTGCTGCAACATTTTCCATTGTATGTACTTGTCCTCATAGCTCCCCACGGGATAATATTGTTCCTTGATGGCCTCTCAGAAATAATTCGAAATGGGTACAGCTGAGAACAGAGAGTTTTCCCCTCGTCCTTTTTATCACAGTAGATTTCCCACTAGTCCTTGACATGGGGGTGGCTTTTAGGAGTGAAAAAATAATATTCTCCTGATTGGAAAAGTCATGAACTGAGAAATATTCTTATAATAGATTCCACCATATACCTATGGGGTTTGCATCTATTCAGCCCTCAAATATGGGAATGTCAAAGTTTACTTGTACCTTAAAAGGAGTTGTGCCTCCAGAGTGGCAGGTGGATGCAGATGCGCTGTCGGTGGGCAGTAGCAAAGTTATCCATCATCAGGTTCCTTTGTTTTCGAGGGCCTCCTTGAGCACTATTTTGATAGGATATCCTGCTCCCTCATCTTTCTTTTCGTCGCCTATGGGCGACCGTCAGGGTTTGTGAGGCTAATCTTTCAAAGGTTCAACCTGATCGAGCCCTAACTCCTTATACCCCGACCTTGTTTGGGACATGAAAAGAAGGATCAAGAAAGAGAAGCTCGCTCTGATACCAATTATCTGAATATATGCAGTAATGTAATAAAATACACATATAACCATAAAAACAAATATGCAGAGGAAATAACACTTCATGTCATTAATATTAAGGAAGTGAAATTTGTTTACAGACATAATGGAATAAACTAGCTAGGGCATTGGTAGCTTATCTCTGAGATGAGACATGGTAGCTACAGGCCTCTGAAATGTGTTAGAATTAGGCTTGGGGGTCTATTTATTATTTATAAACAATGGAAAAACATAAAAGTCCAAAAACCTAACCCGAGGAGATGAAGCACTAAAACTATGGGCCCCGTTTGGGTAAATTGGTACATCAACTTCCTGTGGATGCAACTTTGGCATACAATCTTCGTTTGACACACACATTACCTTGTTAGAAATATATATCTGAGGAATAAAACTTTTATGTGTCGTTTTCCCAAAAAAATGCCGTTTAGGGTCTCAAAACAGCTTTGGAAGTTGAGTACCGGGAAAACTGCTAAAAATAGTAAATGGTGCTACAATTAAGGAAATTGAAAAACAGAAAGAAAAAATGGTGGGGCACTAAGTGGAATTGGTAGGTGGCCACCAATATCCACTTGGATCAGTGTTATATTATTATTATGGGGCGTGTTTGAAGTCCTGGCTTGGCAGTGTTAACCAAGCTCGTGTTTTCTTAGGGTGTGTAAATGTGTATGAAAAGTGTGTTCAGTGTATGAGTTAATTGAGCATGTTTTATGATGTCATGTGCTACTGAAATAAATTTGTCAAAACATTTAAATAATTTTCTAACAAGACAGTAAAATAAATAACCAATCCAAACACACAAACCCCACCCAAAAAGCTTATCAAACATAAAAATGAGAGGAAAACAAGGTACTAAAAAACACACAAAATAATTGCAAGATGTAATTTCAAAGGGACTGTGATCTAAGGGCACTAATTTGTTGTAAATAGTGCACATAAACAACAAAAGCAGAGGTGAAATTTGTTGTAAATGATAGGAAAGAAGCTCGAAAACCTAGGACACACAAGGGGATATTATGGGGGAAGGAAAGACAAAACTCAAAAGGAATTTAAAATGATGAGAGAAATTATCCTAAAGGGTTGTAATAGAGTGGATCAGAAC
Source organism: Pinus albicaulis (assembly GCA_034641835.2). NCBI lineage: Eukaryota > Viridiplantae > Streptophyta > Pinopsida > Pinales > Pinaceae > Pinus > Pinus albicaulis. The sequence goes on along the minus strand of CM076581.1, from coordinate 882,714,385 downwards.
CTGAAAACCAATGCCTAAAAATTTTAAACCCTAGACTCCTCAACCCATCCTATATCTTCCTGAAAAGGTGGAGGTGTACTCTAAACCATAACAAAAAATTTTCCTTCTTAAAAGAGAAAAAATAATAGAATATTGTTGTGGTGAAGACTCAAAAAGAGATAATAAAGCCTTCCCAGACCACATACAACACTCTCAGAAAATCTCAAAAAATTCTGGAAATTTCTCAAAAATTCAAAACGCGGGTACTAACTTGGAAATAGTGGAAAACGTAGAAATATGGCCAAGAAGTGTGTTTTAGAGCATAGATATGGGGCTGAAAAGTTTTTTTTTTCTCCCAAGACTCTCGGTCAAAAAATATCACAGTTTTTCCTATCTCCTGCTTAGCTGGTATCCATGACCTACAAAAAGAACTAGAAAACCAACACAATCCAAAAACTTGAAAGAAAAATGAAAGGATATCTATAAATAGAAATTTAGAGGCTATAAATAGTTGCAGAAAATAATGAAAACCACTGAAACTACAATCACCTAGGAACTAAATTACTACACTAGTGGAGTAACCATTTGTTGACAATAAATGTAGCTAAAAACCCAGTGGAGTCACCATTTGTTGACGACAAATATAGCTAAAAACCTAGTCGAGTCACCATTTGTTAATATGAAATTTATTCGAAGGTGTTCCAAAAACACTTCACTTAAGTCACTGGTGGAAAGTGACCCTAACAACAATAAGTGGTCATTTACGCCTCATCTCTGCAATAGTAAAATGATAAAACCCTACAGTAAAAAGATATATGTGATCCAAAATAGTAAACTGTAATAGATATCCAATTTAATAAAAAATTATGAAAATACTTTTAAATGAATAATAATCTTTATTGACAACACCTCGTGAAGGAGATCTACAAAAATGATCTACAAATCCCCCTCCATGGGACAAATCCCTTAGATTTCCTTGATGCTTTAGTGATCGATTCTCTATCTCAATATGTGAAAAAGCCAAAACAATGAATAGAACTCTAGTGGGAGATAGAACACAAGAAGACGATAGTGGTGACGATGATAATGATAATGGTGAAGAATGAATGGAAAACCCTCTTATATATAACAAACTATTTGGTTGATCTTGAAATTTGGAAATAATAAAATATTATTGACCAAATCAAGATCTAACCATTAGGAATACTTTATTATACTTTTTGGAGAAGGAAAAGATATTCAAAATGGTCAAATACTGTTATTTAGAAATAGTTAACAACTAAAATAATTTATTAATTATTTCGTGAGAATTAAGAAATGTATGAAATTGAAATAATTATTAAATAGTGATTTAACAATGATTCTAAAAATATAATAGAGTAATAAATAAATAGTGATTTATTTAATTATTCCTAGGTGATTTAGTCAAATGTGACATGCAACAATTATCAAATAATTATTTAATAATTATTCTTATAGAAAAATAAATAAATAAATATTTATTCAATTATTTTCATGGGGTTTTTAAATTTTAAACAGAAATGATTTAATAAAAATGGTTTACTAAATTATTTCCTATAGTCAAAGTGATTTTACTATGGTAAAATTAATACTACATGGTGTATTTTGATCCACCTAGTTAGAAATGACTATGTGATCATTTTTTGGTGATAACAATTGGATATACTGATCTATTAGATGTTGAGCTGACAGTCTACTAAAATTCAGACTGAGTTGGTAATACGGATGATAGGAGATCTACTACATGTTATTCTTTTAGCATTGCATCTAGGATTATTTCATGGAGTAGCAAGAAGGAGCCTATTGTATATTTGTTATCCATTGAGGCAGAGTATAAAGCTTTGAGTGCAGAAACTTGTGAAGTTTTTTTATTGAGGAGAGTTCTTCAAGTTTTTGGAGAAGAACAAAAGAATGCTAAAATGATTAGATGTGATAACCATATCTCAATCAAGTTGGAAAATAATCCAGTTTATCATGCAAGAACAAAGCATGTTGATACTCAATTTCATTTTGTTAGAGAGAAGATATAGTCTAAATATATTACTTTAATGTATTGTAATAATTCGGAAAATGTTGTTGACGTTTTCAGTAAGCCTCTTTGGAAGATGAAATTTGATTTGTTTAGGGAGATACTAGGTGTTGAAATAAATCTTTTCTCCATTAAGGGGGAGACTTGGAAATAATGATGTAGTTGCTATTTGTTTAGATTGTGTTTTTATTTAGGATTTAGATCCTAATTTATAGGAGTTTGTTTTAATCTCCCTAGATTAATGTAATGTTATAAATATTTTTTATATTTGGTTGTTTAATTAACATGAATGTCACAATGTTGTTTGGTAGCCCCTAAGTGCAACTTATCTCACATGTGAGATGTGTGATTCATACTCAAATTAGTTTTCCAATTTTTAATTAATACATCATGAATCAACAATAAACCATGTGACAATTATGTGGCTATGCCACTCCTATGGTTATAAAGAAAACCTTTTCACTGCACCGAGGAAGCTCTTTTCATTTGACTTTAAAAATTAAATATATCGCAATATTTAAGTTTAATACCAAATTTCACATCGAATATAAATCCATATGGATAAAATTTCCTTACAATATAAATTATGTGTGAAAGGAGCATTAGATGTCATAATAAAGCCACACTTTTATCCAAAGTTTGTAAATTTATTGTTACTTTTGCAATGAAAATAATCTATATTCCTAGATATTGTGGAACATCTCTCCACTTTGAAGAGGTTTTAAATTCGCTAATTTAAACACACATAAAATACTAACGCTACCTAACTAATTAGAAAATCCAAAAAGGTTTTCAATTTAATTCATTTAAATGAAAGGCATTTTATGTGTTATTGAATTTTGACATGAACATGTCAAATCATAAGAATCGTCAGTTGATACGAACAATGTGACTCCATGATTCCATGCTTAATTAAAAAAAAAATTCTTAGAATGTTGTGTGTACCCTAAATGTCACTTCAATTTCCATTGAAGACCATCTCAACGGAAAAATGTTATTTGGAAGCATAAAACAAGTATCATAAAAATTGGTATAACAAATATATTGGAATGATCAGGCATTCTGCATAAACCTATGAAAAAAATAGAAAGATTCATTATGAGTCATTTGAAATTTGAGCGCAGCCTCCCCTTCCCATTTTCCCACATCTTATTTTCATGGGCATTTAGCTAGTTGCATTTCACAAATCAATAATTTATTATAATGTAACTTGCACAACCATGCAATACTATTCTTGATTCAAATTTAATAGGAGAAGCTTAATATTATACATAAGCTCCATGAACGCACCAGTGGACATCCCATATAAAATATTCTACATATTTTATTTCTAAATAAAAATTGTCCCGCATATGGATCGAATGCAAATATCCAACTCCCAATTTCCATGCTTAATATTATAAGAAAATTGGTGCATATGAGGGATCCATATTAACAACAACATTCCCTTTGGAAATATCTTAAAATTCTTACGTTAATATAATCAGAGAGTTAATTTTGTAGATAATGCAACCAAAATAATGTTGTATTTACAAATATTTTGTTTAGAATTGGGTGTCCAAAAAAACATACTGTGATTTGGAACTTTGAGGGTCTTTTATTAATTTTTTTGTTAAATTTTTTTGAAGTTTTAAATTATTTTTTGTCAGAGTTTATACTTCTCATGTAAGAGTTTTTTTTTATTTTCAAGGAAATTAAATCCAAATTCAATAGTAAAAACTTGCAGTTTCTATCATTTTTATATAACTAAATTTTAATAATTATTTCGAGGAAAATCCAAAACCTTTAAACTTTTTTTCCCAATCAAATCAATGATTTGTTCAAATTTGTATTTTTAGGGTTTGAGTTGATTCAAATGTCATAATTTTTTGTAAAGTATTTTAGAAGTATTGCAATTTGAGTAGAATTATCCATAAAAACACTAGTTAGAGATTAGGGCCTGAGCTTTACTTTAGAATTCAATTGAAGTTGGTATAGGTCAACTTAATAAGATAATTTCTAGTCCATGTGTTGAGTGGGAACCGGGTTTGGAATTTTAAATTTATACCCGATCTATCTTCCTTGTCAAGTGAAAATTTGATGCCTGTGAAAAGGAGGAGGGTTTACCTTTTATATCAAAATGATCGGCTCAAGCCTTTTTTAATAGCCATCTATACTAAGAGCATGTATACATATTATATATCGATGACCCACCTTATTATCTCCTGATTCTTTACACTATCCTCCTTCTTCTCTCAACGCGACTACACCACAAGACTTGGTCCCTTCTCTCTTTATTTGTTTCTTCTACACATTAGTCCAACTTCCAGCACTTGAAGTTATGAGTTGGGAGACGTTCTGTCGGGCCTACACCACCATGTTTGCTCCAAAGTTCGTGCAAAAGGAAATGGTACAAGAGACAAACTCTGGGGAATAAGAATTATCCCCATAAATTGTTGTTCCAGGCACCCGTTAGTTGTCGTCCCCAACCCTTTCTAAAATGTGCAAATCCCTTTTATCTTCCAGGACAAGTCAGCTGTATCCTGGTCCCACTTCCCTTTGTCCATTCCACGTAATTGTACTGCATGTCACCCTGGCACACTCTATATTCATGCACTGCGACATTCGCATAGTGCTCTTCACCTTGACACATACCCTTATGTCCTCTCCATTTGATATTCCAAGGAAGACCCTTTAGGAAAAATTACCTCGAAATATATTGATTGACGGTACTGTCCTGATAGATCCTCAGTTTTTTCTCCCTAACCTTTGTTAAATGTCAGAATCCTATCACTTTTTCAAAAAAAATCTAAGAATGTGTCTTCTTCACCTATCTCCTATGACTCAACTCTGGTTATTACTGTTTCCTATCCTCATAAATTTTTGCAGACTCACCTTGCAGAGGTGTTAAGTGATTATATCACCTGCCTGTATCTTCATTTGTGGGGATTCAAACAAATCTTGGACGTAGAGAGACCCCCACAAGATTTATAATATATATCTTTACGATAATTAGTTGAGAAAAACACATTGCAGAAGGATTGGTTCACAAGTTTTATTAGAGATCCACACCACACTCCACCAAACTCTCTCTTTTGTTAAATCAATGTCTATATGAATACATTAGAGGTCACCCTAGATCCATGAAAATAGGATCGAGTGGAAAAATTTGGGAATAATATGACGGATCCATCTTAACAACAACATTCCTTTTGGAAATAACTTAAAATTCTTGCGTTAATATAATCAAAGAGTTATTTCTATAGATAATGCAACCAAAAAATTATTGTATTTACAACTATTTTGGTTAGAATTGGGTGACAAAAAAAATACTGTGATTTCGAACTTTTAGGGTTTTTTATTATATTTTTTGTTAATTTTTTTTTGAAGTTTTAAATGATTTTTTTCTGAGAGTTTATACTTCTCATGTAAGAGTTTTTTTTATTTTTTATTTTTAAGGAAATTAAATCCAAATTCAATAGTAAAAACTTGCAGTTTCTATGATTTTTATATAACTAAATTTTAATAATTATTTCGAGGAAAAGCCAAATATGGTAACTTTAAAAAAAATTATCCAATCAAATCAATGATTTGTTCAAATTTTAATTCTTAGGGTTTGATTTGATTCAAACATCATAATTTTTTTTAAACCTACAAATTAATTATTTTAGAAGTATTGCAATTTGAGTAGAATTCTCCATAAAAACACTAGTTAGAGATTAGGGCCTGAGCTTTACTCTATCGTGCTATGGCTCCTTATGTGGGTAGGAGAATTCAGTTGAGGTTGGTATACATCAACTTAATAAGATAATTTCTAGTCCATGTGTTAAGTGGGAACCAGGTCTGGAATTTTAAATTTATACTCATTATATCCTCCCTGTCATGTGAAAATTTTATGCATGTCATTTAGTTTTAATTCATGTCGTTTTAAATTTGATACACATTTATGAACGTCACTTTTTCTTTTGTTAATATATGAAATGTTTGAATAATAATGGCGAGCATGAAAGTAGTCTTATTTTTAATAACACATAATAGTTCGCTAGTGTAGATCCATGGCATTGAAAATGTAACAAGGCTTAAGTTAGTTTGAGAATCCACAACATTGTGGGAGCTCAAAGGAGGATGTTATTTAAATTAGGGAAGGGACAACACTTCTAGATATGGACAATGAGATTATATTTTATTTGAATACTTTATTTTAAATATTATAGTATAATGAGTATATGCTAATCTATTACTAAAAAGTATTGGTCCATAAAAATATTTTTACTAAGCATTCCAAATCTTAAGAAATATAACTACTTAGCATAACTCTTTACACCATTCCATGTGGTTTATGGTATGTCTGCTTATTTATAATTATTTATTTTACCAATAAATATCTTAGCCTAAAATAGAAAATATCCGTTCTAAACTTCACTAATGTGATTTTTCTCATGGGATACGGATCACTCATACCCCTTCTAATCATACACAAAGAAATTAAATTACCAAAATACATGGTAAAATTCATTTGTTCATATCATCAACAACTAGAAAACAATACCAATTTCCTATGTGTCATAAGAATACAATAATATTTTATTTCTTAATAAACCAAATAATGTCAACAATTATGGGTGTTTCCACTAAGTAGAAGATAATTCCTAACTTCACTTTTGTTCTCCCCAAAATACCCTCTGTTTACACCATTTCAATAGAAATTTTGAAGAAAGGAGAAAGGGATTCCTGCAAGGATTGTATTTTCTTAATATCTTGAATAATGATAAGTATTCTAGAGAATCACCATCAATGCGCCCAATCCCTACTCACATATTTTTCTATGCACTCTTCATCAAATTTTGAAACACCTTAAAAACCTTAAAATTTATAATTTGACATAGAGAAAACTAAATTGAACTAATAAACCAATGGTAATGATGCAAAAGAAACACTAAAAAAACTTGCAGTGAAAAATTGATGCAAATGAGAAAACTCATAAAACAAAATTGAATATAAATAAAAAATGATCCATAGATATTTCCAATCCAAATTGAATGAACTATATATAATATTATAAAAATAACATTAAATTCAATTACCATTTCATTCAATTTCTCAATAAATCATATCCATTTATCATCAACCCCAATGTTATAATGCATTATCTAAAATCTATAATGTATTATATAAACTCTAAATATGTTACCACCTCTCTAATGCATTATCTAATAATACAAATATTGCTAATTTTCACACTGCTTTATGTTGTTTCAATTACTTTAGCCCAATTCAATTAGAAAATTTCCAATAACAATTAATGCTTCCAATAAAAAAATTCAGTAACTGAAGATAAAACAGTAAATGAAATGATAATATAAGACACTCAACACATCAACAAGAGACATTAATTTGGTCAAAGACTAGGGAAAACCCCCACAATGGGGTAAACATTTTGTAATTCTTCTTATATTAATTTTTCATAAAATGTTCAACAAAGAGTACAATGCGCAATATTCGGCAACAAAATCAAAGTCAAAATATTGACTTGTTAACTGTCTAACCAACTAATATCCAAAATATGAGTATATAATCATATCTAGTCAATTGCCACAAAAATGCAATTTTTTCTAAGTTAAGAGCAATCAACATGTCCTAACCAGTCCACAACAGTTAAAAATCAACCCTCCAAACAAATCGGTCAAAGCAACAATAAATGCAACCTTGAATGGTTGCCAGCTTGAACCCAAAATAGCCAAATATATCCCTATCAAAATCGGTAAAAAGGAGAGAGATAATGTTGCAGTCAAAGTCTGTAATTTTATTATGGTCAAGTCAAAATTCAACACTAGTCAACCTACCCAGATTTCCTCCATTCTTGTGCCAGTCAACTTGACCTCAAAATATCAAAATTTTCCCAATAAAATCAAGTCAAACCATGAATAAAATATCGATCAAACAAAAGTCATACTCTCTTCGCAAAATGTCAACATAAAAATTTCCTCCTTGGACTCTCTCACATGTGAAAGAGAAGTTGCCCTTGACCTGTACAAACCAATCAATTTTAAAGAGAGTAGAAGATATTTTGAGTTGTGATGATGTCCAAATGAGGTTAAGGTCACTTGTATGTATATGACTTGGAGGAGGGATGATTTGTCCCTATGCCGACCCTTAGAATTTTGACATTAATGGCTTTACTTCAAAAATACGCTTTCCCTTGTACAAATAAAGTTCTTCAAAGGTTAAAATTGGTCTTCTCAGAAAGAGGAATTTATTCCCATGATTGGAAATTGACACTGAGCTACAAAATTAACAATTATAAACTTAAGAATACCATGTAATTTCATATTATAAATAATGTTAGGTATATTATGGAACAAAAATTAGTTTAGAAAGTTTTAAAATTTTAATCCATGTCATAAGTGGTCTGCGCATTTTGTATCTACCTGTCAAATACTAGCTGATAGACAAAAAATGTGCCACAATGTGCCAAATTCCAGGCGTGGTGGGAACAAGAGAATTATCAGTACACTATTGCACGCAACATGGGACAAGCTAACAATCTTATCCCTGGTGCAAACAATATAATATGGACAAAAAATAATGTCAGTAGTGCTAAGATGTTATATCATATTGGAGTGACTTAAAAATAAAATTATGTAAAAACTAGTAACTTAAAACTAAATTAATACAAAAATTAACCTACAAATGAAAGCTCCATTGCTAAGCATTCTCATCCTCATTTTATCATAGTATTATATGTAACTTTATCTTACATTATTTTTATTGCATTCGATAATTAGTTGAGTGAGATAACTAATACATTTCTTTATTAAATGGTGGAAAAATATTTTTTATATTAATAAAATTTTAATATTATAATTAATATTAAAAAAACTTGATAATTTTGTCATATCCATGACAGATAAATTTTTAAAAATTAACTTCTTTATATTTCTAAATTTATATTCTTATTATTACTAAGTATGTTTACCATTCTATATTTACTTAGTAGAGTTATAAAATAGTGTTATAACATTATAATTTATTAATTGGATCTCAAATGCTTAAGCTTAATTTGTAGAGAAAAATTGATCTTTACATAAACATAAATAAATTTGTATATAGTATAAATATGAAATGGATATTAGTTCTCAACTTTAAACTTGAGCATGGTTATCAATGTTCATCAACTAATTATTAAATAGTTACTTCATTTGTAACCATAGAATGTAGCGTAGGCCTTAACCTTTAAATTTGTTATATATGGCGACCAAAGCTCAAAACTAGAACCACCATAGCTGATATTTCCCATTATATAACTTTGGAGCCAATATATATAGAGTGAAAAGGAAGAGGATTTACCTTTTATATCAAAATGATCGACTCAAACATTTTTTAATAGCCATCGATAGCAAGAGAATGTATACATATTATATATCATTGGCCCACCTTATTAGCTCCTGATGCTTTACACTATCCTCCTACTTCTTTCAACATGACCACACCACAAGACCTGGTCCCTTCTCTCTTTATTTGTTTCTTCTACACATTAAACCAACTTCCAGCACTTTAAGTTATCAATTGGGAGACGTCCTCCTGGGCCTACGTCACCAAGTTTGTTCCAAAATGAGCGCAAAGGGAATGGTACAAGAGACAAACTCTAGGGAATAAGAATTATCCCCATAAATTGTTGTTCCCAGCTCCCATTAGTTGTCGTCCCCAACCCTTTTTAAAATGTGAAATCCCTTTTATCTTCCAGGACAAGTCAGTGGTATCCTGGAGTTTATTATTCTTCTTCGCTTACATCTCTAGGCTCAAGTTCTCTCTTCTTGATAGTTCCTAGGGCTTCCATTTTCTCTTCCAATCACTACATAGATCACATTACCTCCACTTTGGCTATAGTACTTTTTCCTCTCTAGCCTCCTCTCGCACCTAATCGAACTCTTTTGTTCCTACAAAAAATACAAGATTTTCTCTGATACCAACTAGTGTAGGTCTCAACCTTTAAATTTTTTATATATGGTGGGATAAGCTCAAAACTCTCACCAAATCACCTCAATTTCAAAACTAGAACTAACAAAACTGATATTTCCCATTATATAGCCCTGAAGCCAATACACAGAGTCAAAATGAGGGGGGATTACCTTCTATATCAAAACCATTGGCTCAAGTATTTTTTTAATGGTCATTGAGACCAAGTGCACACACACACACACACACACACACACACATATATATATATAGAATCTCAAAACTCTCACCAAATCACCTAAAGTTTAAAAATAGAACTACCACAACCGATATTTCCCATTATATAGCCCTGAAGCCAATACACATAGAGTCAAAATGGGGAGGGATTGCCTTCTATATCAAAACTGTTGGCTCAAGTATTTTTTTAATGGTCATTCAGACCAAGTGCATATATATATATATATATATATATATATCAATGACCCACATTATTAGCTCCCAATGCTTTACACTTTCAGCCCACTTCTTCCAACATGACTAAACCACAAGACATGGTCCTTTCTCTCTTTATTTGTCACTTCTACATGTCACCTTGACTTTTAACAATCGAATTTATATGAAAAGACATGTCCTCCCAAGAATACATCTCCCTGCTTATCCAAAAGTGTGGACAAAGGGAATTCTCTCGGAAATAGACTGTAGGTAACACAAATTATCCCAAACAGTTGTCATTCCTGACTCCTGTTAGCTATCGTACTCGACCCCTTTTAAAATTTGCATGCCCTTTTATCCATGGGTAGGATTAAGTGGTATCATAGTTACACTTCACTTCACTCATTCCATGTAACTTTCTTCTAAGTCACCCCAACACTCTCATGTAACACCCTCATCCCACATATACCCAAGTAACCAGCCAACCGGGGTAAACATGCGATGAGAGGCAACTAAAATAAGATTCAACCTACTAGGTGACCTTAAGAAAGTGGAACTGATGGAAAAATGAAAAACACACCTTACACAACATCAAAATCATCCTCAGGAGGTAACCCAAACTTCTATGCCCTTGAACCCTGAGGGAGACTGACTTTTTGACCAATATGAGCATTAGCCGCAAGCATACCAAGGTAAGGTAGCACTTATAATCCTATAGCGACAGGAATTCCAAGGCAAGGTAGCGGCTAAAAGAATATAGACGTAGGAATTTCAAGTCAAGTTAGCAGCCAAAATCCTATAGCCACGGGCATGCCAAGGCAAGGTAGCTTCCAACGCTCGATTTGGTCAGTTTTGCATCAGAAACTCTTGGATTTTTCCCACCTTTTTAGCCTGAGAGCCCAGGTCACTACCCATAACTTCATGAAACTTTAGGAGATGATACATAACATTAAAACAAAGGTATGGAAGCTATCACATCATCAGGAACTCCTTCAGGCCTCTCCTAGCCATGACAGACATTTCATCAAACATGTCACAAAAATTGCATCAACATGTTAAACATTAGATTTAAACATGGGGGTCTCTTACTTATATGAGAATAGCTAAGAAGAATTTCTCGCCTACATCATAAGCTACAATACATTCTATTTGACCAAAGATACATTGCGTATGCATTTACTAGTAAAAACATGGATAGATCCATACATCATCAATCACTTAATACATGCCTATAACCAACATACTAATAACAGAAATACAATGGATAGAAAAACAATAAAATCCATACATAAACTAGTAAATTTTTATATCGAATACCATAGGAATGATTTCTTCATTGATGAATTTAAAAGCCAACCGGTGATGGGACTTCCACGTTCCACCTAGCCATAGATTGGCTCAGTCAAGTCTCATTTCGACCAATAAACCTCATGCCATATTTCAAGCATGAATGTGGGATCTCATCAAACACATCAATCACAATAAATATATGGGTTCCATAGGAAAAACCACATCAACCCTCAACTACTAATTCGACCTCATGGTCGGACATCACAACCATCATAGACTGGTCTCTATCCAAGCTATGTCAGGGCTTCAGAGTGTTTGTTCCAACCAAGGCTCCAGGACTAGTAGCTCAACCCGAGCTTTTTTCGGGCTCTAGGGGGTTTTTCCAACCAAGGATCTAGGACTAGTAACTCAACCCACCTAGGGCTCCAAATAATTTTTCCAACCAACGCTCTAGGACTAGTAACTCAACCCAACAACTGTCCGTTGGGCTCCAAATAATTTTTCCAATAAAGGCTCTTAGAACTAATAACTCAACCCAACATCTAAAGGAATCTTTAGAACCAACGAGAAAAAATCAATGGAATAAACCCACAACACCACGACTATCCATGAAATAACAAGGCTAGGAAAATCCACATGCATACACCATGCATGCCAAAAAAAGTGAGGAAAACATACATGAAACTCGATACCTGTAGTAAAATATGGCTAGAACTTTTGATCTTGATGTTCGTTTGCACTTTCCTGTTCTTCTTTTTCCTTCTTGCTCCAAATCACCAAGTATCCACACTCCCCAAGAGTGATCCAAGACTCTAAGTATCCAAGAGTATAAGAGAGAGAGAATAATGAGAAAGCTTCAAAAATGCACAGACAAAAGCTTGTCCACTGATCCTCAGAAGCCTTTTTATTAATGAGGCCTCTATTTTCTTCATCATCCATCAATTTCCTCCTCACATGAAACATGTTACCTTTCATCTCCCTTTTCTCCTAATTTCCATTATTTTCATAAATAAAATTCTAATTAATGCCTTATGCATTTCCAATGCCTTTTCCATTGCCTCTTACAATTTCCTTAGCCATAATAAATCAAAGTCAACACCCGCTAGGATTGTTTGCCCACCATTTAGCTTGGAATACGTGTCCCATCAACCATGGTCTTATATTGTTACATGGAATTTTACCAGGTCTATTACAGAACCCTCCCCCTTGGGGGAACATTGTCCTCGGTGTTCAATGACACTTAAAAACTAGGAAACTGTTGAAAATGAAACATAGTTCCCATGGAGCTTTATAACACAACTCGTTGCAATATTTACAATGACCACCGCTGAAACATGATAAACATACCTTGTATTGGAGCTTTATAACATTGCTCATCATGGTATTTACAATACCAATCACATATACTTAAGAACATTTTCTTCAACCAAAAAATAACCATATTGTCTATGGAGTTTTATGAACCCACTCGATACAGTATTTACAATAATATACACATTTTTTCAACTGAAAAATAAAAGGATACGATGCCTGTATCAGCAAAAAGGAAATCCAGAGGCTCACACCTCCACCCTCAAAGTCATACTAGGATTCAAATCCTTCCCAGGAAGTCCAAAATCCACTGTCAAAATCAAAGTTGCATCAAATGTCCAACGCTACAATCCTATGCCCCATTCCCTCTCACTGAACATTTGGCGGGTCATTGTTCCAGGGAACACTGCCAATATGCATTTGATTCCATTTGGAAATGCTAATGACAAAAAAAAAATTTCTCGGACCTTCCTTTCTCTACTACATAGTCCCTCGGGCAATCCGATCACCTCCTTCCATGCAGTCATGCACCTTCCAAGTTTCGTTGGCACCCCCATCTTGGGTATTCCATCCCTTGGCAAGGATTCCTCGCATCGAAAGGTAAAAAAAAAAGGAATGTACTTTCCTCAAAACCATCATACCGGTCATAGCATGCTCATGGAAATAAATGGACACTATTGCGTACCAGTGTACCACAATGGAATTGCTCCTAAAGTGCTTTACCATCATAATAATGCATGTTCCAATTCCTTTTGTTGGCGCTACTAGTTCTTGCAGTTAGTTTCAACCACCCAATTGGGCATTTCCATGCTTCCTATACCAAGCACATGACTTCCATTAGATTCAAAATAAATTGAAATATGCTCAAATCACACCTCATTAGTAGCTCGTTAACAAGATACACTTGCAATTATGTTGACTTCATGTCACAACAAGTCAAACTAGCTATTTGATCAAATCATCATGTATAAACATATCACATCCAATTATATCAAAATGAAAACATAATAAATTAAAATCATGAATCGCATGAAATGGCCATGAACCATAATCATAAATCACATGTAACCATCATAATTCATAATAAAAAATCACACGCATAATATAACTAAAATAAAATACTGATACTTATCCTTCATTGATCCTTACTTCTACCTTTGTTCTTTCTATACACACACCGGATTGGTTTCCACACTCTGAAATCACCCAATTCCTTTTCTTCTCTTCAACCACATGCAAATGCATAGTGTACAACATGTAAATCCATACAAGGCATACAACACCACACAATACATACACCCACATCATCATACAACGCATACACCTACACTCGGTGTAAAATACAACACAATACATTGCCTGCACCGGCATACAACACATACACCTACACCTCGTGTACAATAGAACCCAATATATATACATATACAAAGTGCAACATAATGAATACATATGTCACGATACCACGACTACACCATGCACATATATAGTATTGCATGCCCACAACACAACATGTATGACATGTACACAATACCACATGTATACCAATACCATATGCACAACATGTACATAGTACTACTTGTACACGACACTACCTGCACAATGTGTGCACAATATCACATGTACGTGACACCATTTACATTGCACCACCTGTACAATATGTACACAATACCACATATACACAACACCACATGCACGACATGTACACAACACCACTTGTACACAATGCCACATGCATGACATGTACACGGCACCACGTGCATAGAAAAGCACACGTAAAATATGTATATAACACCACATGTGCACAACACCATATGTACTTCACACACACATCACCATATGTACATAGCATTTCATATTCAACATGTACACAACACCATACGCACACAACACCATATATCCACCATGCGCATAGTATGGTAGGTGCACAACACCGCATATCCAACATGTACATAGCACCATCTATACCTAGAATCTCACATGAATTATACACACAACACCATATATACAACATCATATGTACACAATACTACATATACAACATTTACACATCACCATAGATATAATCACTTATTAAACAACATGTGAAACATATATGCAACAATAGTTCTGCACATCCATATACCACACACTAACCCCACAAGAAAACTTGCTTCTAGTATCTTTACACTATCCATGCTTATCCTAGCATGCCGCAAATCACACTCCTTTCACTTCAATGATGTACCCTTCAGCATTACCTGTCGATAACATAAACATAAGCATAGTAAAAGCATATAATATAAAATCATGTCCACATGATGTTGAACTCATAGTTATATCAGGGTTACTCATCCCACTTGATTTCTCATAAGACCAAGAACCTCTTCATTCCATTCACCTGCATAAGCAATCTTTCCTCCACAACAATGATCCTTGAAAACCATGTCATACAATGACATAGATACATACATATATACATATATATAACCATTAGAATAAAACAATCATGATCCTCTTGGAAAATAAGATACATACACACATATATATACATATAAACATTTAGCATAAAAAAATGATCCATGATGACCCTGTCAAACATGACATACATACATACATGTATACATATATAAACACCAACATAATCATGATCACATCATAATTGCTAGATATCATAAGATATAGGTTAAGAGAACTTCCTTTATTTTTGCACAACATGCACAACATTGAGAAGAATAGTTCCCAACATAACCAAGGCATATAACACCTCAAATCCATTCAATTTACCTTTGGTGTTACCTTTCTTGTGACTATGCTACCATCGTCCATTTATCTCAACGGACTCAACTAATCCAACTCGGTATCATGTTCTTACCTTCCGCTTCACTTACTCATGCACTGAGCTTCATTTGAGTCTTACATAACATATTGCGTACCACACATCTCTCCCCGAGCTCCATTAACTTTCCTATTTCCAAACTAAATCCCCAGGACTCTCAGAAAAATAAAAGGACATAACAAGAGAAAACAAGAAGACCATGAAAAAACAAAAGCAATATGACACCACAACAATGTGGCATAGCTACGCACCATACATAAATAGGACCACAAATCAAGCTCACAAAACACAAAATACCAAAAGAACAAGACTAGAAAAAAACACCATGACTAAATTTCCATGGTTACCAATGCTTCCAAAGGAAAGATCGGCCTGAGAATTTTCCAAGATTTTATGGTAGTATCTTTGCAATGAAATACACTGCATCATGCTGCCATAAACATATAATTTTCATTGTATAATACAATATACTAGTTGTCTTACCTTGTTGTGCCAAGCACATTGACCTGTAACTAAACACACATCTCATCCTTATGCTCCAAGGATGAAGACAACATATCTATTAATTTGAAATTAACATTTACCAAGTCTAACAACCACATCATAATCAAACATCAATTCACATTCATCAGTCATAATGCATACTACTACAACTATGACCTACTTACACTCAAGTACATATCAGTTGTTTCAACACATATGTGTTAGTAAAACCATCTTAAAACAACATCTTTACTTCATGCAATATTACATACACATATTGATATCATGTGATTAATCAAACATTCAACAATAGATAGATGACATAATAGACACCAACTCTCAAACACCAAATAGATGACATAATTAAACATTCAAGTACAAATTATATGACATAAACAAGCTCATAACTTAATGTATCTCAGGGGATGTTATGTTGTCTACACGATCAATCTAGTTAGCACAATATAACTTCATAGTACATGAATCAATCATAAATAAGATCATGATATCTATAACAGTGTCTAGCTAACATGTTCACATCATAAATTCATAATAAAATGTCATTCGTGTATACAATCACATATGCACAGTCATTCTAGACATAATACAACACATTATCATAATTAGGTTGACTCATGACTGAATTCTATAACCCTAACCATTTTCATGGGCCAATCGAAATTAGCATAATACATATAAAATCAATATGTTAATGAAATAACCCTAATCATCAAGTCACTAGCATGTAACAACACCAAGTCATATATCATGCTCATCAAAAACATGTAACCTAATGATCAAGTTGCTATCATTCATCATTATCCCACACAAGTACATATAACCATACTAATCAACTAGCATCTATAATGTATGTAACCATAACATAAGTAGAATGAAAGGACTATTAATAACCATAATACATATAAAAATCCTTAAACTACATACCTCCATGTCCAACATCGAAACCTGTATGACAACATCCTATTTCCTCGAGGTCCAATGCTGAAAGTTCACTTTGATGGTTTGCATCTCCTTCTCTATCTCAGCCAACACAGTAACATCATAACATACCAATATCATCATGATGACCTAATGCGGAACTATACCAAATACACACCATGACCTAATGCATGACAACCTCAAATATACCAATGCAAACTTGACCACATGCACCAACTTGACATGTATAGCCAAGCATGAACGACCAATGCATTTCCAACATATAGAATCATGCAAACAATCATACATGTACAACAAAAGCATGACCAATATGTAACATAGCATACAGAAGTAATGCATGTACAACATGTAGCAACATGTAAGAAAGAATGCATGAAAAATACACAAGTATGAGAAACACATAGTTAGACATATACTCACGACAACATGTTGAAAACAACACCATCAACACTTTCGTGATTACACCACTACAACGATGTCCAACACAACACAGATGAAACAATCACATATAGACCACAAGGATACTAAACACATATGAAACCAACATAAATAATGACCAACACACTTCCCATCCAGTTCGAGGATTGAACCATTCTCTGATACCACTCTGTAACACCCTCATCCCACATCAACCCAAGTAACTAACCAACCAGGGTAAACATGCAACGAGAGGTCACTAAATCAGGTTCAAACTCCTAGGTGAACTTAAGGAAGTGGAAACGATGGAAATAATACAAACACACATAACATCAAAAATATCCTTAGGAAGTAACCCAACCTTCCAGGCCCATGAAACCTGGGGGAGACTAACTTTTTGACCAATTTTAGAATTATCCGCAGGCATGCCAAGGAAAGGTAGTGGGGACGGCCTGATCTGGTCATTTTTGTGCCCGCAACTTCGGGGTTTGCGCCACCGTTTTAGCCCGAGAACCCAAGTTACTTCTCATAACTTCATGAAACCATAAGATATGATAAATAACATTAAAATAAATGTACATAAGCAATCAAATCATCAGGAACTCCTCCAGACCCCTCCTAGCCTTTACAGGAATTTTTTCAAACATGTCACAAACATTGCATCGATATGTTTAAACAAAAGATTTAAACATGGGAGTCTCTTACTTATCTGAGAATAGCTAAGAAGCATTTATCCCCTACATCATAAGCTACAATACAGTCTATTTAACCATAGATGCATTGTGTATTCATTTACAGGTAAAAACATGGATAAATCCATACATCATCACTGATTGAAAAAATGCTTATAACCATCACACTAACATGAATACAATGGATAGAAAAACAATAAAATACATATATAAAATAGTACATTTTCATTACTGAATACCAGAGGAATGAGCTCTTCATCAATGAATGTAAAAACCAACTGGAGATGGGACTTCAACGTTCCACCCGACCAGAGATTGGCTGAGCCAAGTCTCACTTCAGCTAATCACCCTCGTTCCATATTCCAAGCATGAATGCGGGATATCATAAAATAGATCAATCATGATCAATCCAGGGACTCTAGAGGTCAAACCACCTCAAACCTCAACCAGTGATTCCACCTCATGGTCAGACATCACAACCATCACATATTGGTCTCTATCCAAGCTGCTCCAGGGCTCCAAAGTGTTTGTTCCAACCAAGGCTCCAGCACTAGTAACTGAACCCCAGCTATTTCCGGTCTCCAAAGCATTTTTACAACCAAGGCTACAGGTCTAGTAACTCAACTGACCTAGGGCTCCATATCGTTTTTCTAACCAAGGCTCTAAGACTATTAACTCAACCCAACAACTGCTCGTCAGGATCTAGATTGTTTGGCCAACCAAGGCTCCAGGAACTAATAACTCAACCCATCAGCTAAAGGAATCATGAGAACCAACTAGAAACAATCAATGGAATAAACCCACGACACCATGGCTATCTAGGAACTGGAAAGGCTAGGAAAATCCACATGCATACACCATGCATACCAAAAATAGTGAGGAAAACATACATGTAACTCAATACCTGCAATCAAGTCTTGTTGTAGTTGATGATATCGATGTCTGCTTAAGATTTATTGCTCTTATTTTTCCTTCTTTATCCAAATCACCAAGTATCCACATTCCCCAAGAGTGCTCCAAGAAAACTCTAAGTATCTAAGAGTATGAGAAAGAGAGAAGAATGAGAGAGCTCCAAAAATGTACTAACAAAAGCTTACCAACTGATCCTCAAAAACCTTTTTATTAATGACGCATCTATTTTCTTCATTTTCAATTATTTTCCTTCGTTTTCCTCCTCACATACAACTTGTGACCTTTCATCTCCCTTTTGTCCTAATTTCCATTATTTTCATAAATAAAATTCCAATTAATGCCTGATTCCTTTCCAATGCCTTTGCCATTTCCTTTTCCAATTTCCTTAGCCATAATAAGCTGAAATGAACACCCGCTAGGATGTTTTTCCCACCATTCAACTTCAAATACGTGCCCTATGGTCTTATATTTTTACATGTATTTTTACCAGGGTTGGTACATCTCCATATTGGCACACTGCCACATCCTCCCAGTCCTAATCACCCTGATGCATTCCCTTATGTGATCTCCCTTTGATCTTTTGAGGAATACCCCCTGTCACCTCGACACCTATTAATTCACAGGACTATCCTAACAGAAGCGCAGTTCTATCTCCCCGAACTTCGTCAAATAATGGACTCTTATCGCTTCAAAAAAAATACTAAGTATGTGTCTTCTTCGCTGGTATCCTCTAACTCAACTCTGGTTGTTACTTTCATCTATCGTCCATCACTTTTGTAGACTTGCCTCGTGTAAGTGTTAAGTGATGATTCAAATTGTCTCTATCTATGTTTTTGGGTATTAAAACATAGCCCAAATGTACACAAACCCTTGCAATGTTTATAATATACTTATATACAATAGAAAAATGAGAACAAGATATTGTAGAAGGACTTGTTGACAAGTTTTATTAGAAATCTACATTGCACTCCACCACACACTCTCTTTTATTAAATCAATATTTATATAAATACATTACAGCTCACTCTAGATCCATGAAAATAAGATAGAGTAGACCAATTTGGATATAATAAAACAAATTATAACAATACACTATTTTTAATGGATTGCATGGCAATAAAAAATATAATCTATGTTAACAAACCCATTCATTAAGGAACTAGCTCCCGTGGTAAAATATTTTGACCTCTCCTTCTATTTGATTTTATGGATGCCCTCCATCAACACCTAATAGATAATAGTAGTAAAAATTTAATAAATAATTATGAAGCTTGTAGTGTGAATATGTACCATATAGATAGTTTTCTTAATTTTGCAATTTTTAGCTAGAAACAAACATGCTTCAGTTTCAGAAAGAATCTTAATTATATTAGACTTAATTTTTTTTTTGTTATTAGTGTAATTTAATTTTTTTTTAAATGTTATATATATTACATTAAATAGATTAGCATTAATTTGTTTTAAAATCAATAACCTAACAAATATTTCCAATTTTATATTCCAAGTTGAAATTTGTGAATTTTATTCCATTGTAATTTTATATATGTATGTATTTTTTGTTTCCAAATAGATAAGCATTAATTTTTTTTAAATCATTGACTTAAAAAGATAATGTATTTTTCCAAGTTTATATTTCAAGTTGTAATTTGTGCATTTTCATTGTAATTTTACATATGTATGTATTTTAGTTTTTTTTTTTACAATTATTTTTTTTTTCCAAGGAAAAATTGAAATTTTTACTAAGCTAATAGAAGTTACATCTGCAGATGCAAAAAAAATTACATTTTTTGTGTAAATATAAGAAAAGAAAAGAATAATTGTCTATGAAAAGTCCACAAAACATCAAGTGGAGGAAAAAAATCAGGCCTATCAACAAAGAGAAAACAACCCACATTTGTAGTAAAAAAATAAACATAAGTATCACTGAGCCAGTCAAAGAACATGTGCCATATACAAGTTGTCTAAAAGATAGAAAATAGTGCACTGAAATAGTATCAAAATGTAATATTCCAAAATTGGGACAGCTCAGCAAGCCTGCTGAAATAATGCACTTCTGAGAATTTTGTGCATAGAAATGAGTTTTCAGCTCCTAGATCCCTTAGATCAGCTCATCTAAGATCTAAATCCAAAAGGAGAGAAAAATAGGTTGGTTAAACAGATCTCACACAAACTAGTCTCGCTGAAGAAACACCCAAGGAGAGGGGTTGCAGCTATATGCAAGGATTGCTTCAAAAATAACACAGAGCCACTGAGGAAAAGTAGTAGGCTGATATGGAGGATCAAATATCAGATATATAGCAGCAAATCAGATGTACATTACAGCCCATACATTGTACAAGAGAAAACATGAAACTATACAGGAAAAATCCTCAGAAATGAGGTGCCACAATCATAAGAAAAATCTGCAGAAACTTGATAGCGTTATTTTAATGGGCTGAAGCAGCAGTTTATTAATCCTCATATCTAGAGAAGATCTGTACATAAAAATATAGACCTAATACAGATCTGTGTACATGAAAGTCTCATCTATACATTCCCCTTGAGCTTTTGTGCAAAACATGAAGCACAAAGAGTAGATATGAGATCTAAAGTTGCAGATCTGCAGAATTATTCAGAAATTTCTGAATCATACAATAGGATAGTAGATCAGACCTGAAAAAAACATGGATTGGATGGCCAATCCATGGATCACCACAGTGAGAGGAAGAATCCTAACACCGGAGATCTGTCCTCCAAAAGACAGACAAAACACCCTACAACTTCTCCTTTGCAAATAACGCAGTCCAGGGAGAGAAAATGTGTTGTAGGCTCTGAGAATGATTTGGCCTGATGCCAATGTTTGGATCTAAAGCTCAATCAGCTAATGCACTCTTACAAGAAGTTAAAAGACACACTCACTGAGAAGAGTCACTAGTATAGACTAGATCTGAGCAGATCTAGTGTCTTCCACTACTGCAACTCACAAGAACAACCCAAACCTCAACAAGATCAATGTTGTAGGTGTAAGGTTAAGCTTGGCCCAAGCCTAATAGTGGACAAGATGGAACAAGTCTCCTCCAAGAGTTGCTCAAGGAAGGATGTGGGAATCCTAAACAGGAAAGCCTAACAAGGGATGTCTAAGCAGAGAATACCTTTAGAAAATAATATCTTCAACAACCCCTTCATGCTGCTTTCCTCTTCCTTTTATAATATTGGATTCTTGTCAAAACCCTAAACCACTTCATTAGTTTATCTCCTTTCACATATAGAATCTCCTTCTAGAACTGTGTTGTCCCTCAATGATCCAGATTTATGCAGGAACAAAATAGAATAAACAGATAACCATAAATACAGAGATGCAGAGGAAATAACACTTCATTTCATTAATATCAAAGAACTGAAATTTGCTTATAGACAGAATGGAAATAAAACTAGCTAGGGCGCTGGTAGCTATCTCTGAGAAGAGATGTGGTGGCTACAGGCCTCTGAACTAAGTTACAATGAGGCTTGAGGGCATATTTATTATTGATAAACAATGGAGAACCCTAAACATCCAAAAAACTAACCCTAGGAGATGAAGCGCCAAAACTATGGGCCCCGTTTGGGTAAATTGGTTTTTCAACTTCCCAGAAACGTAACTTTGGCATACTATCTCCGTTTGATGCACATGATACATCATTAGAAAGCTCTATCCGAGGAATACAACTTTCTCCACAAATATCATTATAGAAAATAATGATATTTTCTAGAGGCGCGATGCCCAAAAGATGTCGTTTAGGGCCTCAAAACGGCTCTGGAAGTTCAGGACCTGAAAAACTGCTAAAAATAGTAAGTTATGCCGAAACTGAAAAACTGAAAGAGACAATGGTGGGGGCCCAAGTGCAATAGGCGGGTGGCCACCAATATCCACCTGGATCATTCCTCCCCCCTTAGGAAGCAATGGTCCCCATTGCGTTAAGTTCCTCCATGAGATGAGGAAATTTCTGTTGAACTTGGTCCCTGGTGAACCACTTTCCTTGGTGCAGGAGTTGGCCAACTTTGACAACCCGATACAGTTGGATATTTTGTTGGTGAATGTTCTTTAGTTTCATATCCATGATACAATCTGTGGTGGCCTGTTCCATGCAGTCTGGGTTTAACTCTGTTGGTGTGAGTTGTTCTGCAATGTCCGAGGTGTCCAATAGAGGTGGGAAGTAACGACGAAGGCGATCCACATTGAAGACTGGGTGCAGACCAAGGAATGGTGGAATAATAAGATCGAAGGCATTATTCCCTACAGCCTTGGTGACTGTGTATGGCCCATATCGGAGCGGGCGAATCTTGCGGTGGGGTCCAGTGAGGCGCTCCTTCTGCAAGTGTAGCCATACTTTGTCGCCCACCTAGAAGTTGTGTGGCACCCAGTGTTGATCATGGTGCTACTTGTACTTCACATTGGCTCTGTCCAATATATCATGAACCTATTGGTGGATGTGTTGAATGCGCTGAATGAAGCTACTTGCTTTGTAAACTTCAGAATGGACATGAGCTGAATCGGCCTGAGCAGCTGCAAATGGCATGGCTATGTCAATGGGACATAGTGGCTGGAATCCCAAGCCCACCTGAAAGGGGCTATGGCCAATTAAACTGTGGAGAGCCCGCTTATAACTATGTTGTACATAGGGGAGGCTCTCGTCCCATGTGCGTGGATGCTTTGAATTGTACATGCGCAGAATGTGTACAGTAATTCTGTTGACGACCTCTTTCTGGCCATATGTTTGGGGATGGAAAGCTGTGGACTCGGTGAGCTTTGTGTCCAAAATTGACCAGAGGCTGGACCAAAATGTGCTGAGGAACCTGCTATCTCGATCTAATATGATAGAATATGGGATCCCAAAGTGCACCGACACTCGTTCAAAGAAGAGTTTAGCAGTGGCTTCTGCTGTGATATTCTTCTTACAGGCCACCATAATGGCCATCTCTGAGAATTTGTCAACGACCACGAAAACACAGTCATTTCTATTCTTATTAGAAGGCAGGCCCGACATGTAATCCATGGAGATGGATTCCCAAGGTCGACTAGGGGTAGGTAGTGGAGTATATAGGCCTTGCTTCTTGATGGTCAGTTTGGCAATGACACAAGAAGTGCAGGATCTGATGTGCTTCTTGACATCCTTTCGAAGGTTCGGCCAACAGAAATACTTCTATAGTATTGCCATTGTTTTCTCGACCCTGAAATGCCCAGCGACTCGACTGTAGTGTGCTTCCCATATCGTCTTGGCACGCTCGCTTGAAGGAACACAAAGGTGTCCCAGGTGACATAAAAGTGCATCTTGGAGGTGAAAATTTTGAACTTGTGTACCCCCCAAGAGTGCCTTGTAAGTGTGGCCGAATTCTAGGTCACTCTCATAAAGAAGCAGCCAATCAGAAGTCTCGTGCCCACAAGAGTTGAGCACGGTGGTGAGCGCCACGATCAGTGGTCGGCTGAGGCAGTCTGCAACATTATTGGTGCTACCCTTCTTGTACTTAATGTTCAAATGAAACTGTTGCAGACATGTGGACCACTTCTGATGGCGATCATTCTGCAACTTACCTTGTTTCTGTATGAACTGCAGGGGCCACTGGTCTGTGTGGCTGATTGTTTCCTTCCCCAAAATGTAATGCTTCCATTTTCGACAAGCTTGCACAATGGAATACATTTCTTTGTCATAGGTGGGATACTTGTGAACTGTCTCCGACAATGTCTCATTGTGATATGCCACTGGATGTCCCTGTTGAGTAAGAACTACCCCAGTAGCATATTCAGAGGCATTTGTATCGATCTCAAATGGCTATTGCAAGTCTGGAAATGTGAGAATTGGTGCAAAACAGAGGCGATTTTTCAATTATGTGAATGCCTGCTGTTGAGGTTCCGACCAAAAGATTTTTTCTCTCGCACCTCCCTTGGTGACTTGACTCAAGGGCTAAGTGATATGAGAGAATCCCAACACGAATCTACAATAGAAATTAGCAAGACCTAGAAAGCTGCGAAGCTCTGTTATAGTGGTTGGGGCTGGCCAATCCCGAATGACTTGGATCTTGGCTGGATCCACATGCACGCCCCTTTCATCAATAATGTATCCCAGATATTGAACCTGGGTCATGCCAAACATCCACTTCTCCAAATTGGCACACAACTTGTGCTGCCGCAGTGTTGGGAGGACTTGTCGGATGTGGTGAAGGTGCTCTTCCCAAGTCTTGCTGAAGATCATAATGTCATCCAAGTACACCACTGCAAATGAGTTGGTGAATGGCTGCAAGATGTCTTCCATCATCCTCATGAAGGTTGCGGGAGCATTAGTAAACCTGAAAGGCATGACCAACCATTCAAAAAGGCCTTCCTTGGCTTTGAAGGCAATCTTCCCCACATCAGAGGGTTCAATTGGTACCTGGTGATACCCAAACTTCAGGTCGATCTTGCTAAAATATTTTTCACCTTTGAGCTGGTCCAAAAGGTCATCAATCCATTGGATTGGGTACCTATTCCAGACAGTGATCTTGTTCAACGCCCGATAGTCAATACAAAGTCTCCATGTCCCATCCTTCTTCTATACCAACACGATCGGGCTCCCACAGGGCGATGAACTTGGTCTGATGTGACCTTTCTGCAAAAACTCCTGAATCTGCCTCTTTATTTCATCATTCTCTAGAACAGAGCGCCGATAGATCGGTCCATTGGGTAGCGGTGCACCTGGGGTCAGATCAATCGGGTGCTTGACCTGATAGTGCAGAGGAACCCCTATGGGTGAGGTGAAGATGTCCCCGTACTCCTCCACAACCTTATCCATTTGTTGTTGTCGTGCAGAGGAGCCCTGTCTGGAGGTCGTGGCCACAGTCTTCTTCTTGCCCTGGGGGCGGATCATCAGGAAAACGAATTTCCTAGTTTGGGAAATGAGCTTACTACATTGTTTTGTAGT
This sequence comes from Pinus albicaulis, assembly GCA_034641835.2. NCBI lineage: Eukaryota > Viridiplantae > Streptophyta > Pinopsida > Pinales > Pinaceae > Pinus > Pinus albicaulis. The sequence continues at coordinate 882,688,198 of CM076581.1, read as the reverse complement.
AACCAAAGAGATAGCCGCAGGAGGTGGTACCTCTGGTATCCTGTACAACTTATTTCCCAAATTAACAATAACAGCATGAGGTCGAGACTCATACACAGCATGACGCTTCCACAAGTATGGTTGTCCTAATAATACATTAGAAACATCAATAGGAGAAATGTCACATAATACCTCATCCGTGAAGGGCTTGATGCTATAGGGAAGGCGGCACTGCTGGCTGACGCGGAGATCTCGTCCTTGGTGAAGCCACCCGATGGTGTATGGATGTGGGTGCGATGTGGTCAACAATCCCAACCGCTTCATGGATTCTGCTGAAATGAGGTTCTTTTGGCTCCCATTGTCGACAAGGAACTGCATAGGGGAGCCCTTTACCCACATCTGGGAGTGGAAGAGACATTCCTCCTCCTCTGGATCTTTCGGTTCCTCTTTCTGGATCTTTGTAGTGCCAACAGTGGCGTTGGGCTCCGCATCAATAATCGGTTTCCCTTTTTCATTCCCCTTTTTAGGTTCTGATTCGGAGTCGGAACATGCATCTAACTCAGAAGCCCTCATCTCAGCCACTAACAACTGCTTGGCCTGACACTCACTTTTGTTGTGAGTGGAGCTCTTATGGAACTCACACCACTTTCCCGTGTCCTTCTTTGGCTTTGTGGTGATATTCTTTTCTTGTGGCTTTGACGGGTTGTATTTAGCCGCCATGCCTTGGATTTTTCCCTTGTTCTGTGGTTTGGAAGCACCTTTCCCTTGCTTTTGATTCGCAGATCCAAAGTCTCGCTTCTTCTGTTTGAATTTTTGCTCAATCTTGGCAGCATACCGGTATGCCATACCAAGCGAGGAGATGTTGAGGAACTCCATTTCCTCCTGAATGTATCTATGCAGACAGATGCGATACTTTAGCACCAAATGTTTCTCTGAATCTTTGATACCCAACTTTGTGCGCAGGGTATGGAAAATATTCGTCAGCTCATGCACATCTTGATCCCTTTGTTGTCGCAGCGTGGTCCATTGTATGTACTTGTCCCCATAGCTCCCCACGGGATAGTATTGTTCCTTGACGGCGTCTCGAAAAGAATTCCAAGTTGGTACGGCCAAGAACAGAGATGGTTCTGTCTGGTTCTTGTTCTCACAGTAGGTTTCCCACCAGTCCTTAACATGGGGGGTAGCTTTAAGGAGTGCAAAAATAATCTTCTCCCGGTCTGAAAATTCATGAATAGAGAAATATCCTTCTAATAGATTCAACCATCTATCTACGGCATCTGCGTCTATTGGCCTCGTCAAGATAGAAGTGATGACAATCATGGGGAATTTCATTATTCATGAAAGACTCCCATCTCCATGCTATCATCCAAATGAAGTGGATCACCTCCTAGGTTGGAAATCCATAGAAAAACTCCTCCCCAATACATATGAGAGGCATGTTCCCAACAAACATATGGCTCATTTTACAAAGAGACAAGTGATCAATCATAGTGACCATACAATATCTCATGCTCCCATTGAAGCATGCCGTGCAAAAAGAGTGGGGAAATCCTTCCACCAAGGACACATCCCACTAGTGTGCCTCTCCTCCAACCATGTTACCAACAGTGAGAACATTTTCAAAATATGGAATCATGATGAGAAACATGCTAGCTTCCATGTATGATAAAGGAGAAGGAAGATGTTCCCTCATGTGCAACCAGCGCAGTTTTACCCTTAACTACCATAGAATATGAGATGGCAAGTGCCTCCCCCAACACTTGTTTTCTGCCCCATCTCTCTCGAATGCTTGGAGAAGGTGCATCATAGTTGGTGTAAAAGAATCACACCATGAAGAATATAATAACTTCCCAAGATCCTCCAAGGAATGACCTGCATCAACATAGTTCATGGCCTTGAGTGGCCCATGAAACCCATCATAAATAGTGCCCCCTCTTGGAGCAATGTTCTGCAAATGAGTGTTAGAAAAATATAAGCATATAGGAGATACATCATAATACTCAGAAGGACAAGTTCCTCTATATTCTTGTTTTACATCAGTGAGGTAACTCATGGATGAGTCCCCTCTCACACTCAATGAGGAAGGAGGTATGAGCGATGGCTCTTCACAAGAGCTATGTTCCTCCCTCTCTAACAAATAGTTCATGCACTTCTCCATATGAGAGTGCACCTCTTCCTTGAAACCTTCCCATATGAATCCACCCAAGAGAGTATGATATGCTCTAATGAAACCAGTGGGTTTGGAAAGCAGGATCTCATAGGTTGCATTTAGTAGTTTCTCCTTGAGCTTGGAGTCTCTAACCAAAAGGATAAGATTATAGAAATAGATGACTCCATCAACTACCTTAAACCTCCCATCCATTACCTCCCCATCAAGAACCCCAAATGTAAAAAGGTCCTTGGAGTATTACATCATGAGTTGGGAATCCCAATAAGGATCCAGGCTTCCCAAGAATGACAGCGCTGTAGAGGTCTAAAATGCAACCCCTGTCATGTCATGGCTCCCCTCTTTGACATGTCTGATGTCAAAATCACATGTTGGGGTGTACCCAGGTCTCACAGCAATTTAGTAGCGAGATTGGGAGAGTCCAATCACAGAGTTAACATCATTTCAACCAAACTTTGAGATTCTAGGATCTAGCCCTCCTGAATCCGGAGAGGGATCTCTCCAATATGTGCAAAGATGGATATTGTCTTTGAAAAGCTTAAGGTAATGATATTAGGCTAGTTATGAAGGCCAAGGGTTTTTGTTTTGTTTTGGATGGTTGAGCATGAAATGTTACTTGAGGGGAAAGTCCTAAGTGCAAAAAAGTTTCAAAAGTGAGAAGTTGCAAGCAAATAGAACAGTTTTGGCAGATAGATAGATATAACGCTGGTTTTTAGTCCATTGGGCTATGGAGTCATATCTAGGCTTTAATTGAACAACAACATCAAGTGTGATCCAAGGGGCAAGTCATCTATGTCTAAGGATCTCTTTTAAAGTTTGATTTATGGGATGAAGTGATACATTAAGAAAGGGAATTAAACAGATGCAGAACGAAGAGCAGCCTAGGATCTGATAAGTACTTTTAAACCAGTCAGCCTTTGGAAAACACTTAAGGAGGACACGAAAGCAGACTAGGATCTGGTAAGTGCTTTTAAACCAACCAGCCTTTGACACACTTCCAATAGAAAACATATAAAACAAGGGGAAACACAAAGATAACACATAATGGTATAAGATCTAGCAAGTGCTTCTAAACTAGCCAGCTTTTATCACATTCCAAGGGAAACAATCTGTTAGTTATGCAGACAAGTCTGGGACCAGGGCTAACCATAACTTCCTTCAGTTCATCATCACATAACACATACTGAAAGTAACATTCAGAAATAATATTCAGCTAGGACGATAAAATGAGGGAACACCAGCATTCTCATGCCTAAAGCTGAATTAAGTCATTCCTAAATAACACAGATTGGAAGAAAACATTCAAATAAAGATTTCTCAGCCGAGAAGGTTACTGATATACAGCAGGTCCTAACCCTGTTTAAACTGTTCTTTACAGTGGAAAATGAAACAACATGAAAACAGTAGTAAAATAACAAGTTACAAATGAGAATAACATCACCGTCAATATAGATCAGGATCCCATGAAACAGCTTTTGTATTGATGTCAAACCAGCTACAAACTTCAAGTCCAATGTTTCAGTTCAGCAATCATCTTCACTATTCAACCTAACTACTCTAGCACAAACAAAGCTTCAAGGGCCAATGAAAACTATGTACAAATAGAAGTCTCGGGCTCAAGTGTATTTCAAAGTTCTGCAACCAACAATTTATCATCTTCTCTTGAGGTATTTATAGAAGAATGAGGAGGTGATCTGAGAAAATATCCCTCAGGATAATTAATACAGGTTCAAGACTTCTCGGCCTTTTGAGGGGCTTCAGAGAGAAATTTACAGGTGGATCACTGTATTAACTTTTTACAATAAATATCAAAGCTCGGTGGGAGCTTTATTTTGACTTTGAGGCTCTGTGTAATGTGGGGAGTAACTCTGCAGATATTTCTGCATTGATTACCCTGCAGAAGTAACTCCTTGGCTGCTCTGAGGCGAAATCTGATCTTATTCAATAACTTCGGCCTCTGTTTGAAAGGTTTGAGGCAACAGGTGGCTCGGTGGTAGCTGAGGAATCAATTTGCCTCAGATGTGGCGGTGGAGGCTTTCCGTCTGATAAAACACTTTAGGTTTTCCTTTAAACTGTGTTTTAGATTGGGCATTAGGCTTTTGATAACTGTCTTAGCCGTAATCCCCATAAAAACTGTCTTCAGTCTTCATCTGCTGTGCTTGTGTCTTCAAACTTATACTCTTTAACTGTGTTTGAATTAAAACAGTGTCTTGTCGATGTGCAGACCCGCACTGGGCTTTACGGCATCAATACTCATAGAGTACTGATGAAACATGGAATGGAGCCCCGCGGATGGCTTCTCTTTAATGAAACGAGGGCATCAGAATCGTCATTCCCAGCTCTTGGGATTTCTTCGTTATACAATGGAAAATCATTTAGAACACCTGCATCAAACACAAAACAATTAAGAAATCCTACGAAAAATATGTTTAAACTTCTTCAGATGGCGGGGGAGGAGCGTAACCGTCGGATAAAAATATCTAACGGTGGAGATCGGCGCAAAACAGGAAAATGAGAGCGGGGAGAAGAAATAAGGCGGGGTGGTTTTGGGCCGTCCGATCTGGACACGTGGACGGTCCAGATCTAATCGGAGGATCTCATTCGGGGGGGGGGCAGGCAAGTGCATGCGATGTAAATTTCCAATGCGATTAAGCGTTGGCCGTTGATCTGCAGATCAGATCGACGGCAGAAGATGAATCAGAGGGTTTTCGAAATGGGGGAAAGACTTGTGATCGGAGGGAATAAGGACCGTTGGATCTTCGGGAGGATGGACGGCTAGGATTAAATCGGAGCCATCGCAATCGGGGATGAAACAAAAATGCATGCGATTTGAACTTGCGATTAGAAACTTGCGATTGAGCGTTGGCCGTTGATCTGAGGACCAGATCAACGGCGGGGAATGAATCGGAGGGATCGCAATCGGAGGTCGCAGAGATGGGCATGCGATTGCGCAACAGGGAAAAGTCGCAATGCGATTGTGCGCGGACCGTTGGATCGAAGGACTAGATCAACGTTCATGATTGCTTCAACCTACGCACCGGCGGAAAAACCTTTAAACATATGAAAACCAAAGTTTTGCAATAAAAACAAGTTATAATGGCTCGGGCAGAAAATATATAATTTAAAGGGAAAAAGGTGCCCGATTGCGGTGCCGGTGGTTTTCACGGAATGTAATATGCCCGGGAGTATAAAGACAAGGGCCAATCGCAATCGGGCCATTGAGCCTGGTCTTTCCGATCAACCCATTTGTGTTGTTTCCGATTGCGATTAGCGCCGAAAAGCTTTGGCGTTTGGTTTTAACGTATGGGCATGTGGGGGGAAGTGGTTTAGGACTTTAGCCCAAAGGGGCTTAGGTCCATAGCAATAAAACTTGTTTTCCACGAAAAGTTTCAAAGTTTTAAATGGATTTGGGGGTTTCAGAATAGTTAAAAAGTGAGTTTTTAACTATGAAAGGGGAATTTTTCATAAATGGAAAGAAGAGGAGTTATGAAAAGTAAAGGAATAATATGGAGAAAAAAGGGAAGAAAATGATGGTTTCTTCAGCAGTTTGTTATACGAAATTAGCAGATTTTTTTGAGTATAAAATGGGACAGCAAATGAGGATTTGGGACAGAGGCATGAGGCCTTAAAGAGACTTCAAGAGCCCACAATTTTTAGTGATAAAATTTGTTCCTTGGAGGCTCAAAAAAGATCTTAGCCACCTTTTGGTATAACAAAATATTATAGGTGGCTAACAGTGGCTCCACTTGGGGATGGTGCCTTCTTGAAGGCATCAAGAATTCAGACTTGATTTCGGGAGGCTGATTAGTTGCCTCATCCATTGGGCTGTCCTCCTGTGATTGAATGATCTTCTCTAAAAACATATTTGGCAGCCATGAAAACAATGGACCTTTATCGACAAGCTTGCTACCTACCCAATCCTACAGATCTAACATTTTTTCTTCTTAGAGTGCACTTGGATTGGCAAACTCTATTCACAACATTTTATTCTTTTAAAAACAGGAAATCTACTCTACTTCTACTCCTTATTTCTCCCTGAACTCAGATTAAACAGTTGAGCTCAGATATTTCTCCACCTAGTCTACTGTCTGTTGGGATTAAACAGTCCAACAGACTTTCATTCTCTAAATTCCATAACAGAAATTTAAAAACAGCTAAGTCAAGATTAAGCTGTTTGACTTGCTGTGATCTATGGCATAAAAACAAGCTTCACATAGATTATTATTTGCAGAAAATTAAATCAAAATGGAAGGCTTAAGATCTGAAATTTTCTCATTATGGCCTTCTTTTTGTTTACAGCTCTGTTTTTAATTTTGTTTTGATTTGTCTCTTCCTTGTTTTTTGGTTCAGATTTTGGGCAAATTAGAACCAGTTTTTCTCTTTTATGACTCAGAAAAATAAAACAGTTTTGAGTCATCTCTCTTTGGAAACTTTGGTTCAGATTTTGAACATGTTTGAACCTTTAATTTCTATCCTAATCTGTCTACTGATAAGCCAAGATTAAATAGTTTGGCAAATCGAATTTACTATCCTATCAGCAGAAAATTTAAAAGCTATTTAGTCAAGATTAGGCTGTTTGACTAACTAGAAGTGTGTTTTGCAGGAGTGGCATTTAAGCTTGCACACTTTCAGATTTATTTCTCTTTTTGGCATGGGGCCTTGCCTTTCTTGTTTTCATTTCTGCCCTCTTTTCTTTCTTTCTTTGTTTTTGTATTTTTGAATTCTTGATTTTTCTCCAAAGCAGAAAACAACAACTGACTACATGCTCGGAACTGAGCTTTATTGACATTCCTATCTAACCTATTCTAAACATGGAGTATTTACATATTCATATGATACAAAAGTGCCAATGCAGCCAGTTGAGTAATGTCAAGAAGAAGTAGTAACTCTGGCTGCTTGTCATAGGTATCCATAGAACATATTGAAGGTTAACCTTCAATGTCAAGGCTATCACAGAAGGTGACAACTTTTCATGTCTCTAGCTCTTGCAAAGGATCAATGCTCGATTATTTGAGCCAGTCGGTATTTCCACACACTCTTCCATAGGATCAACAAAGAAAAGATGAAGATTCTCTTCCTTTTGATCCTCCACAATTGGTAGATCATCTACTTCTAAGACATCATCTTTGAAGACTATCTCTTCAGTATGTAGCTTGGAAGTATCATCATTCTTAACCTGCAAAATAGCAAACAGTGAAATATCTTCTTTCTTTGAATCTATGCTTGCTTCTGAAACAAATTCAGGCTCTTTAAATGACAGACTGATATTAGTGAAGGGAGAAGTTTCTTCTTAAGAAGATGATATCTCCACAGCAGGATAGTCTTCTATTTGTTTTTCTTCTTCATCTTCATCATCCTCTGAACTGGAGGACTCATCATATTTAACAGTGTTGTCCTCTGGTAACCCTGGTATGCTTGTATTCAGTGGATTAATTTGTATGAAGAGGTTATTATATTCTTGAGCAGGGGAGTATTTAAAGGTTTCCTCTTTTTCAAGAGAAAGCTCCTTTTGCTCAAAAATTTCTTTATTGCTCTTCTCTTCACCTTCTAAGTTGAAAGGCTGTTGATTTCCAATTATGTGAAAGCCATTAGTGATGGATTGAAACGGATGTTTCTGGCTTTCAAGCTGGTGATGGTGAAAATGATAACACCAATCAAACGCTGGTTGCCCTGCATGATTAGTTTTTTCTTGGAACTCATCATCATCATCACCAGACTGATCGAAATTCGGAAAATCATCTGAATAAACAATTTTGTCAGTCGAACATATTGAGTCGTTAGTTTTCTTTTCTTTTAACTGATCTACAAGATAACTTTCTAAATATATACAACAAAGCTCTTTATGTGAATGGGCAAGAGTGTTTGTTTCGCAAAAAATTTCAGAGACTAACTGTTTATAAATAGTCTGATCTATCTCTTTTTCTGTCAAAGGGAAGGATGTTTTTATGTTCCTTTGAACAGGAGTACAGCAGTTCTCTGTCTCTTGTGAAGACTGATTTTGAGGCTGGATGTCTTTTTGAGCCTCGGCTATAAGGGATGATGAATCAATATTTGAGTTTCCAGGGATATCTTCAGGAATGTTTTTCACTGCTTGGATCATCTTTTCCTCAACTGATTCATCTATGTTTTTAAAATTTTTCAATAGGATATTAAACTCATGAATGGCTGTTAAAAGATCTTTAGGATGGATCTCTTCCAAAGCTTCCTCATTATCTATAATGTGTTGGGTGATGTTTTGTGATGGATCATAATATATTGCACCCCATGATAATGACGTAGCGTTTTCTTCATAGTTCTCATAGAACACATATTCAAGGTCTCTTAAAGAAAACAGACTACTAGATCTTAAGCATTCATACCAATCCCTAGCTTTTCCTTATAATGTTAACATGAACATTTTCATTAGGCAGTCTTCATGCCATTCAACTTTCAACCTCCATACATGTATATGAAATCTGATGAGATGTAATAGAGGGTCATCAAACTTTTCACCTTGGAAAACAGGCAGGTTGTCATCCCAATTCACCCGAGGCATCTTATGTGGAAACCCAGGGATATGATCTCTACTCATTGGGGCATATCTTCGTTGTATTCTCGGAATCATGTTTGTAAATCAGAAAAGAGGTCACTGTGTTCGGTCAATCAGTTCAGGGTCTTCTACCAGTGGATTCATTTGGTCTTCTGGGAGTTTCAGAGTGTGGAGTTGCCAGGTGGAAAATTTTTCACTCCTAAGGAGGTAAAAAGTTTTATGGTCCACCGCCATGTTTATTTAATTCCAATCTGAAATATTTTTAGGTTTTTCTGAATTATTTTTCAGTTTTGTGGTTGTTAAGAATATCCTAACTTTGTTTCAAAACTTAGCTAAGGTTGCGAGACAAAGGCAGTCTACTCTTATGGCTAAGCCAACTGATTTTTCAAGGTTAGATGAAGTCTTAAGAGAAACCTAGGGTTGACCTAGTTTGTCACTGATTCAATTGAGCTTCATCTTAATTACCATTTGTTGATAGTGTTTGAAAAGGCTGCTTTTGACTCACAAGATGTTATGAAGATTCTGGGTAAGGGTTCCCCAGTGGAGTCGCCAGAAATGTTAGGTTCTGGTGGCTCAGCTGCAAAATAGAACAATAGTCATGGAACCAGAGATTCTGGGTTAAAGTGTCCCCAGTGGAGTCGCCAGAAATGTTAGGTCTCTGTAATTTATTAGCAAGATTGGGAGAGTCCAATCACAGAGTTAACATCATTTCAACCAAACTTTGGGATTCTAGGATCTAGCCCTCCTGAATCCGGAGAGGGATCTCTCTAATATGTGCAAAGATGGATATTGTCTTTGAAAAGCTTAAGGTAATGATATTAGGCTAGTTATGAAGGCCAAGGGTTTTGTTTTGTTTTGGATGGTTGAGCATGAAATGTTACTTGAGGGGAAAGTCCTAAGTGAAAAAAGTTTCAAAAGTGAGAAGTTGCAAGCAAATAGAACAGTTTTGGCAGATAGATAGATATAACGCTGGTTTTTAGTCCATTGGGCTATGGAGTCATATCTGGGCTTTAATTGAACAACAAAATCAAGTGTGATCCAAGGGGCAAGTCATCTATGTCTAAGGATCTCTTTTAAAGTTTGATTTATGGGATGAAGTGATACATTAAGAAAGGGAATTAAACAGATGCAGAACGAAGAGTAGCCTAGCATCTGATAAGTACTTTTAAACCAGTCAGCCTTTGGCAAACACTTAAGGAGGACACGAAAGAAGACTAGGATCTAGTAAGTGCTTTTAAACCAACCAGCCTTTGACACACTTCCAATAGAAAACATACAAAACAAGGGGAAACACAAAGATAACACAGAATGGTCTAAGATCTAGCAAGTGCTTCTAAACTAGCCAGCTTTTAACACATTCCAAGGGAAACAATCTGTTAGTTATGCAGACAAGTCTGGGACCAGGGCTAACCATATCTTCCTTCGGTTCATCATCACATAACATATACTGAAAGTAACATTCAGAAATAATATTCAGCTAGGACGATAAAATGAGGGAACGCCAGCATTCTCATGCCTAAACTGAATTAAGTCATTCCTGAATAACACAGATTGGAAGAAAACATTCAAATAAATATTTCTCAGCCAGAGAAGGTTACTGATATACAGCAGGTCCTAACCCTGTTTAAACTGTTCTTTACAGTGGAAAATGAAACAACATGAAAACAGAAATAAAATAACAAGTTACAAATGAGAATAACATCACCGTCAATATAGATCAAGATCCCAAGAAACAGCTTTTATATTGATGTCAAACCAGTTACAATCTTCAAGTCCAATGTTTCAGTTCAGCAATCATCTTCACTATTCAACCTAACTACTCTAGCACAAACAGAGCTTCAAGGGCCAGTGAACACTATGTACAAATAGAAGTCTCGAGCTCAAGTGTATTTCAAAGTTCTGCAACCAACGATTTCTCATCTTCTTCCGAGGTATTTATAGAAGAATGAGGAGGTGATCTGAGAAAATATCTCTCAGGATAATTAATACAGGTTCAAGACTTCTCGGCCTTTCGAGGGGCTCGAGAGAGAAATTTACAGGTGGATCACTGTATTAACTTTTTACAATAAATATCAAAGCTCGGTGGGAGCTTTATTTTGACTTTGAGGCCCTGTGTAATGTGGGGAGTAACTCTGCAGATATTTCTGCATTGATTACCCTGCAGAAGTAACTCCCTGGCTGCTCTGAGGCGAAATCTGATCTTCTTCAATAACTTCGGCCTCTGTTTGAAATGTTTGAGGCAACAGGTGGCTCGGTGGTAGCTGAGGAATCAATTTGCCTCAGATGTGGCGGTGGAGGCTTTCCATCTGATAAAACACTTTAGGTTTTCCTTTAAACTGTGTTTTAGATTGGGGATTAGGCTTTTGATAATTGTCTTAGCCGTAATCCCCATAAAAACTGTCTTCAGTCTTCATCTGTTGTGCTTTTGTCTTCAAACTTATACTCTTTAACTGTGTTTGAATTAAAACAGTGTCTTGTCGATGTGCAGACCCGCACTGGGCTTTACGGCATCAATACTCATAGAGTACTGACGAAACATGGAATGGAGCCCCGCGGATGGCTTCTCTTTAATGAAACGAGGGCATGAGAATCGTCATTCCCAGCTCTTGGCATTTCTTCGTTATACAATGGAAAACCATTTAGAACACCTGCATCAAACACAAAACAATTAAGAAATCCTGCGAAAAATAGGTTTAAACTTCTTCAGATGGCGGGGGAGGAGCGTAGCCGTCGGATAAAAATATCTAACGGTGGAGATCGGTGCAAAACAGGAAAATGAGAGCGGGGAGAAGAAATAAGGCGGGGTGGTTTTGGGCCGTCCGATCTGGACACGTGGACGGTCCAGATCTAATCGGAGGATCTCAATCGGGGGGGGGGCAGGCAAGTGCATGCGATGTAAATTTCCAATGCGATTAAGCGCTGGCCATTGATCTGCAGATCAGATCGACGGCGGAAGATGAATCGGAGGGTTTTCGAAACGGGGGCAAGACTTGTGATCGGAGGGAATAAGGATCGTTGGATCTTCGGGAGGATGGACGGCTAGGATTAAATCTGAGCCATCGCAATCGGGGATGAAACAAAAATGCATGCGATTTGAACTTGCGATTAGAAACTTGCGATTGAGCGCTGGCCGTTGATCTGAGGACCAGATCAACGGCGGGGAATGAATCGGAGGGATCGCAATCGGAGGTCGTAGAGATGGGCATGCGATTGCGCAACAGGGAGAAGTCGCGATGCGATTGTGCGCGGACCGTTGGATCGAAGGACTAGATCAACGGTCAGGATTGCTTCGACCTATGCACCGGCGGAAAAAACCTTTAAACATATGAAAACCAAATTTTTGCAATAAAAACAAGTTATAATGGCTCGGGCAGAAAATGTATAAGTTAAAGGGAAAAAGGCGCCCGATTGCAGGGCCGGTGGTTTTCACGGAGTGTAATATGCCCGGGAGTATAGAGATAACGGCCAATCGCAATCGGGCCATTGAGCCTGGTCTTTCCGATCAACCCATTTGTGTTGTTTCCGATTGCGATTAGCGCCAAAAAGCTTTGGCGTTTGGTTTTAACGTATGGGCATGTGGGGGAAGTGGTTTAGGACTTTAGCCCAAAGGGGCTTAGGTCCATAGCAATAAAACTTGTTTTCCATGAAAAGTTTCAAAGTTTTAAATGGATTTGGGGGTTTCGGAATAGTTAAAAAGTGAGTTTTTAACTATGAAAGGGGAATTTTTCATAAATGGAAAGAAGAGGAGTTATGAAAAGTAAATGAATAATATGGAGAAAAAAGGGAAGAAAATGATGGTTTCTTCAGCAGTTTTTTTATACGAAATCAACTGATTTTTCTGAGTAAAAAATGGGACAGCAAATGAGGATTTGGGACAGAGGCATGAGGCCTTAAAGAGACTTCAAGAGCCAACAATTTTTAGTGATAAAATTTGTTCCTTGGAGGCTCAAAAAAGATCTTAGCCACCTTTTGGTATAACAAAATATTATAGGTGGCTAATAGAGTGTTATAATCTTCCCTTTTTTTCCTCCTTTGCAACTGATATTACCAAAGACAAGATTGAAGCAGATGGAAATCAACTTCCCTTCGGAAATTCCGTGTCTTCCAATACTTCCTTAATCTGGCCCATGCATGCAAGGGAGTCAACAACCTCTTTTCATGTTCAGAAATATCTTTTATGAATGAAGGTACCATGGGCTGCCCCAAAGATATGGAGCTACCATGTGTCGTCATGTCCATACCATCATAGACTTTTGATTCCTCCTTCCTCAGTGCAGATAACTAAGTGGAAGATAGCAATGCCCCTTTCAGGAAATTTCTCACCTCTCTTCTAAATTCATGAGAGATTCTTTATGTTGTGCTGGCTTCTCCCAAGGCTCTCTCCTTAGCCAAGTATGAAAATGCTGCCCACAGTTGAGAGAACACTTTATTTTTCCTCCAATCAAGAGGTGCTTGAGGTGCTGTTGTTGCGACTGCATTATCATCTCCTTCCTTCTCCTCCTTCTCTTCAAAAGTTGAAGTTATCTCATCATCAATAAGAGACCTTAGATCTTGGTCACCTATTGAAGGAGGAATCTTCATGCCTTCCTCTTGAGAAGAGTACCCTTCATCCAATGTAGATATTGCCCTTGGATTCATAGACCCTTCCAACTCATGCAAAATATTTGTTCGATATGGTTTGATAGTTTCAACAGAAGATGTTACACATGGAGATTCATCAAACCTTTCCACTAATCTCTCAATAAAATTTGCGTAAGTATGTGTATTTGCATTTCTTAAGGAAAAGGACTGAAACAACCACTAAGCATATGCTTTACCTTCAAAATGTAGTGCTGCTACTTTGATAGCTTCAATTTTTGAAACTTGATATTGATGCACAAATTTGCTTAGCTCCTCCACCCAAACCCTAACTGGACATTTAGGTGATCCATCAAAAGTAGATAGAAAGAATCTACCCACACCATGATTCTTCTCCTTTTTGCTTCTATCCTCCTTGATCTTGCAGAACCTTTGGAAGTTCAAGTTATCTTTGAACTCCTTAGATTGAACTTCATATTCCAGCAAATACTCACCAAGAGTCTCCTTCTTGGTCACACCTCCTTTATTCCTCTTCATGAATAAATCACTGACAGAGAATTGAAGATTGGGTGATATGGCTAAGTGCACATATCCATTAGATCAATATTTAGAACTTTCATCATGTATAGATCTTGTAGATCTGATTGAGGGGTCTTCCTGCTCTTCCCTCCTCATTTCTTTGATGTCTTTTCTGATACCTTGCAGAGCTTGAGATAGAATTTTTGTGAACCTCTTCTCTCTAGACAACAAAGGTTTACTCTGGTTTCTCTTGTAGATCTCCTCCTCCTCATGAGAAGACTCCATACTGCTTGAAGCTCATAGGCTGAGCTAAGAAAGCAGCATTGCTACCACTGTAATATTCCAAAATTGGGACAGCTCAGCAAGCCTGCTGAAATAATGCGCTTCTGAGAATTATGTGAATAGAAATGAGTTTGCATCTCTTGGATCCCTTATATCAGGTCATCTAATATCTAAATCCAAAAATAGAGAAAAAACAAATCAAACTAGGTGGGTTAAACAGATCTCCCACAAACTAGTCTAGCTGAAAAAACACCCAAGGAGAGGGGTTGCAGCTATATTCAAGGACTGCTTCAGAAATAATGCAGATTCACTGAAGAAAAGTAGTAGGCTGATATGGAGGATCAAATATTAGATATATAGTAGCAAATCAGATTTACATTACAGCCCATACATTGTACAAGAGAAAACATGAAACTATAAAGGCAAAATCCTCATAAATGAGGTGCCACAACCATAAGAAAAATATGCAGAAACTTGACAGCGTTATTTTAATGGGTTGAAGCAACAGTTTATTAATCCTTAGATCTAGAGAAGATCTGTACATAAAAATATAGATCTAATACATATATTTGTACAGGAAAGGCTCATCTATACATTCCCCTTGGGGTTTTGTGCAAAACATGAAGCACAGAGAGTATATCTAAGATCTAAAGTTGCAGATTTGCAGAATTACTCAGAAATTATAAATCATACAATATGACAGAAGATCAGATCTAAAACAAACATGGATTGGATGGCCAATCCATGGATCACCACTATGAGAGGAAGAATCCTAACACCGGAGATCTCTCCTCCAAAAGACAGACAAAACACCCTGCAGCTTCTCCTTTGCAAATAACTCAATCTAGGGAGAGAAATTGCGCTATAGGCTCTGAGAATGATTTGGCCTGATGCCAATGTTTGGATCTAAAGTTCAATCAGCTAATGCACTCTTCTAGGAGGTTAAAAGACACACTCACTGAGAAGAGTCACTATTATAGACTAGATCTGAGCAGATGTAGTGTCTTCCACTGCTGCAACTCACAAGGACAACCCAACCCTGAACAGGATTAGTGCTGTAGGTGTAAGGTGAAGCTTGGCCCAAGCTTGATAGTGCACAATATGGAACAAGTCTCCTCTAAGAGCTGCTCAAGGAAGGATGTGGGAATCCTAAACAGGAAAGCCCAACGAGGGATGTCTAAGCAGACAATAACTTCTTAAAATAATATCTTCAAAAATCCCTTCATGATGCTCTCCACTTCCTTTTATAAGATTGGAGTCTTGTCAAAACCCTAAACCACTTCATTAGTTTAGCTTCTTTCACATGTAGAATCTCCTTCTAGAACTGTGTTGTCCCTCAAGGAGGTTCAATGCATCTAGACTGCGTTGTAGATATGGTCATGGTTGACTTGGTCAAGTGATCAACCTCTTTCACACTCAAGGTGTCTTCATTTTGGCTACCTAGCTTTATTTTCATTCACATTTAGTTGTCTCTATTTAGGATCCACTCTTTGAGAATAAATGTTGTTGACTTGGTCAAATTTGACCTTGTCCATATAGTTTAGACATTGTTCACGCATGTGGATGCTTGATCTGGTTATTTCATGATCCCTTTTCACACTATGAGGGATTTTTATTCATATTTGAGCAATTTATGATTCTCCTTGCCCATTTATTCATCCATATATATTTCGAAAGAAAAATTAATATTCCTATTAGCTGTGAGCAAATTTACGAATATTACATAAAAATCAATCCCAATTGTAGAAAAAACTCAAGCATGGACCACAAACTGTGAAAAGAAACTTCTCAAGTGATGAAGGAAGGATGATCATATTATTTTGTCGCCCCATCTATGGACTCTCAGGCATGCCAACTTCCCATAACCTGTTGAGCACCCTCTTTAGGTAAGAGGTTTTCCTCATAGTTTTTTTCCCTCTATATGTGGAAAATAGAAATAAAATCAAAATACCGTTTGATAGATTGAATTTATTCAATGATTGGGAGAAAAGTATGATTTTTACATCTCTGCATTGGATTAAACCAATTATTGACATTCAAGGAATCCCCAAAAACTTGCAATGAATTAAGACCAAGTTCCCTTGACCGACACAACAATAATTTCAAGGATAGAAGCTTTGCATAGTTGTTTGTTCCCAATCCAAGGCCAATTTTTTATCTTAAGTTTCTATGGCTCTTGATGTGCATCTATTTTGAGCATAATATGCTCCATCAAAGTATTTGTTAAAATTTGCAACAAGAAACAGTGAAATTGGTATCCAGAAACAACACACACACTAGTGTGGGATCACAGGTCACACAGTGATGGGTCCTAGAGATACATTAGTGTGCAAGCCAATTTATTAAATCAATTGGAAAATTAATCGCAATCTTATCTCATAACAACTTGTAATAGTTAACTAAGTGTGATAGACTTAGTTAGCTCAAGAATTTTGGATTGAGGGTCTAAGGATAGGCATGTGGAGTGATTCTATTATTAACATGGTCCAGTTGCACTTGTAGCACTAGTGTAGCGTGGGTGGGATTAGTTAACTCACAATAATTGAGTTAAATTCAATTTAACTAGTTCTAACTGTCTAATGAACTAGTGGAAGATCAAGTGAATTTAAATAGATTTAATTCACCAGTAGTGATCTACCAAGTAACTGATTATTCACTATTTATAGCTGCATGCATGCTAATTCTGGTGGATAACCGATTGAGACAAAGGTTCAAGGCAAGTAAACTATCTGTTTTGTTTTTAGAAAACCTCCCAGATGCAACTATAAAACCATAGGAATTCCATGATGAATTGTGCAATCAAGGAAGGCTTGATTTCCTCTTTAATGGGGGTTTAATTCTCTAGGGATTGCATAAGAAGGGTAGGTTGAGGGTAGGAAGATAATTGTCTATGTGTTTGTCCAATTTTTCCTAGATCAGTGTGAAGAAATTGGTAGAGTGTATGCAGTTGTGGTGATCACAAATACATTGTATTGTTTCATGATTCCTTGGCTTATTAAATAATAAATATGAAGGGGTTTTGATCATTTTCTCTCCCCTGGAATATCTGGTGTTATGTATTGATTTAATTCTTTCTCTTACTTGCATGTGATTAAGTGATCATGATTTATATTCCACAAATATTGTAGAAGGATTCAGTATCTTGTTTTAGTACATTACGTGATCAAATTGAATCCATTCATATAATTTATACATGGTATC
The DNA here is from genome assembly GCA_034641835.2 of Pinus albicaulis. Lineage (NCBI taxonomy): Eukaryota > Viridiplantae > Streptophyta > Pinopsida > Pinales > Pinaceae > Pinus > Pinus albicaulis. Next base: position 882,670,943 of record CM076581.1, on the reverse strand, counting down.
ATAGTGTCTGGAATCACAATAGTGGAGAAGAAATTGATTTTTTGTTGAAAAATATTCAAATTTGCAGGTACTTTCTTTGGAGCTATAAGCAGATCAAGATGTCTTTCAATGGCTTGAGACTTGATTATGCAATCGAGGGCAGTTCGACTAATATTTCATGGAAGGATAAGATGGAGGAAGTGTTGGAGGAAAATGGGTTGAAGGAATTCACAGATAATGATATTCTGAAGCCCGCAGCAATAGATGCCCAACTTCTTGATGCATAGCAGAAGAAGGTAGCGAGGAGGATCTTGTTAGAGGGAGTTCGAGATCACATTGTCTCGAGTCTCCATGGAAATGGAACTCCATATGCTATGTGGAAGGACTTGACAAATATGTTTTAAAGCAACAGTGACCACATAAAATTGCAACTCAAGGAGAAGCTCAGGAAAATCAAAATGGAGAAGGGCGACACAATCTAGAAATACTTGACCAAGTTCACTCAATGTCGATATGAGCTTGGAAGTGTTTGGATTACTATAGTTGATGATGAATTGGTGAGCCTAACACTTCTAGGCCTTCCCAAGAGTTGGAATAGTTACCAGGACTCTATGAATGGGAGGGAGAAATTACTAGATTGGGAGCGACTTTGGTCAGATTTGATACAAAATATTTTCAGCAGAATACGAGGGATGGATCTTCATCCAAGACTGATGACGAGGAAAATTGTGCCTTGGCTGGTAAGGCAAAGAAGAGGAAGGGGAGGAAGTCCCATTCGAAATCTGAGACCGGATAAGGAGGCAAGAAGCATGACATTTCAAAGGTGAAATATTTTTACTATCATGATCATGGACACTATACCACAAATTGTCCACAAAAGAAGAAGAAAAAAAAGAAGGCTCCAGGAGCTATAACAGCTGAAGCTTTGGCCTCACAGTTTGAGTTGGACTTCTCTCTCATCGCATGCATGGTGTCAATTGTGATGGGATCTATATGGTACTTGGATAGTGGAGAATCTTTCCACGTGAAGGGAAACAAGGAACTCTTTAGTAGCTTGGAGGAGAACTATCTTCAGATGCACATCAATATGGGTGATGATGGGAGGTATGGCACTACTGGGATTGGTACAGTTACTTTCCAAAGACATTCAGGTAAACCTTTATTATTAAAATATTTCGTGCATGTACCAGGCTTGAAAAATAATTTAGTTTCATTTGCTATGTTGGAGGATCTTGGATATGATGTTTCTTTTAGTGAAGGAAAGGCATTCCTTCGTCACAAAGCCACAAAATAGGTAAAGAAGATTGGGATTCACGTGAAGAACCTCTACAAACTTGATGTAGATGGCTACGTAGTATTGAGAAGTAAATCAGGGAAGATGGTGAGCTGGGATACGGGTGAGTTACGAGACAAGAGATTGGGCCATGTACATCATAGTGCTTTGAGGATCATGCAACATATTTCTATAGGTCTACCAATGGGTACTCTTGCGCAGATAGACACATGCAAGTGATGTACCATGGGGAAGTATACTAAGGCCACCTTTCATGAGAATGAGAACCAAGTAGCGGAAATCCTTGAGAGAGTTCACTCAGATTTGTGTGGACAATTCTCTACGCCTTCCACAACAAAGCACAGGTATTATGTGATTTTTGTTGATGAATTTTCTAGAAATTTTTGGATCTTCTTTTTGTAGAGGAAAGATCAGGTGTTCTCCAAGTTTTGTGAGTTCAAAGCACTAGGAGAGAAATATATAGGGAATAAGGTGAAGGCTCTAAGGAGCGACAATGGTGGTGAGTATCTCTCTAATGAATTCAAGAACTTTTGTGCCAAATAAGGAATTCAGAGGGAATTGATTGCACCTCATAACCCACAATAGAATGTGGTTGAAGAAAGAAATAACAGATCAATTGTGGGAGCAACACGAGCTATGTTACATGATCAAGGCCTACCATTGCATTCGTGGGTAGAGGCATGCAACACAATAGTGTTTGTGTGGAACCAGAGTCCTCATCCAACACTTGGCATGAATACACCAGAGGAGGCTTTTCCAGGTAAGAAACCAGATGTTTCATATTTTAAAATTTTATTCTCATCTGTTTATTTCAATGTGACCAAAGATGCCAAGAAGAAGTTATAACGAAAAACAGAGGTTGGGATATTTTTGCGGTACACTAATAGTCCCCACAACTATTGTTGGTGAGTATCTCTCTAATGAATTCAAGAACTTTTGTGCCAAATAAGGAATTCAGAGGGAATTGATTGCACCTCATAACCCACAATAGAATGGGGTTGCTGAAAGAAATAACAGATCAATTATGGGAGCAACACGAGCTATGTTACATGATCAAGGCCTACCATTGCATTTGTGGATAGAGGCATGCAACACAACAGTGTTTGTGTGGAACCAGAGTCCTCATCCAACAGTTGGCATGAATACACCAGAGGAGGCTTTTCCAGGTAAGAAACCAGATGTTTCATATTTTAAAATTTTTTTCTCATCTGTTTATTTCAATGTGAGCAAAGATGCCAGGAAGAAGCTATAACGAAAAACAGAGGTTGGGATATTTTTGGGGTACACTAATAGTCCCCACAACTATTGGGTGTATTTTCCCTCTACAAACTTGATGTAGATGGTTGTGTAGTAAATCAGGGAAGGTGGTGAGCCGGGATACGGGTGAGTTACGGCACGAGAGATTAGGCAATCTACACCACAGTGCTTTGAGGATCATGCAACAGATTTCTACAGGTCTACCAAAGGGTACTCAGGCACATATAGACACATGCAAGGGATGTACCATGGGGAACTATACTAAGGCCACATTTCATGAGAAGGAGAACTGAGCAATGACAATCCTTGAGAGAATTCACTCAGATGTGTGTATACAATTCTCTATGACTTCCACAAAAAAGCATAGTTATTATGTGATTTTTGTTGATGATTTTTCTAGAAAGTGTTGGATCTTATTTCTGCAAAAGAAAGATCAGGTGTTCTCCAAGTTTTGTGAGTTCAAAGCACTGGGAGAGAAATATACCGAGAAGAAAGTGAAGGCTCTAAGGAGTGACAATAGTGGTGAGTATCTCTCTAATGAATTCAAGAACTTTTGTGCCAAAGAAGGAATTCAGAGATAATTTATTGCACCTCATAACACAAAACAGAATAGGGTTGCAAAAAGAAAGAACAGATCAAGTGTGGGAGAAGCACGAGCTATGTTACATCATCAGGGCCTCCCGTTGCATCTATGGGCAGAGGCATGCAACACAACAGTATTTGTGCGGAACTAGAGTCCTCATCCAACACTTGGCATGAGAACACAAGAGAAGGATTTTTCAGGTAAGAAACCAGATGTTTCATATTTTAAAATTTTTGGCTCATCTGTGTATTTCCATGTGACCAAAGATGCCAGGAAGAAGATAGAACCAACAACAAAGCTTGGGATATTTTTCAGGTACACTAATACTTCCCAAAACTATCGAGTGTATTTGTCAGCTAATAGGATGACGGTTGTCAGGCGAGATGTTATATTTGATGAGGAGAAAGCCATGTGATTGTCCCTTGAGAGGAAGTTTTATTTGCATGCAGATGAGGAACTATTAGTTCCAAAGGATGAACATTAGGATGTGGAGCATCCACAATATGAGTATCATGGAGTGGCAGAAACCACTCATGCAGATCCATCTACTAGAAATGGTAGGAACCGCACTAGAGAGACTGGTAGATTGATGCTAGATGCGACGAAGCATGTAGGAGCACCTACATCGCAATGCAAACGGAGAAGGTCCCCACATAGGTATACTGCATACATGGATCTTATGAGTGAATGTATTGTAATAGAACCATCCTCCTTTGAGGAAGTAGTGCAAAAACTAACATGGGTTGATGCCATGGTTGAGGAGTATGACTCCATAATCAGAAAAAGTGCATTGGAAGTGGTCCAAACACTAGTGGGGAAGTCAGTGTTTGGATGGAGGTGGATCTACAAGGTGAAGTAAACAGAGACCTCCAAGAGGGGGAAATTTCAAGCCAGATGGGTAGAGGGAGTACATGCAGCTATACCTCGAGGTGTGAGGTGGGGCAATGTGCAGATATAATCCCAAGAAGAAACTTGGGCAAGGTCCATTGAGATGGTGTGTCTCATGGATCGAGCTTGGCTATGAGGAGCCCACAATACAGTAGTAGTAGGAAGGATCAGTTAGATTGATGCAGTCAGATGTCATGAAAACAAAAATAAAAGTGGCATGTGTCAGATACTGCAACGCAGATCAGATTTGGTAGAAGTGTAGAGTGCATGGATGTATATATCAACAGCACAGAGAGTCCACTAGACACTAGAAGCATTCATAAGACTCTGATGAAAGATGCATTATATTGATTCAGTTGTTTGGAGGCTATTTATTTTTAGGAGAGTCACATGTGCGAACAACACTGGAGCAGTGTTGCATGCAAGAACATTCCAAAGGTGCCGGATCAGGACACATTGATTCCTTTCTTGTTGAGAAGGAGTGTTGAAATTTGCAACAAGAAAAAATGAAATTGGCATCCAAAAAAAACACACACACTGGTGTGGGATCACAGGTCACACAGTGATGGGTCTTAGTGATACATTACCGTGCAAGCCAATTTATTAAATAAATTGGAAAATTAATTGTAATATTATCTAATAACAACTTGTAATAGTTAACTTAGTGTGATAGAATTAGTTAGCTCAAGCATTTCATGTTGAGGGTCTAAGGATAGGCATGTGGAGTGATTATATTATTAACAGGGTCCAGTTGTAGTTGTAGCACTAGTGTAGTGTGGGTGGGATCAGTTAACTCACAATTATTGAGTTAAAATCAGTTTAACTAGTTCTAACTATTTGACGAGCTAGTGGAAGATCAAGTGAATTAAAATATATTTAATTCATGAGTAGTGATCTACTAAGTAACTGATGATTCACTATTTATAGTTGCATGCATGCTAATTCTAGTGGATACCCAGTTGAGACAAAGGTTCAAGGCAAGTAAACTATCAGTTGTATTTTTAGCAAACTGCCCAGATGTAGTTATAAATCCACACGAAGTCCATGATGAATTGCGCAATCAAGGAAGGCTGAATTTCCTATTTAATATGGGTTTAATTCTCTATGGATTGCAGAAGCAGGGTAGGCTGAGGGTTGGCTGATAATTTTATTTGTCCAATTTTTCCTGGGTCAGTGTGAAGAAATTGGTAGAGTGTATGAGGTTGTGGTGATCACGAATACTTTGTATTGGTTCATGATTCCTTGGTTAGTTATACAATAAATATGGAGGGGTTTTGAGCAGTAGCTTTCCCCAAGAATATCTGGTGTTGTGTATTGATTTAATTCTTTCTCTTACTTGCATGTGATTGAGCGATTGTGATTTATATTCTGCAAATATTGTAGAAGAATTCAGTATGTTTTTTTAGTACATTACATGATTGGATTGAATCCGTTGATATAATTTCTACATAGTATTATATTTGTGTTAGATATTTTCTACAGTATGACCACAACATTTGTGAGTTGAATTTTTCTTCTCTAGTAACCCATGGAGCTTGGGTAAATAGAGAGGTTGGGAGTAATGAGTATATTCCTGCAATTTTTGAGGGTATGAAAGTAGGAGATGAAGTTATGCCTTTGAATATTCCTTTGTTTCTTTCCAACCATATTTCCCAACTAATTAATGGTGGGACATTCCTAATTTTTTCAACTCTCGCATCATTCCACCATTTATGCTAGACTTCCCCTATGTTGATACCTCTCCATTCCAAGCTGATACCTAGAAGGATTAGTGAATTTTCCCAAACTTTCAAAGTAAGTGGGAATTTTATAAAGAGATGGTTAATTTTTTCTTCTTTATTTTTGCATGGCACATACCAATCTCGCTAGTGTTTGTTCCTTTTTTGTATATTATCCCTTGTTTGGAATTTATTCCTGAGGAGACAGCAGAAGAAAAACCTTGATTTCACAGGGCATTCCAACTTCCATAGAGGCTTCCACCACCAAATTTGATGGCATGGAACTCTTCTTTCAATTTGATAGCTATAACCAAATTTTGGAGAGTAAGATCCTCATGGTGCATGGACCCATTTAAGTTCATCTTCCCAATCCCTAATCCCACAGCATGTCCTTCCAAGCAGCTTGAAGGTTAGCATCTAGATGAAGATGAGCGACCGATTTCCAACCTTGGTGCCAGAATGAGGAGCCCTTTTCATCGGCTACCCATTTTAGGTAAAATATCCCATAATCGATTAAAGTTGTGACAAGTTCCCTTGGTAGTTCAAATCCTTCTCTACACCCAGCTCAAGGGTCAATTCCAATTCTAAATTTTTCTCCATTCCCTATGTGCCAAGCAAGTCCATATTCTATGACCCTAAAGGATTCCAATATAGCTTTGTATATTATCGAAGCATTTGGTACTCACTTGTCGAGCCTTCGCACCCACTCCTCGATGGAAAGAGGGTAGACATATTTTCTTTTGACTACTGTTGTCCATAGATTATCCGATGACAGTATGTGCGACCAAGATGTTGTCCATAGATTATCCGATGATAGTATGTGCCACCTAGATTTTGCTACAAGAGAATTAGAAAAAACAACAACATCCTTAAAATTCCTCCCCAAGCTTTTAAAAGAGCTATCTTTTCCCATGCCACCCAATGGAGTACTCCTTCCTTTGCTCCATCCCATAGGAATTGTCCACACAGCTTTCTATTTGCATTAAGGATCCATTTGGGGATCCATGTGAGGGCTATATAATATAAAATACCTCCCAACCCACAAGATACATTTGAAACTCCAATTCTTTACACTTTTTTGAATCTTGGTTAGGAGCCACTTCGAGTCATGTTTTTTATAGGAGTCAAGCTTAAGGTGGAACCCCAAATATTTGAGGCTATCCTTCATAAATTTTGCTTCAAATTGAAGGAAATATTTTGCCCTGTGAATTTATGCCTATGATAAACCTTCATGTACCAAAGAGGACTTTTTCTCATTTATACACATACCTGTAGCTTTTAGGAACAAGTTGAGTATCTCTTTCAGCTGTTGAATTTCCCTTCTGGACTCATCAATGAACAAGATAATATCATCAACAAACATAAGATGTGTTATGAAAATATTTATGGCTACCTCAACTCCTTTTACATCTCCTCTATGTTTTGTTGTTAGAATCAGCTCGCTTAAACCTTCAATGACCGATAAGAATAGAAGGGGTGACAAGGGTAGCCTTGTCTAGGGCCTCTCTAAGCATAGAAGAAAGAGGAGGTTGTCGTGTTTATTAGTATTGAAAAACTCACATTTGTAACACACCACATGACCTAGTTGATAAAACCAATAGCAAATCGCAGATGCGTGAATAATAGTCGAAGATAAATCTAGCTAATTCTATCATATGCCTTAGACAAGTCTATTTTTGTAATCATAAATGCTTCTTTTAAAGTTGTGAATTGCTTCCTCAACAAGTCCTATAACCTCTTGAATTTGGCGTCCATCTAAAAATTATTATTTTTTCATTAAATATATATTTTTTATCATTTTTTTTTTAATTTAGTGAAAATTTATTAAAATTATAAATTAAAATTATATAATTTTTATAATTTAAATATTTAAATAATTTAAATTTAAATTTAAATTTTTGAATATATATTTTTAGACTTTATTTATAATAAAATTATATCTCCCTAATTGCATCTCCGTATTTCCATTTTAAAACCAAAAAACACATAAAAGAATTAGACTATTTCTATCTTTTTCGTGAGCTTTCAATCTTCTAATGATGAAATTAATTGGAATTGCATATGTTTCATAGTCACATATATTCAACCTGTTTTTGATGAATTTAAAAACATGAACATTATATCATCGATAAATATATTATTACCTAGTATTACATTATTATTTTAACGTAAATGTCAGTTAGAATGTGGTCCATTGTCTTACTTTATGAAAAAAATATATGTGAAATGACCTCCCTGAATTTGCTTATATTGTATTTGCGTATTTAATAGTACATTTAAATGAATGAATCCCCAGATAAGCCTGTAGTTGTATTTGTCTCTCTTTTAACGAAGAGATCTCGATGATGGTGGGCTGGCCAGTGTTGGTATTTGTGAACCACCTTTATTTGTCAAATGACAGTTTTGAGTTTTCTTGCTAATATCTACAATTATGATGACATTGTAGTATTATTAAAGAAACCAGACGTCGTACATGTGAAGTATAAGCCTCTCATGGCGGATAGCTTAAGAAATAAGGTTTATCTTTATTTAATCTGCTGCTAACAGTGTATAGATAATTGTTACAGATTATAAGAAAAGACTAGTTTTATTTTTTGGGCTATCAGGTATCAGATATTTATTATTGTTGACTACTAAATTTAAAATCTTTTTAATCTAATTGTATGTAGTATATGCCACACCACATTAAATAGCGGATAATCTAAGAAATAAGCTTTGCAGTGTTAGCGGGTTAAGTAGAGACGTAAGAGTAAAACAAAGTACAGTATTGGGCAAATGATTGATGATATGGGCCATTGTATTCTATGATGTGATCAGGTTGAGGTTAGGGTCTGTCAATCCAGATGTGTAAGAGGACCCAACCGTCCAGAAATAAGTTAATCTACCCCTCAAGGGACAGTTTCTATCCAGTACTTGGTTTTTCGCAACAGGGCCGACTCAGAAAAAAAACCCGCTTTATTCGATATGAAAGGGTGACATCTGTACTTGTCCTGTAATCAAACATCTGGAATTGGTAGTGGAGCCAGATGCCATGATGGACTAATGGAATGGAAGATAATGAAATATTACCATTATTCAAAAGACTGGCAAAGGTCAAGGACGCCATTTTTTTTTTATAGTGTGCAGCTCCGGCTTATTGGCCCTCGTTTGTTCGTTTGCAATATTTGTTCATAGTTGTCCTGTCTGTAAGTATTGGCTACTTCTGTATAATGCATAGTGATCGTCTCTTTTACTTAGACCTTGTCATATATATATATATATATATATATATACCATGTTTTTTTAAAGTACAATCCAATCATCAAAACGAAGCAGAAAACGGGAGTGGCCATTCGGGAATCCAAGATAGAATGCTGGGTGTGCATAAAAGTGGATGGAGGTATGCAATATATTTTTTTTTTTGTAAGTTCGGTGTGTCCATACCATTTCCATTTATATTTTCAAACAGGTTACAAAATATAAAGTCGTTCTTGGCCTCAACCTGCCCAGGAGGGAAACCAGGTTTATTGGCCTTCTAAAAACATGGTTTGCATCCCAAAATTGGAATTGTCTCTTACGTCTATGACTAGCCTGTACTATCTGAGTTTCTACCTTAATATTTACAAACATAATCAGTAATTTAAAAACAAAATTTACAGACATCCATAAAAGCGGCCATCATTTAAACTTCAGATGATGAGACAGGGGCAGGGTCTTTGACAGTTGACCCTGGCATTTCTGCTTGGTTCAGCTGCTGAAGGATTTGCTGAAGAGTTTTCTCTATACGCCCCACTTTTTCATCTAATCTGCTGACCCTATCTGCAGTTTGATATTGTGTGATCTTTAGGTGTTGCTGATTATCCTGAATCTCCAGGAGAAGACTCTTGTTGCATTGATCCGGTTGCATTGTTTCTGTCTTTTCTTGAGTAGGGTGATTATTCTGGATTGCTTTTGCAAGCAGGCATTTTACAATCCAATAGGTATGGACTGTCTGGTTAAACAAAGTGAGCCTGCCTCTTGTGTGCCCTGGATCTGTTATAAAGTTCAGAATTTCTGCTTCAGTCTCTGTTTCCTCTTGTTCTTGGTGAATTTCCTGTTCCCAACCTCGTATTTCATTCCTGGGTGCCGAGGGGTTGCTCATAACATATTTTACAGCCAATTCCTCCAGGTGGTCAAGATACGTTCTCCGCCCCCTTTTCTTTGGCACCTGGTCAGGCAAAGCCGGTTGCTTCCCCTTATTCGCTGCCCTGTATTGACGCTTTCCCATTGTTGTGGATGAGTTTTTGACTAACACTGACATGCAGGAAGAAACAGAATGAGAATAGTAATTAAAACAGAACATGCACCCCACGGTGCCTTCCCCCCTTCGCCGAGACTGGACCTCGACCAAGTTCGTGTAATTAATCCCTGTGGTATGGCTATGAAGATTATCGTGCAAGAAAAAGGAAAGATGAGTTGTGCTTTCAGCACTGGGATAAGCGGTTAACCTGTTATAAGTAAGGTATTCTTCAATACTGGAAATGCAGACATGACTATAACTAGGGATCCTAAGCCAGCATTTCCTGTCAAGATTTTGGTAGCGAATACTGGCCTGGCTGCCACAGTGATTACACAGGTAACTATGGGTTTTGCTTCCGTGCCTTCGCACAGGGTTAGTTTCCAGAGCATGGGATTTGTCGTGGTCATGGGGAGGAGGGATGACCAGATCCCTTTCAGACTTCAAACTTTTAACCACCTTCAGAAGGAACAGAAACAAACTTAAAAAGAAAGTATCCCTATCTCTATAGACAGCATCAACCACAAGAACAAACTGAACTTGAAAAGAACAGGGATCCTGGAAGCAGGGAGGGACCTGACTCTGTTCAGGTTGGAGATAATTGCCAAACTCCAAAAACGACATAAATCCTAACCTATCTTCATCACTGCAAACCATATTTGCCGTATTAACATTTAAGAGCGTAAAGGTAAGTACCAGAACATACCCGAACAAATTCTCACAGATACCAGGTTGCAGGGCTGTATTTTGTCTTCGACGCCTCCAGACTTTCGCATGCCAGGGAAGATGCATGCAAGAATGAAGAGGCGGGTTAGATAAACTTACCGAATGTCCTGTTGCTTTTCCCGGTGTCTGACAGCCACCCTGGCCATCATGCGCCATCAAGCCTTTGCCGTCATTCGCACCCTCCACCTTGTTAGTCTGACAGGTCATTTAAATGATCTTGTGAGGTGTTTACGGAAGCTCTGCCACGTTACAGCCTCCCGTTATCATTATTGCAAGTGTCCACCCCGATCGGGGGGGAGGTATGCAATATATATTTCTGCGTTTCAAAATCGTTAAAAAACTAGTCGAAACGTACTATGGGCGATCGTAAAATATGCAAAGGTTATACACAACTATGTGAAACAAAATATTATCAATATTCATATTTTTAAAACTAAATTAATAAATAAACAACTGATATAATTTGAAAATGAAACCAAAGGGTGAAAGAGTTTCATAGTAGATTCTTTAGTAGACTTAAATTTTCAAATCAATTATTTATTTTGTAAACAAAAAAAATCTCATCAACTGATTTAATATCTAATTTAACTATAATTTAAAAATTAAAATAAATTATTAATTAATAATATGATTTTTTTTCATATTTTAATATCCAATATCTAATATAAAACTAAATAAATAAACAAATAATATTAATAAAGAAACAATACAATTAACATGGTAAATATAATATAAAACTAAGTAAATAAGTCTATGGTATGCTTTGTTCTTTGGTTTCTCTCAAACAGTTACCTAAAAAGCTTTTGTTATTCAAGTAATGTTAAAGGATTCTTAATTTTCTTTTAGTTTTACTATTTTCACAACTTACTGTCATTTCATATCCCAACTAATCTAAGAGATCCACTTGATATAGTTAGCTTGCCCTATGAAAACCCTTGTAGAGTTGATGAATGATTAAATCTTTTTATGACTTCATAGCCCAATGGATTAATGTCTCTCATGGTCTATCTATTCAACCGAAACACTTCATCAATTAATCACACCATTGATCTATCAATTAACCAATCCAATCAATAAAAACAAACAAGTCCTAAGAACATCATAACTAGCCTAAAATCATAAAACAAAAGCATAAAGACATATCAGTTATAAACACTTGCATAGAGAGAGCCCTCTATGAGTCCAGGAAGGCTAGGTCCATGCACTCCAAAGTGGTTTGATGTGGTTCCCCGTAGAGTTTGTTCTTGCCAATCTTGCAAATCACAAGAAGCCAACAAGGTACTCTTGCATAGATAGACACATGCAAGGGATGTACCATGGGGAAGTGTACTAAGGCCACCTTTCATGAGAAGGAGAACCGAGCAGCAGAAATCCTTGAGAGAGTTCACTCATATGTGTGTGGCAAATTCTCTACGCCTTCCACAACAAAGCACAGGTATTATGTGATTTCTATTGATGATTTTTCTAGAAAGTGTTGGATCTTCTTTCTGTAGAATAAAGATTAGGTGTTCTCCAAGTTTTCTGAGTTCAAAGCACTGGGAGAGAAAGATATAGGGAAGAAGGTGAAGGCTATAAGGAGCGACAATGGTGGTGAGTATCTATCTAATGAATTCAAGAATTTTTGTGCCAAAGAAGGAATTCAGAGAGAATTGATTGCACCTCATAACCCACAATAGAATGGGGTTGCAGAAAGAAAGAACAGATCAATTGTGGGAGTAGCACGAGCTATGTTACATGATCAGGGCCTACCGTTGTATCTGTAGACAGAGGCATGCAACACAATGGTGTTTAGGCAGAACCAAAGTCCTCATCTGACACTTGGTATGAGTACACCAGAGGAGGGCTTTTTAGGTAAGAAACCATATGTTTCATATTTCAAAATTTTTTGCTCATATGTTTATTTCCATGTGACCAAAGATGCCAGGAAGAAGCTAGAACCAACAACAGAGGTTGGGATATTTATGGGGTACACTTATACTCTCCACAACTAATATCGGGTGTATTTTCCTTCTAAAAACTTGATGTAGATGGTTGTGCAGTATTGTGCAGTAAATCAGGGAAGGTGGTGAGCCGGGATACGGGTGAGTTACGACACAAGAGATTAGGCAATCTACACCACAGTGCTTTAAGGATCATGCAACAGATTTATACAGGTCTACCAAAGGGTACTCTTGTGCATATAGACACATGCAAGGGATGTACCATGGGGAAGTATACTGAGGCCACCTTTCATGAGAAGGAGAAACAAGTAGCAGAAATCCTTGAGAGAGTTCACTCGGATGGGTGTGAACAATTATCTATGACTTCCACAACAAAGCACAGTTATTATGTGATTTTTTATGATGATTTTCTAGAAAGTGTTGGATCTTCTTTCTGCAAAAGAAATATCAGGTGTTCTCCAAGTTTTGTGATTTCAAAGGATTGGGAGAGAAAGATATTGGGAAGAAGGTGAAGGCTCTAAGGAGCAACAATGGTGGTGAGTATCTCTCTAATGAATTCAAGAACTTATGTGCCAAATAAGGAAATCGGAGAGAATTGATTGCACCTCATAACCCACAACAGAATGGGGTTGCAGAAAGAAAGAACAGACCAATTGTGGGAGAAGCACGAGCAATGTTACATGATCAGGGCCTACTATTTCATCTATGGGAAAAGGCATGCAACGCAACGGTATTTGTACGAAACCACAGTCCTCATCCGACACTTGGCATGAGAACACCAGAGGAGGTTTTTTTAGGTAAGAAACTGGATGTTTAATATTTTATAATTTTTGGCTCATTTGTTTATTTCCATGTGACCAAAGATGGCAGGAAGAAGCTAGAACCAAAAATAGAGGTTGGGATATTTTTGGGTTACACTAATACTTCCCACAACTATCAGGTGTATTTTTTGGCTAACATGATGACAATTGTCAGGAGAGATGTTAGATTTGATGAGGAGAAAACCATGTTATTGTCCCTTGAGAGGGAGTTTGATTTACATGCAAATGAGGAACTATTAGTTCCAAAGGATGAACATCAAGATGTGGAGCAGCCATAAGATGAAGATCATGGAGTGGCAGAACCACTCATGCAGAGCCATCCACTAGAAATGGTAGGAAGCACACTAGAGAAACTGGCAGATTGATGCTATATGCGACAGAGTATGTAGGAGCACCTACATCACAACGCAAATAGAGAAGGTCCCCAAACAGGTATACTGGATACATGGATCTTATGAGCGAATGTATTGTGACAGAAACATCCTTTTTTGAGGAAGAAGTGCAAAAACTAACATGGGTTGATGCCATGGTTGAGGAGCATGACTCCATAATCAGAAAAAGTGCATGGGAAATGGTCCCAAGACTAGTGGGAAATTCAGTGGTTGGATCGAGATGGATCTACAAGGTGAAGAAAACAGAGACCTCAAGGAGGGGGGAATTTCAAGCCACATGGGAAGAGGGAGTACATGAAGCTATACCTGCAGGTGTGAGGTGGGGCGATGTGTATATATAATCCCAAGAAGAAACTTGGGTAGGGTCCATTGAAATGGTGCATCTCATGGATCGAACCTGGCTACGAGGAGCCCATAGTACAGTAGTAGCAGGAAGGATAAGCTAGATTTATGCATTCAAATACCAGAAACAACAAAAATCAGAGTGACATGTGTCGGATACTGCAACGTAGATCAGAGTTGGTAGAAGTGCAGAGTGCATGGATGCATATTTCAACATCACAGAGAGTCCACTAGACATGTGCAGTAGCTAGAAGCAGTCATAAGACTCTGATGAAAGATGCATTATACTGATTTAGTTGTTTGGAGGCTATTCATTATTAGGAGAGTCACATGTGCGAACAACACTAGAGCAGTGTTGCATGCAAGAACATTCCAAAGGTACTGGATCGGGACACATTGATTCATTTCTTGTTGAGAGGGAATGTTGAAATTTGCAACAAGAAACAATGAAATTGGCATCCATAAACAACACACACACTAGTGTGGAATCACAGGTCACACAGTGATGGGTGTTAGTGGTACATTACCGTCCAAGCCAATTTATTAAATAAATTGGAAAATTAATTGTAATATTATCTAATAACAAATTGTAGTAGTTAACTTAGTGTGATAGAATTAGCTAGCTCAAGAATTTAATGTTGAGAGTCTAAGGATAGGCATGTGGAGTGATTATATTATTAACAGGGTCCAGTTGTAGTTGTAGCACTAGTGTAGTGTCAGTGGGATAAGTTAACTCACAATAATTGAGTTAAAATCAGTTTAACTAGTTCTAACTATTTGACGAGCTAGTGGAAGATCAAGTGAATTAAAATAGATTTAATTCATGAGTAGTGATCCACTAAGTAACTGATGATTCACTATTTATAGCTACATGCATGCTAATTCTGGTGGATACCCAGTTGAGAAAAAGGTTCAAGGCAAGTGAACTATTAGTTGTATTTTTAGCAAACTGCCCAGATGCAGTCATAAAGCCACACGAAGTCCATGATGAATTGCGCAATCAAGGAAGGTTGAATTTCCTATTTAATATGGGTTTAATTATCTATGGATTGCAGAAGCAAGGTAGGCTGAGGGTTGGTTGATAATTTTATTTGTCCAATTTTTCCTGGATCAGTGTTAAGAAATTGGTAGTGTATGAGGTTGTGTTGATCACAAATACATTGTATTGGTTCATGATTTCTTTGTTGATTATACAATAAATATGGAGGGGTTTTGAGTAGTTTCTTTCCCCAGGAATATCTAGTGTTGTGTACTGAATTAATTCTTTCTCTTACTTGCATGTGATTGAGCGATCGTGATTTATATTTCGTAAATATTGTAGAAGGATTCAGTATCTTTTTTTAGTACATTACATGATCGGATTGAATCCGTTGATATAATTTCTACATGGTATTATATTTGTGTTAGATATTTTCTATAGTATGACCACAAAATTTGTGGGTTGAATTTTTCTTCTCTAATAACCCACGGAGCTTGGGTAAACAGGGAGGTTGGGAGAAATGAGTATATTCCTGCAATTTTTGAGGGTATGAGAGAAGGATATGAAGCTATGCCTCTGAATATTCCTTTGTTTCTTGCCAACCATATTTCCCAACTAATTAATGGTGGGACATTCCCAATTTTTTCATCTCTCACATCATTCCACCATTTATGCCAGACTTCCCCTATGTTGATACCTCTCCATTCCAAGCTGAGACCTAGAAGGATTAGTGAGTTTTCCCAAAATTTCAAAGTAAATGGGAATTTTATAAAGAGATGGTTAATTTTTTCTTCTTTATTTTTGCACGACACACACCAATCTCGCTAGTGGTTGTTCCTTTTCTATATATTATCACATTTTTGGACTTTATTCCTAAGGAGACACTAGAAGAAAAACCACTACAAGGAAAATACCCTCTAGAAGAGGTTATAAAGGAGGTTTTTAGTGTTATAAAATTGGCAAAAATTATCAAAAAAACATATGATACCACATCTGTTTCTGGTAACAGAGGTTTTGGCAAGGTTTTCAATGGAGATTCAACACAACTAAAAAAAAATTGGTGGTCGGAGGTTATTACGGATGTTTTTCATTGGTGCTCTTATCAGGTTTTAATGCACCGATGCGTATCGGTAGACACCGTACTGGGGCGGTCGAAGGAGAATGCATCGGGCCGTTAAGAAAAATAATAGCACCAGGCCTGGTGTTGGTGATACAACGCATGGGGCTGTTCTAATTGGTCTTGGGATTTGAGCGATGCCCATAGGTCGTATTAACGCCCCGGTACGTATGCTTATATAAACGCCCCAGTGCATCGTATCACACAAGTGCACCAAGGTTTACAATTGGTATCGGTATTCGTGCAGTGCAAATATGTCATACAAATGCACCAGCGCTTATCGACACATAAATGCCCCAAATGCACCGGCGCTTATCGACACATAAACGCCCCGGTGCGTACTATCACACAAATACACTGAGTTTTTTAATTAGTTTCGGTATTCGTGCAGTTCCTATTGGTCATCCAAGTGCACCGGTACATATAGACAGAAAAAACGCCTCGGTGCATAGTATTACACAAATGCACCGCAATTTATAATTGGTATAGGTATTCGTGCGGTGCTCATAGGTGGTGAAACGACACCGGTGCGTATAGATACATAAACGCACCAGAGCGTCGTACTACACAAACACATCAATATTTTTAAGTAGTTTTGGTATTTGTGCGGTCCCAATAGGTAGTAAAAACACACGGGTGCACTTAATAATACAAGCGCACTGGTTTTCATTTTGTATTTTTTAGAAACACCAACCTATGGTAGTGCAATTATTGTGATTATTTTAAATTCATTACTCATCAAAAGTCGACACATAGTATAACAATATTCATATTAATTAAATTTTTATTAATGGATTTGAATGTGATGTTTAGATTAATTTGTTATATCATATCATAATTATTTTGGTTTTTTAAAATTCATTATTCATCAAAAGTCGACACATATATATGTTATAACAATATTCATATGAATTAAATTTTTATTACTGCATTTGAGAACGAGAATGGAGAATGCAATAGCGACAATAGAGAACACAATAGAATAAATTAAAACATTTTTTATAATATATATATATATAAGACATTCTTTTTCATACAAAATGAGACAGTTATTGGTATCCCTTTATCTTTCAATTGGGACACTATGTCCATTACATTAAAAAAAATATTTGATTTCACAGACATTTTTCCAAAAATAGTACAACGTCTTGTTTTTATATCCAAACATAGTGATCATCATTCTTCGCTTGAACTTCTATCACTGCTAGAGCTACTTCCATGACTTGGGTTATGTTCAAAAATGTTTTGTTTACGACGTTGATTGTTTTCTTCTTCTTCACCTTCTTCCATCTACAAACATAAAAATAAACTATAATGAGTGTATATACATTGGAGAGAATAATGAAAATTGCAATATTAAATAATATACATCAATGTAAATTGAAAAGAAATGACGTACCAATGCAACAATTGACTCATAAACTATACACATTCTTTCAAAACCATGTAACATGCCATCTTTCAAGATTTGATATGTTGGCGCAATGCCATACTTTGTTTCCTACAAGTTTTATACCCCATAACAAATCATATATTTAATATAAAAGAATTTTTTTTTTCTATTAATTATAGACGGAGCTAAGTAAAACAAGATCGATAGATACTTACAAATTCCACAATTAAGTTTTGATATGCCAACATATATGCACAACGCATATTTAAACCAATTTCAATCAATTCCTCTGATGATTCTTCTTTTTATGTTAGCACCTGTTTGGAGACATTCAATGACGATTTTGTAAAAAAACTTAAAAATACAAAAATGAAATCTAGTTAAGTTGTTATAAGGAAGTAACAATTACTAAAAAAATTAGATATCAATCATTTTCTTCCTTGTCGTCCTATTTTATGTGCTGAATGGGCTCCATTTTCTTTTCTTTTCTGCAAGAAAATACTTGAATATTAATATTTAATGCTAAATTGTTTATTTATTTTACCTAATGATCAAAAAATTCAATGATTACATATTACATTTGAAGCACGTTATTGTTGAGATGGCTCCTCCCGCAATGCAATTTTGTCAATTTCTTTGACCATCTCCTTGTACACCTTTTTGGACATTCCTACTGGCATATTTTTGATATCAGCTCGTTCATCTTTTGAGATTTTCATAATCTTCCTGAAAATGTAACATGACAATAAACTATTTAATTTTTATATTGATATATGAAAATTAAGTATAACAAAATTGATATTTATAAATAATTATAGACAAACATCTAAAGGAATATTACTTTTTCATTCCTTCTTTTTTTGTTGTTGTATGTTTTTGCTATTAAAATTCTAACATGTCTCATTGACCAATTCTCTGGAAACTCTTCTTGTAGTCTACATAAAATCTGGTTCTTGGAATCATTGGATTGGTTTTTGTATTATAAGTGGAAAGAACGTCTATACATTCGTTCCACTAGATCCCTCAAACATTTGTAAAAAAATTTCCCCCTTTCGTTAACCTCCAACACCACTCCATATGAGCTAAGGAGCAATTCATTTTCATTTGTATGTTCTATTGTTTTTATTTTCTTAGAACAACATTCCTTTTCTGAGTTGTTGGTCCTTGTAGAACATTAAACAGAGGTGAATTAATAGACTTTTTCACACATGTTATCTAATAATTTTAATTATATTATTAATGAAAACTAAAAAAAGAAACTCAATTTGGATCGATAGTATTTTTTCATTCACCCGATTCATCCTTTTGCAATTTTTCCATCAAGCTTATACGTTCTTATAGTCCTAGATCAAAAATAATCTTATCGAGCTTCATCATTTTGTGGCTCTACATGATACACATTAAACAATACATATTATTTAAACTTACATATAGTTCAAAAATAAAAATTTTGTAAAAAATTTACAAAGAACTTACATTTTTTGCTTTTGATCTTGACGTGTTATCAGTATTTTTGTTACATGATATCTTGTCAGCAATTTCTTTAACAATATCAAACCTGTATCATATCATTCAATAATATATTTTTAAATAAAGTGTCAACTTCTCAATTAAAAAAAAAAAAATCTAAAAAAACCGGTGCGACATTCATGGTGAACGCACCGACGTGGGTGCGTGTATGTATTTACCATGCACCGCAAAAATAGTATAATACACCGTACGGTGCTCTTTGTCAACAAGAAGTCCCGGTGTGTTACATGTCAATGACCGCACCGGTTAACCATCATAAAAATAATAAAAATCATCTAGTGTTAGTTTTTTAAGCATAAATCAGTGCTATATTTTACATATGGCGCACCGTTAAAAAAATCTTATTTTTTCACATTACTTATCTGGTGCTCTTGTAAACAACAGAGCACCGATGCGCTACCTTACATAGGGCACACCGGCAAAATATCTGTTTTTTTTTAAATCATTCCAAGGCCGAACATGGATTAGGATATGACTATGCCAATCATCCCGTCGGTTGCATGTCTAGGTCTATATTTACCAATAAAAACCCTATAAATCTAAATTACAAAGTCCTAATTCTGAATCACAGAAAAAAGAAGAAGAAAGTGGAGAAACAAAAAGAAAGTAAGGTTTGTATTTTTTGAAAAAAAAAAAATTCGAAATTGAATGTTCGCGGTGCGTCATAATGAAATAGCGCACCGGATGCATATTTTTCTAATTTTTTATAACAATACTTTCGTTGTACGTTGTGATAACAAAGCGCCCCGGTGCACTCTTTCAGATAGGGCACACCGATTTTTTTTTTTTTTAATTTACGCAAGGGCCGACATGGATTGGGATCCGACTATGTAGGTCAACATGTTTGTTGGATGTATTAGGTTTATATTTAGCAATATAAACCCTATAAATATAAATTGAAAAGCCCTAATTCTGAAATCACAGCAAGTAGGAGAAGACAGGGCAGAAACAAAAATAATGTAGGGTATGTTTGTAAAATGGTTTTTTTTCAAAACAACACGTTATATGGTGCACCATAATGTAAAAGTGCATTGGTGCCATATGTTACATATGGCGCACTGATAAAAAAAAAAAAAAAAAAAAGAATTTTTTTATCATTGTACTTGCGCCATGCACTGGTACAACCAAGCGCACCAATGCACAACGTTACGCAAGGCGCATCGGCGAAAAAAAAATCAGTATAAAGATTGACGCAAGGGCCAACATGGATTGGGATCCGACTATACAAGTCATCCTATGGGTTGGATTTCTTATGAGTACAAAAACCCTATAAATCTAAATTGAAAAGAAAGAGGGAGAAAAAATGGCAAAAACAAAAAGAATATAGGTTTTTGTTTCTAAAAATTGATTTATTTTTTTATTTTTGTTTCTAAAAACTGCAGAAAAGGTAAAAAAACAAAAAGTTAAAAAACAATAAGATTTGATTTTGTATTTTACTTCATAAAAAACTAGAGAAAAAATAAAATAAAACAATAGACTTTGATTTCTTATTTCACTGCATAAAAAAAACTGAAGAAAAAAGTACAAAAAAACAATAAACTTTACTTACGTCGTTTAAAATTCTATGGTACAGGGTTTGAATTACCAGAGGTTTGGAATTCTGATTGTCTAAATACTTCTGTTCAAATGTATTTCCCTACAACACAGTGCTCTCGTGCTCTGTTTGCTCCAGGTATGTATCCTGCAAATCTCTGGCTGATTTTTTTTGCAAAAATAGTGAAATAATGAAAGTGTTTAGTATTTAAAGAAATGTTTTATGAAATTTGATTTTCAAAAATATTTTGCCGTCCAATTTTCAATTTACCGCCTTTTTTTCCACTTAAAGAAAACAGGGTTGTGCTTTTTTTATTGTGGCTATTCATTGACCAGTGTGTCGTTTAATTGAACCGCACCGGTGCTACTTGTTAAAAAAGCACACTGGTGTGCAAAATAAAAAACTGACCGATGCGGTTATCTGAATAGTACGCACCGGAATTACATTTAGGTTTGTCCACCAAAGTTTATTGTTGTTTTGCTCAAATGCAGGGAGAAAATATCATATATTATATGAAATGGACAATTCTTCAAAATGCAACTCGTTCCATAATATTTCTCAAATTCCATCGCGGAGTTCTCCCTATCCATGTGGAGACGTAATATTCACTTCAGATTTGTTTTATTTTTTCACTATCTAATTGAATTTATGTATGTTTTTTATCCATGTAGTCAATCATGCACAACTTAATTAAATTTATAATGTATACAAATTTGCAGGTTCATGCAGATTCATCATCGAGTTCAGATGCACAAAATTATATTCAAAGTACTACTCCAAAATATCGAAAGTTCTTATCAAAAGTTGCATACCACAAGACACATTTGGTAGATGAAAATGGATAGCCGCTTCACCTTGCCAATTGTAACAATATTGCATCTTCTAGCCATAATCCCAGGACAGTGATGGTAATTACAATTATAATTGTTTGGTATATATATTGATTAATATGTAATTATTTCAACGTCAAACCAATTTATAATCATGCAATATTATCAACGAGGTTACAAATTGATATCATAATATTTTGTACTAATCATGTTCAATTTTTTTTTTTTTAATTATTAGGATTCCAGTGATGATGAACGACCTACCTACCATCTTCCGTTGCACCCCACGACAATGTCAAATCAAGAAAATATTGAATTAAGAGAAAAAATTGGAGAGGAACGATACCAAGAATGGTTGAATCAACCACCGATTCAATTCTGGCTATGTCCATATTCACCAATTAGGAATGACTACAGCAATAGTAGTTCTTCACAAGCTAGAAATGGAGAAAATCAAATAGAGGTTGGTATGGATGATTACTTAAGGGATACGACTGCCATGGAGATAATGTTGTTAGATGCATTCCAAAATGATGATCAGCTAGGGGATGATGCTCATATCACTGACACCTTTTTCGAAAGCCTTAAATTTGCTTCCACCACCCCTCCCTTTAGACCCAACGGTCAGTCAAAGTCTACCAAGTTGGGGACAACAATGTTACTGTACAACTTGAAAGCAAAGTTTGGCTTGTCGAATGCATGTTTCTCGAAAATTTTGAGGTAAGTTACCATAAAGTACTTCCCTTATATATAAATTTGAAATATAATCAGTACACTGCAATGAACATTACAAATGTTAGATTTTATGAACGTTGATAATTATATCGACATTAATGTAAATTTATTAATATAGTTTTCCATGATCACCAACTACAGGTTATTCAAAGATAATGTTCTTCCGAGTGATAATGTCTTGCCTAGTAGCTGCGAAGAGGCAAAAAAATTGTTGAAAATGTTGGGTGTTGAGTACATATCATATCATGCATGTCCAAATGATTGTATTATATATAGAGGAGAATATGCAGACAAAGAGATGTGTCCGAAATGTGGGCATGACAGGTATGATAAATCAAAAAAGAAGGGTAAATCATTTATTGGTCCTCCTCTTAAGATATTGAGGCACATGCCTATAATCCCAAGGATTCAAAGGCTCTTTCATTGCAAATAATTAGCTATGTTGCAGGGATGGCATGCCTCACACAGAAGTGAGTTGGGAGTTATGTGAATACCAACTGATTCAATAGCCATGAAGCATATAGAGGATACGTGGCCCTAAAAATTCAAGAATGAAGTACGAAGTCTACGACTCAACATAGCCATGGATGGCGTCAACCCATATTCCCTCCAGAACACCAACTATTTTGTTTGGTCTATAGTAGTGATCAATAACAATATCCCCCCATGGTTGTTCGTGAAGAATGAACATCTTATGTTGGCTCTCATAGTCCCTGGTAGAAGACAAGTGAAGAATATGGATGTCTACTTACAACCACTGGTAGATTGATTGAAGGAATTATGGGATGGGATAAATGTATACGATTTATCAAGACCCATCGCAGCAAAGAGGAGGTTTACATTGTATGGCATATGTGCTTACACGACACATGATTATCCAGGCTTAGGAGTTTTCTCTGGTAAATTACATGTTTAATTTATTGATTTGTTTATATATAATGTAACAATATTCTTTCACATATTAGTTATTTAATTTGTTGTAATATTATTGGTTCTGATCTTCATGATATTATTTAACGTACCATGCATATTAATTAATGTATACAAATATAATCTCGCAGGTTTTGTAACAAAAGGGTATTTTGGATGTAAATGTTGTGGACCTTCTCTGAAAGCTAGATGGTACAAGGACCTACGAAATCCAGTGTATGATTTATCTAGGATATTCCTATCAGAACAACACCCTTACAGAAGAGAAGCATCCGCTTTCAATGGTAAACAAGAAAGAACCCAAAGGCCTCCAATAATGACACCAATTGAATGGCTTAGAGCATATGAGAGAGAGAAGGAGAAGGAGTTCACAGAAATGTTTGATTCAAATGGGGAGCCTAAGTTCGATGATCCAGATTTCTTCAACACCTATGTTGAGAAATTTCCCATTGGGATGAAAAGGAAATCTATCTTTTATTACCTCCCGTATTGGGAGCATCTTAAGATTTCCCACTTATTAGATCCCATGCATATATTTTAAAATGTTTCATCTTCTTTATGGAGGCACATATCATCAAAACAAAGTGACACATTGGTGGTTAGGAAAGATCTTATTACTTCAAAATCTAAAAACAAATATTGGCCAAGATGATTAGAAAATACAGGATCAGAGGCAAGAGCTGGTCCCTCTAATTCATGGTTTTTCAAAGAAGGTTATGTCCCATGGATTTAAAAAAAAGATGATATATCTTTGGCAAAGGAAGTTATAATGGATATGAGGGTGCCAACTTCATATGGGCATTCACTACGGCACTGCTTCACCGTGGATGACCATTTTTCAAGGTTGAAATCGCATAACGATTTGAATCTTCTAAGAGTTCGTATAATGTCAAAAGCATGATTTTATTATTTTTATATTAATAAATTTTATCCCATGCGGTGATCATAAAACATAACTAATTTTGTATATTATTGCAAGTTTTTATAACTTTGCAATGTCATTATCCTTTGTTTGTGTGTGGGTGTGTGAAACATGAATTCCCTCAAGACCTAGGACGTTCCATATCTAAATTATCTGCATTTGTACGTTGGATCATGTCAAAGGAGATTCATGTGGCTAGCATTCCACAGTGGTGTCAAGAGATAGTTGAGATTGTTTGTATGTTTGAGAAGGAACTGCCGACGAGTTTCATGGACTTATAGGTTCATCTTCTAATCCATCTAGTAGATGAGGTTGAATTAGTTGGGGTTGTTTCTTTTCGTTGGATGTTCTTCTTAGAGAGGTACATGAAGAAATTGAAAGGTTTTTTTCGACAAAGGGCAAAACCTGAGGGGTGTATGGCAGAGGGGTACATATCGTATGGGTCTTTCTACTATGACAATGAGTACATCAAGCATATCGACAACAAACCAGGTGCGGTGATTTGGGGCGATGAATTGGATGAAGACAAAAGAGAAGGAGAGTTGCTCCAAACAAGTGGAAAAAAGCGCTTGATAAAGATTAAGCGACTTATAATTTTTCAAATTTACAAAAAGTAATTAATATTCATGTTGAACTTCAATATAATGTATATTTTGATCTCTAAGTACTATATAATGTTGGTTTGATTTCATCAGTGAATGCAGAAATTGAAGCAATCAATAAATTCATTCTTTACAATTCTGAAGCGACCCAACCGTGGGTCGCATTGTACGGACAAAAAATAATGAAATGGGATAGTGACAGGAAAGAATTCAGACGGTTGAATGGTAGAAGTGTGCCTTATCCCGATCATTTAAAAGAAAATATGCCAAAAATATGCCCCAACAGTTGGGTTGCTGACCAAGTCAGAGAGAAATACGGTGCTACCAGTCATTACCCGCGTGCTGAAGAGGATGCGCTAAACGTAGGGATTGGGTGCAACAACTTGGTAATAATTTATAAGTAAATTTGAAACTTATATTAAGACATCTACATTTCATATTTTAACTGTTGGATTATTATTTATAAGACACATGACACTTATATGATTTTTTAAACTTTTTTATAATAGGTGCATTTGTTCCCATCTATGTGGGCATATGGACACCATTTTCGCATAGAAAATGCTGATGCTGGAAACATCACAAAAGACTGTGGAGTGGAAGTATATTTTGATCAATCTATTCGATCTAGCCACTGTGATCAACAACTAGTAAGAGGGATGTTAGGTTACGTTGGAAAGATATAAGAGATCATTGAAGTCGATTTTTCTGCTTTCCAATGTGTTATTTTTAGGTGCGCGTGGTGGGACACCTTTGATCAGAATAATGTAAAGGAAGATCGTGACAGTAAGCTGATATATATCAACTCTAAAAACATGTGGGATGAAGCTTAAGGAGCCCTATGTTTTCCCTAAACACTGCAACCATGTGTTTTGCTACCCAGATGTGTTGGATAGGGATTGGTGGTTCGTATTGACACATGAACCTAGATCAAAACATATTTTTGAGAACAATAGTGTTATCATGCCATGCAAGCTAGAAGATAATGAGGGTCATCATGAGAACCAAGAGTGATATGGTACAATATGTGTTATTTCATCAATATTTATACTTTTTAAGATGATTTTTTCGATTTTTTTTTTTTTTTACAGAAACGGTTATGGAATATTATTGAAGACTTGGCCTAACTGCCAAAATTATTTTTATAGTAGGCAGCGCCATAGCCCAAAGTGCCTCACCACTCAGGATGAAAATGGGGCTGATGCTTGAACTCCATCTCTTAAAAGATGCTGCTATGAAATCAATTTCAGAAATTTTTCCAAGTTTATGGATACAAACGAACTGACTAAGAAGAACGCAGTAAAACATGACAGCTAGTTAATTTAGGGAATAGGTTCCCATGTTTCTTCTCTGTCTCTCATCATGTTTCCACCAGAAAGAAGGGATACTCTATTGGCTTCTATATCCGCGTCCTTGTTATTGATTCTCAACACATGGAATAAATTCAACTTCTGGAAAGAGTTTCCCAAGTCTTTGATTCTAGTAATCAGCCTTGCTAATCTTAAATCCACTAGTGGATAATTTGACACAATAGCATTAATAATGATCCGAGAATCACCTAAAAAAATTTCTTCCCTGATGTTTAAGGCTTTGAGTAGCTTGAGACCTTGAAAAAGAGCCAAATCCTCAGCTTGGTTGTTGGGTGAGAGGCCCAAACCCCAGGCGAAGGAGTGAGCCTTTTTTCCATATGGTTTCAAAATGACACCACCTACAGCAGCCTTTCCTGGATTTCCCTTTGTTGCCCCATCGAAGAATAGGGAATGCCTCGATTGATTTGTGATCCAGTCATGAAAATATGATTCTGTTTCCCTTATTTTCCAAGGTTTGGGAAGGGAGACAATACTTACAGCTTTCTAAAAATGCAGATCAAGGAAGGAGCCCCAGTATATGTCTTGCTGACTAAGGCTAGAATCATCTTTTAGATCTCTCAGGAATTCTTTTAACTGGCATTTTATCTTGACTTCTATGGATTTGGGGGTCTTCTCCATATTTCTGAAGATTCTTTTGTTCCGTTCGAGCCAGATCTACCAACAAATTATTTTGGGAAGAGAGGAACACGCAGCTTTCATTACCTTATTTGTTTGAGGGGGACCCAGATACCTGTTCAACCATTTTGTGAATAGCTCAGGAGTGGAGTTTGGGAGATGGAAATTGGGATTCAAGATGCTCAGCGAGTCAGTCTAGATTTTCACCGAGAATCTGCATTCCAACATCAAATGAATGACGGTTTCCGATTTTTCTTTGCATAGGGTGCACCTTGAAGGTCCATGAAACCCTCTCTTCTGCAAATTTTCATCTGACAAAATTTTACTGTGGTATAATAGCCAACAGAAATAATCAATTTTGGGCCACGAGGGGCAGTTCCATATTCCTTTCCAAGGCTCCAGGTTTTGAGGGGCGTGAAGTCTCTCCCTAACTTTTTCATATCCCATCGCAACGGAGTACCCCCCAGCCTTTGATACCCATCCTCTCGTGTCTTTTTTACTTGACAGTGTGGGTGCCATACCATGCAGTTTTTCCAAGAGCGTTCACCATTCATGTTGCAGCTCGGGTGGCACATTAATTTGGTTCCAGCCTACCCAATAAGGACCATGCCAAACAGAAATGTCCCACAGAGAATTATACCCTGCTTCCTCCATCCAACTGCACAATGCACAAAGAGAACTCTTATCCGCGAAGGAATCATTGTTCATGATTCTGTCTGTCCATAAGTTTATTCTTTTACCGTTTCCGGGAATCCAGAATTCATGTGTTGTAATAAGAGATATAGCTTTGGCATATAGATTTAGAAAGGGCGAGTTGGCATGCTGGAGCGGTTTGTCCAAACAACGAGTACATTTTCCCCTGAAGTATTTTCTCCATAGTGCTAATTGGGCCCAGCTTGGCTTGGGCGCGATGATTTTCCAGAGAATTTTTTCTCCCATGGCAATATTCTAGTAACAGAGGTTCTTGAAATTCAAGCCCCCTTCCAAAATAGGTTTCGAAATTGTCTCCCAATTGACTAAAGGCAGCTTGTTTTCACTCTGTTTTCCTCCCTTCCAAAAGAAGCGATAAGTGTACTCCTCCATCTTTCTAAGAATACCAACAGGAGCAAGAAGAACTGAGAAGAGAAATAAAGGGAGACTTCTTAGCACAGATTTGATAAGAACAGTCTTGCCCGCAATATTGAGCCAGGAATAGCCCCAACATTGAAGCTTGTTCTTGAATTTCTCCAATTGTGGAATCCAATCTTTACTGTAGGCTCTTTTGAGGAATATTGGAAGGCCCAGGTACTTGAAGAAAGACCAGGACTGGGAGGCAACAAAGCCCAAACAGTTAGCAATAGAGGAAAGCAAGCTGGGCAGAGTGTTCCAACTGTAAATGTGACATTTTCCCTTGTTTAAAACGCTACCAGAGGCCTCACAATCGTCATCCAACACTAATTTGAATTTGGTGGCTGAAATAATAGTGGTAGCCCCCAGTAACAAGGTTTCATCTGCAAATAGGGCGTGATTAATATTTTTGATCCCTCTTGCTATGCAAAGCCCATTGAGTTCCTGATCATGCAGCTTCTTGTCTAAGAGAAAGATAAGAGCCGAGGCTTGGAGGACAAAGAGAAGAGGAGAGAGGGGGCACCCTTTCCTAACACCCCTTGTGGCTTTAAAGAAGTTAGCTGCTCTACCATTCACTAAAGGAGCGATCCAGGGCTCTGAGATGCAAGCCCAAATCCATTTTATAAAGCTCACATCAAAACCAAACTTGCTCAAGACATTAAGCAGAAAACTATGCCTTACTGGATCAAATGAATTTGCTAAATCAAGTTTGACAACTACTATACCTCTTTCATTTCAGTGCAGGCTAGAGTGGATTGCCTCTTGGACTAATGTAAAGTTGTCCACGATCTGCCTGCCATGAATGAATCCTCCTTGGTTCTCTGGGATAATTTTAGGGAGGATGAGCTTCAATCGATTTGCAATTACTTTGGTAATTAACTTGTAAAAAATATTGCAAAGGGACATTGAATGAAATCTGTTGAAGGTTATGGCTCCTTTCTCCTTAGGGATGAGGGCAAGAAACGCAGAGTTAGTGTTGCCTCCAATTTTCTGATATTCTTGGGATTTTTGGACCATTTTGAAGAGATATTTTTCAACTACCGGCCAACAGACTTGAAGAAACCTGGCTGAAAATCCGTCTGGTCCTGGAGCCTTGTCGGGATCCATAGTGAAAAGGGCATCTTTGAATTCATTCTTGATGACTTTGGATTCTAGAATAAGATTCATGTTGTCTAAAATTGAATGAGGAACTACATCAACCAGATCTGGATGAGGGTCCGGATCCATTTCCTCGCTGTACAGACTTTTGAAATGAGAAAAGGCTGCTTTCTTGATGCTTTCAAAGTCCTTGTGAATGAAATTCTCTTCCTTGATCTCAAATATGGAGTTGAAGCATTTCCTGGCCTGTGCTTGCTTGTGGAAAAAGGAAGAGTTCTTGTCCCCTGCTTTAAGCCAAAGGCTTCGGGACTTTAGCCTCCAATATTCTTCTTCAGCCAAACAGGCCTTATAAAAATTTTGCTGAAGGTGGGCCTCTTTGTCTAAAATCTCCTTGGTTATAAAAGCATCCTCCACTTGAAATTGATGGGTGTCTAGAATGTTTTGAATTTTTTTCCTTTCTATTACCGGGTTGGGCAGCAATTTGGCCCAGCGTTTCAGGGCCACTTTCACTCTTCTGAGTTTTTCCTCCCAGAAAAAAAAGGGGGAGCCTTTAACAGGCATTCTCCAACTATCCTTGACTAAGAGCATGAAGTCAAGCTCCTTGGCCCAGAGGGGACTGAATCTAAAAGGAATAGGGCCCGAATCAAGATGATTCTGAAGTTCAAGCTTGATGGGCTTGTGATCCGAGATGCTGCTGGAGAGAATTTGCTTTCTAGGTTCTAACCCAAGAAAAAAGAAGGAGCTTTGAATGAAGAATCTGTCCAGTTTGGATGCAATATGCCCTCAACCTATTCTTTTGTTAGACCAAGTGTACTTACCGGAAGATGGCTTGATGTCTAGCAGGTCCCAATCCTGCGTCAGATCCTCCACCCATTCGCTTGCTAGATCTCGAACAACGTTGCATCCTCTCTTATCTGACGAGAGAAGGGTGAGATTGAGATCGCCCGCAATAATGATATTTTCCAATTTTACTAGGTCAGCTTGGATACTTATAGAATCCCAACAGGCCTTTTTTTCTCCAGCATTCACTGGGACATACACGTTGAAGAGATGGAAAATCTCTTTTGTAACTAGGTTCTGCATTTGTAGAAGTAGCCAATGGGTGTTCTAAGTTTCAGAAATAACTGAGAACTTGCTAGCGTTCCAAAGGGTTCCCAACCTTCCCGAGGCCCCTCGGTTGGAGATTGCTTTTGCTTCACTTTTGTTCCAAAGTTTCTTACTTGCTTGCAGGAAGACTCTGTCCTCCAATTTGGTCTCCTGGACAAGAAGTATGTCAGGGACTTCTATCCTTATTAAACCTTTAATGGCTTCTTCTTTGGCTCTGCTCCCCATACCTGTACAGTTCCAGGATATGATCTTCATTTTTTATGCTTCTGATGGGCTCCCTTTAAGCCTTGGGGCTGATTTCTCGCCATCTTCAGTTTTGAAGCTAACAACTTCTCAAGAGTTGGTTGGCTGCCCTGGAGCTTTTCTTTATACGTTTCCTACTCTCTTTTTTCCCTATCATTCTTGCGGCCTCTTGTGGATCTCCTGACCGAGGCTTGAGACTCTCCCATTTCTCCTTCCTCCTCTGAATCTTCTGATTCATGTTCTTCCTCCTCGACTTCTAATGGAATACCTTTGGAGCTTTATGCGGCAGTTGTTCTCTTGAGAGAAACAGAGGGAGTGCCTTTTTTTGGAGAGACTGGTTTTTTGGATCTCGACCTCCTGAGAAACCTCTATTTGCTGGCTTAGAGGGTCAAACTTGTTTTCTTGACCTTTTTTGGGAGGGGACTTCTAAGCTTGGGCCTGAAGAGGGTCATTGCCATTAGGGCCTCTGGGATTTTTAGCTTTGTGAGAAGTCTTTGAACGCTTGAATTGATTCCAGCCCTCCTCCTTACCTTTCTCTGCCTCAACATTGGACGGGCATCCTCTGGAAAAATGGCCATAGACATGACATTTCCGGCATTTGAAGGGCATCCATTCATAATCAAGTTTCTGCACATGGGACCAGCTACCAAAATTGATTTTAATGGCCTCCGGGAATCCCACCTCTAGATCTACTTCTACACAGATACTAGCACAGTCATATTGGTCTTTATTGTTTGCCCGATCTATAAATTTCCCAAGGGCGTTTCCGATGTGCTTCAAGGAGTCTCAGTTCCAACAGTGCACACAGAGGTTTGGGAGCCGAACTCACACTGGAACCGCCGTGGGAACATCAACAGCAGGATCGAATTCTGGTGTCCATTTGTTAAGATAGAGGCCCTGAGGACCCATGAAGTAGGGGCCATTCTGGAAGATTAGAGCCTTATCATATTTTGAGGAGAACTCAAAGAGGAAGAACCCTCACCCAAGGAAATAAGAGGTAACGTTGTGCTTGATCAGAGGAGCCCGGATCTTGTTAACCCAGATCTTGGTAGATTTTGGAGAAGGCCAAAGCCCAGTGAATTGGCCCACGAGGGAGCGATCAGCTAGGGATAGAGCTACTCGAATGGGGGTCTCTGGAGGCAGAGAAATTTCCAGAATATCTTCAAGCTTCTTCACAAATTTGGTTGCTTCGCTTTTTTTCTTCTGAGGCAGGCCAGCCAGAAGCAGAGGAGGCTCCTTGCGTGAGCTCTACGCCTCCATGAGGACGAAGCCCTAGGGCAAGGCTGCACCACAGGATCGCAGTCAAGCAGCACAGGTTAGGTTGCAGGTGGAGCTCACACGCCCCACCAATCAATGGTGATTTTTTCGAAATATTAATGTAATATGTATTTTGAATTAATTGGTAATTTGCATTATGTTAATGTTAAAATCAATAATTCACTTGATAATTTGGTATTATGTACTTGATCTCAAAAACAATGGCGTATTGTATAAATAAATTCTTTTTTTGTATCTAAGATCATAATAAAATAATGATAATTCTAATTAATTAAGTACAAGAATTTATTTGCATTATTTTATAAATTTCCTTATGTTACAATAAATCAATATATTATTCTATATTTATTATTTTACAATTATTTAAAATTTACAAATTTAAAAATTTAAAATTTTTAATAAATTCATTTCACATTAATACAATTAAATTTTTACAAATATTTTACATACAATTAGAATTAGAATTAGAATTATTAGAATTACAATTACAATTTTACAATTTCACGTACAATAACAATTATAGAATTTTACATATATACAATCACAATTTTACAAATTAAAAAATTTCAATTACAATTACAATTTTAGAAATTTACATATATCTCATTACAATTACAATTTTAGAATTTTAAATATAATTAGAAATACAAATATTACAAATTTACAATAACATGATCATTTGGTATTTATAAATTAATTAATAAACATCACTTTCATGATAAGCATCGTACAAACATCATATTTGACTAAAAAACACATTCAAAATCGCTATCTACATCATCGTGATCATGATCATCTAACAAAACACAATTAACATTATATATTAACATCATCAGTACAACACAAACATCAAATATACATCTCATGTTATCACATACACATCTATCTGCAAGCTGCACATTAAATGAACATATCTAACATCACCTAATAACATACACATAATGATGATCACCAACATGTAAATTAAGTACAACTACAAAATGAACATAAAATACATGGAACACACACACACACACACACACACACACACACACACACACACATATATATATATATATAACTGAATAATGTTAAAAATATACAACTGTAATATAAATATCATGGATCAACCGATGATCGAGCCTCATCTCCATGATGACTGCTGGTAGATGCTACTGAAGGCTCATGCAAATTAGGCGCGGCGCGAGGCCGTGAACGATCATGAGATTTCGATGGTATGCTGCACCTCACAGACTGTCCATCATGTGTTGCGGCTCGCTCATAACGTGCGACAGTCCTCGTCAGTTGCGTAAGGGCTGTCGTAACTCCTATGACATGCCACATCAAGCTGTACATGTCACGCAGCATACCTCTCCACATCTGTAAGAGCCTATCATCAGCTGCTATATCTCTGAATCAGTGGGGCAGATGCCCACCTCAACAAACAATGCAATGAGTTGGTCGACCAACTCCATCCTTTATGTAGCATCACTTAGACATCGACCGCGAGCCAGTGCACCAGCAGGAGCAAGTGTCTGATCTGCATCGGCCTCCTGCTGATCCTTGCAGGTAATATTTGGCATCATGCCCTCTGCATCATCATCAAGATCCACAACTAGATCAAGTGGTGGTGGTGGCATCTAATCCTCACCATCATAAGAGCCAATGTCTACAAAATATATACAAGTACACAATAATAATTAGAAAATTTCATTACACAATTTAATAAAAACAAGTTAAAGAAAATGTTAGAATAAATTTAAATAAAATAGTAATATTAACTCTATCATCTGGCGGCTCATCATATGTGAAGAGGATGTTGGCATACCCTCGCCAATCCAACCCCACATAAGGACAAGGGACCATAACGAAGGGATGCTCAAAAACACTAGCTAGCAATCCCAGTGCATCATCTGATATCCTCGCTGGACACAGAGTCTCCTCCCTCTTGGGCATCATCTGCCCCCACATATGCATACATGCCTCAGTAATCGGCCTACGAGGCTACCGAAGAAAAGAAGGTCTCGTCTCTGGAAACCTCTCAAAAAATAAACAAAAAATCTCTGAAGCAAAAGGGACGTTGACCCTCCCTTGTGCACGAGCACGACATCTATCTAATGTTGTACAAAACTACCGTAAAAATATGGCAGACCACTTGACAAGTCATGGCTGCTGTAGTAAAGAATCAACATAATATTAAAACTCGCAACTAATGTGTTTCCTATCACTGGTGTTGTGCGAAATGGTCGAAATGATAAGTTAGAGACACTGGACCTCCTCACGACCAAACGCACCACTACGTAGTTGTCCTCCAGAGGCCTTAAAATCTGAAGGAAACAATATATCTGGTCTAATGTATCTATGGGAGTAAAATAACTGACTCCCTGCCACACAGCCAGCTAGAACCTCGGGGAACGAGGAAAAATCCACCCTTCTCCTCAAAAGCCCTGTAATAAAATATACATCCTCCTTAGTGGGCATGTACCAATGGTGGATACCAACTCAGAAACCCTGTTGCTGGGCATTCCACCTTCAGATAAGATGTCTCAAAAAACCACTATGGGACTTTAGGGAAGTAGCCTCCTCATAGAACTTGAGGAGGCCTACCTGCCTTAGGAGCCCCTACGTCGCTGCTGTAATAGGGCGAGGGTACTCATCTCTCTCCCTCTCTCTTGCCTCCCACAGGCGAACCATGTTATATTGTTCCTCCTGTTGTTGTTGTTGTTGCTCCTCTTCTCTCGTTTCACGTCTCTGAATGACTGACATATTAAACACAAATTTTTAATTAAATGACACATGTATTTACAAAGATACGTATATAAATATTTTTTGAAAATAAATAAAACAATAGTCGATGCGCCACAAACATAGTCACACACCAGTAACGGTGCATACCTCCACATAGACTCATCAGAGATGGTGCACATAATGATATAAAAAGCACCGGAGCGATGCTCCAGAAAATATTTTTAGCACACCGTTAACTACGTGCGGTGTCAGGAGGTCGGTGCGCTGACTTCACTAGACACCTCAGGGCTTATAGCTAACTCAGCACACTGCCCTCCTACCATCGTATATAGTCGTACGGTGTGGCCAGGTATCCGAGCACACCGCTCTTTGTCGTAAAATTAAAAATTACACAGTGCGCCTTTGGAATCCGCCCCGGAACCGGTGCGGATACACTTAGCACTAGTTTACCAACCCGAATCGTTGACAATGTCGATTTGCGGTTCCGGTGCGCTGAAAAAATTACGTGCCCCGGGGCGGACAATTTGGTCAATGCATTGGGTGGCCATGATTCAACATTGTCAACGGTGCGGCCTGGTAAATGACCGCACCACATTTTTAAAAAATTTTAAAATAACACCGTGCGCCTCGCGGTACTGCCCCAGACCCCTTGTGCTGAAGGTGCCGCCTATAAATTTACATGCAGCACTGCAACTGGTGCGAGTCGAACGGCTCGAGTGCACTGCACGACATTTTTTTTTTTAATGGTTAATTTTAAAGTTTTTTCAAATTATAATCCACTAAAAGGTTTAATTATGGAAAAACAAGAAAAATACCTGTACATTTACCCATCGAGGAGGCATATTGGCTGTACAATTTTAAAAAAAAAAATTGTCCATTGTTTTATAAATTCAAGATGGAGATTGGTGGCAATGTACAGTAGCAATGCGTGCAATAAGTGCAATGGGAGCACAGATGTCAGTGCGGCTCAAGCAAGGATAACTTGCACCAGTACTTGAGAGCTCTGTAGTACTGACAAAAGTGAAAAATGCAGTTTTTTGGCTGTAATTTTTTTTTATTTAACCCTGTTCCGATGCATGGGGTTTTTACTGGAGTACTGGTACGTTGTCGTAATGCCGCACTGGGCGCTTGATGTTTTCGCATGCTTTTAGGAGGCACCGGGGCGGCAAAGTGTAACGCAACGGTGCGTTATAGTAACTCGACACACCGGTAACGGTGTCCGGTGAACCAATGACTTTTGCGCTTTTTTGGGCATAATTTTTTTATTTAACCCTATTCCGGTGCATGAGATATTTACTGCAGCACTGGTGTGTTTCCTGTATGCCACGCCAGGCTCTTTCTGTTTTCGTGTGCTTTTAGGAGGTATCAGGGCGGCGTAACATCATCGCACCGGTGCTCTACAATATCATCATGCACCAGTAACGGCATCCGGTGAACCAATGATTTTTGCAGTTTTTTGGCCGTAAGTCTTTTTTATATAACCCTATTCCGGTGCACGGGGTTTCTAGAGTACCATTGCATTTCCCGTATGCCGCACCAGGCTCTTTCTGTTTTCGCGCGCTTTTAGGAGGCACTGGGGCAACGTAGTGTTAAAGCATCGGTGCTCTACAGTATCATGACGCACCAGTAACAGTGTCTGGTGAACCAATGATTTCTGCGGTTTTTTTGCCGTAATTTTTTTTATTTAACCCTATTCCGATGCATGACATTTATGGGGACCCCAGTGCGTTTCCATCCTTCCACCCTGGGAAGTTTATGTTCTGCTCGCTTTTATGACGCACCGGGGTGTGCTGATGTGACGCACTGGGGCTTTACAGTAACCTGACGCACTGGTAATGGTGCCTGGTGAACCAATGATTTCTACGGTTTTTTGGCCGTAGTTTTGTTTGTTTTAAACCCTTTTCCGGTGCATGGCATTTACGAGGATCTCGGTGCGTTTTAGTCATTCTGCACCTGGACGTTTATGTTCCGCACGCTTTTTATGAGGCACCGAGGCTGACGATATGACACGCACCAGCGCGGTTGCTGAATTAAAAACACCGGGAGGGTGTGTATGGAGTGCACTAATTCCGGTGTGTCAATGTTTTACGCATTTTTTTTGCTGTTATTTTAGCTATTTAACCATCCACTGGTGCGCGCGTTTTGTGGGCACCCCGGTGCATTTAATTTATTCCACATCGGGCAGTATCTATGCAGTCGACATGTAAAGCACCAATGCTCTACAGAAATAAAATGCACTGGGCTTGTGTGTACGGAAGGCATGGTGTCCGATGTGAAAAGTTTTCTAATGTACCGGTGTTTTTTCATATTGAACGCATCAGTGCGTTTTAGGTTGATAAGAGCACCG
This sequence comes from Pinus albicaulis, assembly GCA_034641835.2. NCBI lineage: Eukaryota > Viridiplantae > Streptophyta > Pinopsida > Pinales > Pinaceae > Pinus > Pinus albicaulis. The sequence goes on along the minus strand of CM076581.1, from coordinate 882,634,284 downwards.
GAAGAAATGCATTCGCAAAAACCTTCGCCCGCCAACCTCCTCTAGGATCCTTCGCTAGAAACGGACGTCTAGAGTATTTTCTGTGGGGTTCCTCAAAAACATCCGCTAGAGGGTCTTTTCCTTGTAGTGAACCTTGATTTAGCAGGGAATTCCAACTTTGAGAGAGACTTCCACCACCAAAGTTGATGGCATGGAACTCTTCTTTAAATTTGATAGCTATAACTAAATTTTTGAGAGTAAGATCCTGATGGTGCATGGACCCATTTAAGTTCACATTCCCAATCCCAAATCCCAACGCGTGTTATTTGTAGTTTTCTGATGTATTCTTGCCAAGCAGCTTCAAGGTTAGCATCTAGATGAAGATGAGCAGCCGATTTCCAGCCCTGGTGCTAGAATGAGGAGCCCTTTTCATCGTCTACCTATTTTAGGTAAAATATCCCACGATCTATTAAAGTTGTGACAAGTTCCCTTGGTAGTTCAAATCCTTTTCTACACCCGCTCAAGGGTCAATTCCAATTCTATATTTCTCTCCATTCCCTATGTGCCAAGAAATTCCATATTATATGACCCTAAAGGATTCCAATATAGCTTTCTAGATTATTGAAGCATTTGGGACTCGCTTGTCCAGCCTTCACACCCACTCCTCAATGGAAAGAGGGTAGACGTATTTTCTTTTGACTACTGTTGTCCATAGATTATCCGATGAGAGTATGTGCCACCTATATTTTGTTGCAAGAGAATTAGAAAAAACAAGAACATTCTTAATTCCTCCCCAAGCTTTTAGAAGAACTATCTTTTCCAATGCCACCCAATGGAGTACTCCTTCCTTTGCTCCATCCCATAGGAATTGTCCACACGACTTTCTATTTGCATTAAGGATCCATTTGGGGATCCATGTGAGGGCTATCTAATATAAAATACCTCCCAACCCTCAAGATACATTTGAAAGTCCAATTCTTTACACTTTTTTCAATCTTGGTTAGGAGCCACTTCAAGTCATGTTTTTTATAGGAGTCAGGCTTAAGGTGGAACCCCAAATATTTGAGGATATCCTTCATAATTTTTTCTTCAAATGGAAGGAAATATTGTGCCTTGTGAATTTATGCCTATGATAAACCTTCATGTACAAAAGAGGATTTTTTCTCATTTATACACATACCTATAGCTTTTAGGAACAAGTTGAGTATCTCTTTCAACTGCTGAAGTTCCCTTCTGGACTAATCAATGAACAAGAGAATATCGTCAACAAACATAAGATGTGTTATGAAAATATTTGTGGCTACCTCAACTCCTTTTGCATCTCCTCTACGTTTTGTTGTTAGAATCAGCTCAATTAAACCTTCAACGAGCAATAAGAATAGGAGGGGTGACAAGGGGTAGCGTTATCTAGGGCGTCCCTGAGCATAGAAGAAAGAGGAGGTTGTCGTGTGTATTAGTATTGAAAAACTCACATTTGTAGCACACCCCATGAGCTAGTTGATAAAACCAATATCAAATCTCAGATGCGTGAGTATTAGTTGAAGATAAGTCGAGCTAATTCTATCATATGCCTTAGACAAGCCTATTTTTGCAATCATAAATGCTTCTTTTAAAGTTGTGCATTGCTTCCTCAACAACTCATATAACCTCTTGAATTTGGCATCCATCTAATTTTTTTTTTTTTTCCTAAATATATATTTTATGTCAAATTTTTTTTTTAATTTAGTGAAAATTTATTAAAATTATATAATTTTTATAATTTAAATATTTAAATAATTCAAATTTAAATGTTTGAATATATTTTTTAGACTTAAATGCATTTATACATTAAACATATAATTTAAATAACTAAAAATTATAATAAAATTATATCTCCCTAATGGCGTCTCCATATTTCATTTTTTAAAAAAAACATAAAAGAATTAGACTATTTCTACCTTTCTCGTGAGCTTTCAATTTTCTAATGATTAAATTAATTGGAATTGCATATGTTTCATAGTCACATATATTCAACCTGTTTTCGATGAATTTAAAAACATGAACATTATATCATCCATAAATATATTATTTCTTAGTATTACATTACTATTTTAACGTCAATGTCAGTTAGAATGCGGTCCACTGTCTTACTTTAGGAAAAAAATATATGTGAAATGATCTCCCTGAATTTGCTTATATGGTATGTACTATGGATAGTAGAGTAGTACATGTAAATCAATGAATCCCCAGAAAAGATAAGCATGTAGTTGTATTTGTCTCTCTTTTAACGAAGAGATCTCGATGATGGTGGGCTGGCCAATGTTGGTATTTGTCAACCACCTTTTTTTTTTTTTTTTCAAATAACAGTTCTGAGTTTTCTTACTAATATCTACAATTATGATGACATTGCCGTCCTTTTAAAAAACCAGACGTCGTTCCCATGTGAAGTATAAGTCTCATGGCGGATAGCCTAAGAAATAAGGTTCGTCTCTAGTCAATTGGTTAACACTCGATAAATAATTGTTATTTTTTTGGGTTACAGTCATTTAATATTATTCACAATTGAATTTAAAATTGTTTAAATTTAATTGTGGATAATATATGCCACACCCATTTAATAACAGATAACTCAAAAAATAAGTTTGACCGTATTAAAGGGTTGAGTAGACACCTAAGAGTGACACAAAGTATAGGATTGGGCAAATGATTGATGATATGGGCCATTGTATTCTATGATGAGATCAGGTTGAGGTTAGGGTCTGTCAATGCAGGTGCATGAAAGGACCCACCGGTGCAGAATATAAGTTAATCTGCCCCTGAACAGACAGTTTCCATCCAGTACTTGCTTTTTCGCAACAGGGCCGACTCAGAAAAAAGGCCCCGCTTTATTCGATATGAAAGGGTGACATCTGTACTTGTCCTGTAATCAAACATCTGGAGTTGGTAGTGGAAGCAGATGCCATGATGGACTAATGGAATGGAAGATAATGAAATATTACCAGTTTTTCAGCATAATGAAATATTATCATTATTCAAAAGACTGGCAAAGGTCAGGGACGCCATTTTTTTTATAGTGTGCAGCTCCAGCTTATTGGCCCTCGTTTGTTCGTTTGCAATATTTGTTCATAGTTGTCATGTCTGTAAGTATTGGCTACTACTGTATAATGCATAGTGATCGTCTCTTTTACTTAAACCTTGTCATATATATATATACATACTATGTTTTTTTAAAGTACAATCCAATCCATCACAACGAAGCAGAAAACGGGAGTGGATATTCGGGAATCTAAGATAGAATGCTGGGTGTGCATAAAAGTGAATGGAGGTATGCAATATATATTTCTACGTTTCAAAATCGTTAAAAAACTAGTCGAAACGTACTATTGGCTATCGTAAAATATGCAAAGATTATAGACAATTATGTGAAATAAAATATTATCAATACAAATATTTTTAAAACTAAATTAATAAATAAACAAATGATATAATTTGAAAATGAAACCAAAGGGTGGAAGAGTTTCATAGTAGATTATGTGCAATAAAATATTATCAATATTAATATTTTTAAAACTAAATTAATAAATAAATAAATGATATAATTTGAAAATGAAACCAAAGGGTGGAAGAGTTTCGTAATAGATTTTTTTAGTAGACTTAAATTCTCAAATCAATTATTTATTTTATAACAAAAAAAAAATTATATACCAATTTAATATCTAATTTAATTATAATTTAAAAATTAGTTAATAATAATAATTAAAATAAATTCAATAATATGACTTTTTTTTAATATTCTAATATCCAAAACTTAATATAAAACTAAGTAAATAAACAAAAATATAATTAACATCGTAAACATAATATAAAACTAAATAAATAAACAAATAATGTTAATAAACCAATAATATAATTAATAATAAATTCTTAATTATGTTTAATTTTTCTTTCTCGTATTCTAATATCTTAAGCATGGTATAAAGTTATAATAAATAGACATCTATATAGAGGATGAGACTTCACCCAAACGTAGTTTTGGGATTATGCTTCTAATCTCTTCAAAACTATTGATTAATTTCTTCAAAACTATTGATTATGTTGATAATATTTCCAAAACTATTAATAATTTATAAGTATTTTCAATAAATTAAATTTATTTTATTATTAAATATTAAATATTAATGATTTATATATTTATGATTTTTTTTAAAATAAATTTAATAAATCAATAAAAATTTTAAAAATATATTTATATATTTATGTATATTTAAATATAATAAAAGTGAGACCTTGATGATGTGGGTGAACAAATTTCAAGTCATAGTGTTCGTGTAAGATTCAAACAAGCATAATTAGTACAAGCTTTAAGGTTCACTAGTACGAGTAAATCAGCTGAATACTCTATCTAAGCTTCATTAACTTGTTGGATCATAGTTATCAGAACTAACTCCATTGTATATATTGACAGTGCTTAGCTAACACGATCAATAAAAGGTAAACAGTAAGGAATCATCGTTTCAATGATCTTACTTGATTACTAGTAATAAGGCTTGAACATGATAGCTTACTAGAACTATTGTAGATATCCTTGTTACATCACTATTACTGCTTCAATATTAGTGTATGTCTATGGTTCTCATTATGATTTATGTGGAGTAGTGGATACTCGGGGATCCTAATGGAGGTGGGCGATCAAATTACAAGCCGGAGGGCTTGCGATGGATGTCACCTATGAGGTTGACGCGTGTAACATGTGCAATGGGCACCTAGACAACCAGCTTTGGGGAAGTAAAGCCTCGAGAAAGTTGGAGAAAATTATAAAAATTGGTTGTGGTGCATTATTATTTGTTTTTGTTTCCTTTGTATGGGTGAGAGCACGACTTGCATAATCGATGATGAGTATGCACAAGGCACCAACCTGTGCATTCTCATTTCGCTAATAAACGATATATCTTTGGGTGAGTGGGGATTGTTACTGTGAATAGCGGCTTGGAAACCCTGTCGCTCAGTGTGGGATCCTAGTGAAAGAGTTGGAGGGTATTTGGGGCGTATATGTTTTGTGTTGACAGAGAGTATGACGATGTTGGTCAACATCTTGCAGAGCCTGGCCCTCGGCCTATTTCTAAGAACCTTGGCAACACTCCAGTAAGTTGGTCCTTGTGGTATTTGGTTTGGAAAAATATTTTCCTCATTTTAGTTTCTGCAGAGGGTTCCTTGTGTGGTTGTATTTTCCGGTATCAAAATGGTATCCATGTGTGGAGAGAATTAAATGTTGCATGCTTTTGATCTCAATGCTTTTGGGGTTGGGTGGTGGGTGTTTGGTGTCTAGTGTTTTGTAGGGGTTTCATTGGGGAATTCCTTCACGTGGTTGGTTGTTCAAGATTCACAATTGTGTAGGGCGTGAATTGGGTTTTAGATTGTGGAGTTGTTTGGTTCAAGCCAACATGTTGGACAATATTGCTGCATATGAACCACAATTTTGGGGTTAGTTGGAGTGGGTTTCATGGTCATGATATAGATAAGCTTTGTGTATGGTGTGTTGCTATCAATCTAGAGATATTGAGGCAACGAGGTTGTGCCCGGAGGGGTGTAAGACCTCGTGGCCAACCACCAAGAAGGGAAGGGAAGGGGGGAGGATTAGAAATCACCATCTACACTGAATTTAATGCATTTAGTGCAAGCAATCAAATAGGATTAGAAATCATCTACATTAAAATCAATGCATCTAGTGCAAGAAATAAAATATAATTAGATATCAACGTCTACATTGAAATTAATGCATGTAGTGAAAGCAATAAAATATGATTAGAAATCACCATCCACTTTGAAATAAATGAAATTTGTGCGAGAAATCAAGTAGGATTAGAAATCATCTACATTGAAATCATTGCATCTATTGCAAGTAATCAAATATCCTTAAAAAATAAACATCTACAATAAAATCAATGCATCTAGTGCAAGAAATCAAATATGATTAGAAATCACCATCTACATTGAAATAAATGAATCTAGTGCAAGAAATATTCTTTCCTCTCTCCCCTTCCGAAACCATATATTTTTCCCTCACTCTCTCCTCCTATATCCCTCCCTTTCTCCTCCTCTCTCTCCCTTTCTCTCCTACCTCCCTCTCTCCTCGCCCATCACTCACTCACTCCTCCTCTCTCTCTTACTTTATCTCTCTTCCTTTCTCTCCTACCCCCCTCCGCTCTCTCACTTCCCCCCGCCCCTCCGCTCTCTCACTTTTCCATCAAATCCTCTCTCTCTCTATATATATATTTTTTCTTTCCAATCATATCTCTTCCCTCATCACTCCCTTTATCGTTCTCTCTCCTTCTCTCACCCCTTCTATCCATCTCTCCTTCTTTTTCTCTTTAACTCACCCCTAAAGATACACACTCTCTCTCCATCTCTCCCTTGTCACTCCTCTCTCTCTCCAATTATGTTACTATATCCCTCCCTTTCTCCTCCTGTCTCCTTCTCTCACCCCTTCTATCCATCTCTCATTTTTTTTCTCTTTATCTCACCCCTAAACATACACACTCTCTCTCCATCTCTCCCATCTCTCCCTTGTCACTCCCTCTATCTCTCTCTCCACTTCTCAATCTTTGTTTCTTTCTTCTTCCCTCCCTCTCTCTCTCCCCCTCCAACTCTATCTCTCTATCCCTCCCTCTCTCCTCCTCGATTTGAAGTCCTCTCCCTTGTCCTTCCTCTCTCTCCCTTTCTCTCCTACCTCCATATTTCTTCCCCCACCTCTCTCTCTCTCTCTCTCTCTCTCTCTCTCCAATCCTCTCACTATCTCCCTCCCTCTCTCGTTCTCCATCCCTCTCTCCTTGTCTCTCTCCCACCTCCATCTTTATGTCCCCTCTCCCTCTCTTACCCTTCTCTACCTCTCTCACTCCTCTCTCTCTCTCTCTTTCTCTTCATTTCTCCTCTCCCCTCTCCTTTGATTTATCTACATATCATCCTTGTCACTCTCTCATCTCTCCACCTCTGTCACTCTATGTCTTTGTTCTTCCCTCCCATATATATCTAGAGTTAATATATATTATAACATAACAAATTTAATATTGTATTAATCTAAATTTATTATTTATTTAATAATATTAATATTATAATATATTAGTATGAATATTAGATTTAATAATAATAATTTAATATTAATACTAGGGTTAATAATAATGTTTTTTCATGGTTAATTTCGTTCATGGTATTTGGCCCCTAGGATTCACCTAAATAAAACCTATTTTTAGTGTTCTTAAATATAAAGAGGTTTATGGAGTAAATATAAAAAGAGTTTTTTCTTTATTAACCGTGTCTCTTGTATTTACCATCTTGGTATATTATTAGATGTTGATTTCTAATCCTATTTGATATATTTTTATGCATCTTTTATATTTATTTATTTATTTATTTATTTATTATACCCTTTTTATAAATATGGTATTTGGCCCATGGTACTAGTAATAATTTGTCCCATGGTATTTGGCACATAAGCTTGACCTAAATAATTAAAAAAAAAATGAGTATTTGTAAATATAAAGAGTTTTAATAATTGAATAAATAGAAAAAAAGGTTTTATTTATTTACCATGTCTTTAATTTCTTTATATTTTTATTTATTTACCATACTTTTTTTTTAGTGTTAATAAACCTCCTCATATTTTAAATTTATATTATGTTTCTACATAATAATAATTAGATTGATTTTTAAATAAGACCTACATATTAGATTAAAAATGATAAATATTAAATGTTAAACATTACATGTTTTAAGTGAAATCTACTGTATATTAAATTGTAGAGTGCCTAAACACAATTAATAATTAATATAAAAAAATATCATTTATCATCTTCACTAATATCACTAATAAATTATAAGATAAAAACAAAATCAATCAAAACATATATCATATATCAACTAGTTTATTAATATGTGTTAATATCTCTTACTGAAGCTCTAAAGTAACGATCTGAGTTTATTTTGCAGACGTCGATGGCTTTTCCGTCTGATTTCTGATGCGTCATAGGTCCCTTTTCACTGTTATTGAATTTCGGTTTTCGATTTCAATTTTGATCTACATTCTTTTGAGATAAGTGCTTTTGAGTGTTTTGGACTATAATAGTTAGAATTTTGTAGAAAAAAATTAAAAATAAATAAATTTAAAAGTGTTTGAATTCTATTTTTATAATAGAAATAGCTTCAGTATCATAAAAATATTTTGAGACATCTAAAATTTTGAAATTTCACAATAATAACTTAAATTTTAAAAATTTCTATAAAATATTATCAAAATAATGCTAAAACTTCCTTTATTTTCCCAACAAGTTTAAATACTATTTTATCTAGATTCTCTTCAGATCAGTATATTGTGTTTGATTTCAATTATTTTAATTACGGCTTCAAATGGGCATCCCGTCAATGATTTGATGTATAATATCAGAGAATTATCTGTTAAGATATTCACGTACCCTGTTATCGGCCTCTTTTTGAATTTATTTGCCATTGAAAATACCTTATGGCATTACTTCCTCGATGCTCTCATGCTGAGGTTGGTCATACTTCTAAATCTCTCAATATCGAGAGGGTCGTTTCTACCAATGTGAATGTTTCTTTGAACACACCCAATGACTTTCTCCTCCAATACGAATGTGGGTCCCCTTCTCTAACCATCAAATAGTTTCGAACATGTTTCAAACTATTACGTGAAGGTGTCTTTGAACACAACCAATGGCTTTCTCCTCCGATGTGAATGTGGGGCCTCTCATTTAATCACAAAGAAAGAGGTTTTGAACATTTTTCAAACTATTTTAATCTCTATGCATCTTTTGAAGGCCTAGTCATCAATGTCAAGCACATGACAAGTCCACTAAATTATATTTTTTTAAAGCAAGAGACAATCTCATTGGAAAAGTTTTCGACCACTGCTGTATCGGAAAAATAAGATTGATTTAAAAATATGTGATATATTGTGTGATGCTATTTACAAATTGTTATTTTTAATTTGAGAAGTGAAAAAAACAGTTATTACTAACAACAACTTGTAATGATATATTTGAATCTTGTTAACTGAGTTTTCATTGTTTTCCTCTAAAAACTCTGAGATTTTACTATTCTCCTCCAAACACATTACATTTAGTTCAAGAACTCGATACCAAGGTGCCTGAAACCAACACTATAAACTTAATAAATTTAATTTTGTTTACCCATTAAAATTTAATCTAATTTAAAAATAATAATAAAACACTCAAAATACTAACTAAAAATATAATTAAAATATAAATTAAATATTGAATATTAATTCATGAAATACATATAAAAAATAATTTGCTCACCCCAAAAAAAGAAGTTAGTGTGAAGAAAGATATACAAATCAAGTAATAAAAAACTTAAAAATGACACATTATCATAACCACATCTCCCATTGTCTCAATTTTTTTATTCTAGTATATTTGAAAGTTAGTGCAGCGGGATAGGTACCATAGATTAATGCCTCATGTTATATAATTGTTGATAGCCACATTACTTCAAATGTATTCAAGTACGAATGTAATTCTTTGTTAGAGTTTGGTTGGTAACCTATCTATGATAACATGGTTTAGACTTTTAAAAGGGTTTATTAGGCACATACTTATTCAACCGTCACCTAAAATTTTCATATACATATATTCACAAGTTACAAATTTCCCATATTAATCTTACTTACTTAGTGCTCCAAGTTACTTGTAAATAATTTGTTTTATGTATATTATATCTTTAACATTATTATGTTCTAGTCGGTCTATATGGGATTAATATAGTGCATGGTTTTGATATAGAACTTGTTTAGCTACGCAACAGAATAGCTTGGATGACAGTTTTTTTGTTAGAATCAGATAAAAAAAAATTCTTCAGAAAATCAGGTAGTTGGAGTGCTTGAATTGAATCTTTTATTGTGGAAAGGGATTCAACACCATCAAAAACCCTTAGGGCACCCAAAATATTGAAGTTTAACCACTGTAACCCAAATTTTCAAAAATCCTTGCCGAAATTTTTCATAATCTTACCAGAATTTTTGGGTTATTTTGTGAGTTTCCTAGACAATAGCTTTCAATATATATTTTGACATTTAAATGTTTTGGCGAGCTACCCGTATAATGCTATCAACTCTTATATTTTTTTTCTATGGTTTAAGGAAATTTCTCGATAGTCCAACTGTCAAATATTTCGAAAATATTTCTACTCATTCTGTCTCCATGGTACATTTGTCTCTTGATTGATCCAACGGTAGGGATTATCCAAGTTAGATAGAAGTAGTAACCACCGCTGAGGTTTATGCCCGATTTTCGCATCTGAAATTTCGTTCTATAGAGGAGAACTCAACTCCTAGGGTTTTGGGACTGCTAATACCATTTCTTTCAAGTTCATGGTTTGTGTTGGTTAACCAGATCTTGAAGACCATTATCATGGAGGAGGATTGCAAATGTTACAATGGCTATTTCTAGTCATGGTAAGAAATCCCTCTCACCTTTGCTTATAGTTTTTTTTTTTTTAATTCTACAATGGTTCTTTGAATATAAATAATAAACTATGGCGGGTCACTTTTTGCAGTGTTCTTGTTCTAAATAACCTATAAATTGGTTTTGAAATCAATCGTATTTCCGGCCAAGGGTTTTGCATTGCTTCTCCAGGGCCTTCCCTTCACATGTTTATGAATTTTTTATATATATATTTATATTTTGAAAATTCTTTCTTCTCTTAACAGCTTCAATTTGGGATTGATTTTATTTTCTATCCATTGCTATATGCTACAGTTATTTCATAGGTAGAGTTATTTTTTTCTATGATACAAAGTGTGGTAGGAAAAAACATTTGCCACTCCATAGGTAATTTCATAATTTCGTCCTGATATAATTTTTGTGGCTTGCGGTTTTCTCTCCATCGCCAAGAAAATCCTAACCATTTTTCTATATTTCTTTTATAAGCTTAACACTTCATTTGGGTATGGTGTTTGTTCCAGTCGAAAATCATTCTTACCTGGAATATTTCCCTTAGCTTGAATTGCTAGGTTCTAATTCATCTTTCTTTTGATTTGTTTCACTACAAAATATCAAACAAGGGTTTATTATGGATCAAGGGTTTCATCCCTAGGTTTCATTTTTGATTATTTTGCTTATTTATCTCAAATTAAGGCTACAACCTCTTGATATGAACAAAAATTGTATTTATAATTATTTCTATATGGCCTTTGACCTTTTCCAAATTATGTATCATTTTATTGATACCTCCATGTTATGGTCATTCTTGGCATGCCATAAATAACACCTCATTTTTTGTTTATAAAAATCTTTGATTTCAAAAAAAAAATCGGAATATAATTTTCATTTACTTATTATATTTGGTTGCACTTATCTAATTTTACTTATACTCAGTGAATTGTTTCTCATACTACGCTATAGTTACATTTCAGTGTATGTATAGATATGTAGGACCTTATATACATATATACATGTATGTTATTAGCCAATTTATCCAATACCCGTAAAGAACATAGAGCTTTAAATATAAATTCAATTTATCTTTTACCCTTAATTTTTGCACTTGCCATAAGTATCTGGTTTAATTTTTGTGCTACGATTATTCAATGATATTTTTGATGTTGGTAATTATTTCATTGAAAGCATTATATATAACAACAATAGAAATTTAGTTGCCAATGTCGTCTTATTAACATTCTCATCTACAATTCTTTACTATAATCTGTATTGTAAAAGCAATTCATTCTTTTTTTTCAGAAAGAAACCATTGTATATTTTCTAGCTTCCCTTACTGGACTTAGGTCAATCCTAGAAGGGTTTAATAGTTCTTTGTAAATCGAGTGTGAGGATTGTAATAAGCAATTATTTTTTCTCTTAACTGACTGATCTAGTACTAATCCCAACCTCTTTCTCTCTCTTTTTTAACCTGTACATAGAAAAACGCACACAACTTGTAATTAAACATATTACTTGATAATACCTATGACTCAGGTCAACCCTAGGACAAGAAGGCCTTCGGGTATCCCCAAAAGGAAACCTGTGTAAAACAAAAGGGTAAAACAAAAGGGAATATCATATCAATTAAGAATAGGCTAGGGTTTTTCTTTTAAAACCCTATAGATGGCATGTTACCCATTAGGGGAATAATTTGAGGTCTAAAATGGGCTTCGTAAGGAAATTATAAAATAATAATGGAAATAATAAAATAATATTAGATTGTGTCAACAAATTTAAAAGGGAAAAAAAGGAAAAACTACTTTTTCAACTTATCTCTCAATGGGTTCACTCAAATTTCAAGCGGGAACACTAATTGGATGCAAAATTTGATTCCTCATCCAAGACGTACCCATGTTTCATACATTTGATGGACCCTTATACATGAAAAATTAGAAATACATGAAAAATGTGATTGCAATCACATTTTTTGATGTATTTCTCACTTTTCATTTTGCAAGGCCAATCGAAAGTATGCAACATGGGTACTCCTTGGATGAGTAATTAAATTTTGCATCCAACAAGTTATTTCACTGGAATTTGATTAAAAAATTAAGGAGATAAGTTGAAAAATTAGTTTTATTATTTTATTACTTTTTAATTTTTTATCTTTTTTACCCCAAAAATGGCGAATCATCCCCCATGGTTGACAACATCATCTTGAATCCTATTAGTTCTTATAAAGTTTATTTTGGTTGCACATTTTTCTTAGTAGGCCCATTTTATACCTCAAAAGTTCTCTAATGTGTGAACTCTCACCGTTGAAACTTGTACCTATAGTAATGGATAGGGGTTTCATCAAATCCCCAAAATTCCGCAAAGGGGGCATGCAAGATGACAAGAAACACAAATTTAATAATATGTCACTCGAGGTGTATCTCTGAAGCATCAAAAGGTAAGGCACATGTGAACTCTACATTTGGGCATTATAACCAATTCAAAAGTGAAGGAATTGCATGCCAAGAAGAGTAAATTTTGGCAAAAATTAGTTGAGGCAAGACAGTTGTGCTTAGACCAGCGAGAACTTCGAGAGTAACTCAACCATAAAACAGGAACAAGGAAATTATAACCCATCACAGTACAACTCTCATAAATAATTCAGCGACTGACATTAATCATGTCATCTAACATCAGATCAAACAGCATAGTGAAGATAATAATAAAAGAGGGGAGTTCTTCCCAAAGGAACACCTCACGATGTAATAAAATAAAATTAGTATAACTATATATTTAAAATTGATCGATATATATTGATAGATATCATTTCTCACATTTTAAAATTAGTAGTGTCTAGTGTTTATCGACTAGTTTTGATTATGTAGTTTAGTTATTTGACAACCAATGTGCATGGAGGATTCATAGATTTATAAAATAAAATATAGGTATAATTATTATTGAAATATTATGATATTTTAGTATAGTTGACTATGGTTGAGATTTTTTTGTTATGGTTTACAATGGTTGACAATGGTCGACCATGTTTGGTTTTTTTTTACCATGATTGACTTTGGTTGACCATGGTTGATTATGTTTTACTATGAGTTACTAGGTTCAACCATGGTCTATTAAGGTTGATTGTGGTTAAAATGGCTCGTTGTAGTGTTAGCTTAAACTTGACTTGAGAATGAGTCAAATGAATTTAGTCTACAGTTATGGTTTTCAGGTACATACAATGGTTTTCCATGGCATGTTTCCCATAATTTTTCATGTAATGAAGCATATAAATAGGCTTGGGATCCTCCATTGTAAGTTGTGAAGAAGTTAGCAAGTGGGGGGGATCACTTAGCTAGTATATTTGCCATATATTAGCCAAATGGTAATCAAACCTTCATAGCTATATTTTTCCTACTTGGGGTTTTCAAGATAAATTCAGAGTGATTTATGTGTGTACTACTATGTTATGGTTAATTGTAGTTTTTATCTTACATTTTTAGTCCTAAAAAATGGTATTAGAGCCATGGTTGTGAGTTGTTGCATTTTTTAAAATCATGAATATAGTTAGCTGGAATGAATTGAGTCTAGATGGATCCATTGGTGTGATGGGCTAACTTGGTAAGTAAAGAATGATAAAAATAGTCACTATTAATAGATGTTACATAGTTGCATATATGTGGGAATATGGCTACAAATTAAGGTCAAGGCAATGGATATGAAATAAGATGGTGGAATTTGTACGTGCCTAGATAGCAACAAAAGAAATGATTTGGATATTGATTATGTGTGTGTGTGTGTGTGTGCATATGAATGGAGGACTTAGTGAAGCATGCAAACCCCAAGTAAATTATAAAGTGATAAGGGTTCAGATGAGGTGGCATATGTGGGTTTCCTAGACTAAATTTGAAGAATTTACCCAAGTCAAATTTAAAGGGGGGGGGGGGCATTTTAGGTTAAACATTTTTAAAAAATAAATCAAATGATTCCAATTTACAATCATGGTTTTCAAGAATATAGTTCTAGTGGCTTATGATATGTTATATGTAGTATTTCATGTAATGAACCTTATATAAATGGGTTTGGAATCCTCCATTATAACGTGCCAAGGCATGAGAAGGTGTTAGGTTCTCTTGACCAAATTAGTCTTTTAGCCAAGAGATATTACGATATGGTTTTCCCTATTTATGTTTTCCAAGATAATCATGTTGTAGTTGTTATGTATTTTATTATTATTCTTTGAATTATCTCTTTTTGTTACATTTTTAATCCTAACATATAGTTCACATTTTTTGACTATGGTTGAATATAATTTACCACATCGAATAACAATTAATTATACTTGCCATCATTTGAATGTGGTTAACCAGGTCTGTATATGCTTAACTGTGATTGGAAATTGTTCACTTTGATTGACTATGGTTGATTGTGTGTTGACCAAACCATTTATCATATCACTAGGTTTAGAATCATAATAAAACAAAAAATGTGTAAATGAAAATTCAAACCCAAAGTAGCAAGAGCACACACATGCATGTAACTACTTATTTAGTTATAGATTACATACCTAAAGTAACAATAGTTGAAGAAGATCATGATTGGAAGATCCATTCTATCATGTCTCATTCTAGTACTCAACTCACAAAACTATGCACAAAAGAGAACAATAAACAATTAAAATAGATATAATTGTAGGCTTTAAATATATGAAAATAATTAATTCATTCAATGTAGAGCAGACACATTAATGTATATATTTTATCCTAGAAACCTAAACCAGGAAAACTAGAAAAATAAAAATTCAAACTATTCTTTTGCAATGTTACAATACAATGTGTATTTGTCATAGCATTCATAAATCTTCAGCCAATTCAAATTGGATTATAATACAATTTTATTTCCTTTGAATACTTCTAGAAAACCGTTGGAGAAACCACCATTTGATTGAAAGCCATAAAAGGGGAAAACAACAACCTAAAAATTGTGAAAACAATACATAAAAAATCACCTAAATGTTTTGTTTCTTGAGGCACTACACTTAACCCTATAGAAATGGGTTACCACCGCCAAAACAAGGGGAGATAACAACCCCTCATGTGCATGGAGCATATAAATCCCACATGGGGTTAGTCATTCAAAGAATATAAGACATACCCAAGTTTCTCACACTTCTTCTTTTATTTTAATAATGGGGGGTGCAAGACTACATAATGAACAATCGAATGTATTGATTCTCATTGTTTCTCTACTCCAAGAGAACTTCTCAGTCATCATCGATTTTGTTTATGAATATACAAAATTCTTCAAATTTTCCACCTTTGCTTGCAACACCTTCTTTCCTTCAATCAGATCCCTCGCAGAGTGATATTAAACATGAATATGCTTTGTATTCAAATGATACACAAGGTTCTTTTCTACGAAAATTATAGTTTGGTTATTACAATATATCCTTATATCTTGTTGTACAAACCCAATACCTAAGCGCAATCACTATAACCATATTTCTTCCTTTCTTAAATGAGTGGCCACCATGTATTCAACTTATATAGTTGGGAGTGCGACTACACATTCTCTTTTTCTCATCCAATTTATTGCTCTTCCAATAATGTTAAACACATACCTACTATGATCTAGATCTCTTGCCAAATCTCAATCAACAGAGCCATGTATGTTCAACACTTTGTTTAGTCTTGGTCTTCCTTGGTAGCACAATTAATATTCAACAAAGCCATGTAGACACCTAAAATCTTTCTTTACTACTACCAAATGTTCCTTTCCTAGTTCTGACATATACCTGATCAATACTCCCACCGCATGTGCAATTTCTGGTCTTTCATGCACCATTTTGTAGATAAAAATTGGAGACGCGCTTCATTTGGAACATGGGATATGTCCTCTTCCTATTTTTGTTTCTTGGGGCACTAATTTGTAGATAATTTTACACCTACAAGAAAGGGACTTTCACTTATTTATTTTACTACATATTAAACTTGTGCATTATTTTCTTGACATATTTCCACTAATTTAACAAAATTTACCTCTTTGCTTTATCTCTTTTAATTTCCATTCCCAAAATTAAATTTTCATCACCAATATTCTTCATGTTAAATTTAGATTACAATTGATTTTTCACATCGTAAATGATTTCCTTATCATTTGCACTCAACAACATATCATCTACATATAAGAGAAAATACATAAGAAGATCACCAACTAATTTAAAATATGCATAGTGATATGCTTTGATTTTTTTGGAAACAAGTCTATATATATGTACACAAATTTTGATACCACATCCCTGGTGATTTCTCCAATCGATACAAGGAATTTTTTAGCCTATATACCAAATATTTCATACCCTTCATTGCAAAGCCTTCTGTCTGTCTCGTGTAGATATCTTCTTCTAAATATTCATGTAGTAATGTTTTCTTCACATCCATTTGTTCTACCTCAAAATCAAAAGAAATAAAATCAATTAAAGGAACTTTAATAGAAGCTAAATTTGCAAAAGGAGAAAAAATATCACCAATTCAATTCCCTACACCTAGGAACAACATTTTTCAACAAACAGAGATTTACATTTTTCCACTTATCCTTCTACATTCAACTTCTTTTTAAACACCCATCTGCTACCAATGGGTTTTCTTCTAGTTGACAACTCCACTCGATCCCAAGCTTCATTCTTATTTAAGGTTTTATTTTCTTCAACCATGGCCCTTTTCCAAAGTTTTACATCCTATGAATCCATTTCCTACATAATATTTTTAGGATTGTCATCAGTAATTAAAAAAAAAAAAAAAATTAATAGAAATCAAGTGGAGTATAACTTTCTGACTTCCTTCTTTCCCAAATTAATATCCTCAAATCCAGAGTATTTGGTTCTTCTTATTCTTATTCTTATTCTTCTTCTTTTTTATAATATTATTCATCATCCATTATTTCAAACTCTATCTTCTTCAGTTCTTTCTCCCTTGGTAGGACTTCTTATTTGATAAAATCTTTCACTTCTTTGGATACTACATCTCAATTTTACACAACCTTATTTCTTTTTTGGTTCCAAATATCATAACATTCTAAATCATCTTTATAACTAAAGACGACGCACCTTTAATATTTTCTATCCAACTTAGCTTCTGTTTCCTTTGAAACATGTACATATGCATCACAACCAAATACCATGAGATGTGTGAGAGAATATTTCTTCGTAGTCCATACCTCATGGGAAGTCCTATCATCCAATGCCAATGTGGTGATCTATTTACCAACTAACATGTAATATCCATTACCTCTATAAAAAATTCCTATCCTAACCTAACACCATTGAGCATGCTCCTTGATTTTTCTATAAATATCGTACTCATCCTTTCTACAAATCTATTCTGTTAAGGTGTGTATGGCATAGTATTTTATTTTTTGATGCCACACTTCTACAAAAACTCTTCAAATTATTTCCCACAAAATTCTCCACCATTATCCATCCCCAATAACTTTATTTTCTTCTCTATCTAATTATCCATCAAATCCTTAAATTATTCAAATATGTCAAGAACTTTAGATTTATTCCTGAGGAAATGTATCCATGTATTGCTCAAGAATCCGTCTATAAATTAAGTTTAGTGCATATATTTAACTAATGATGTAATTGACATAGATATAAAAACATCATTGAGAATTAGATATAGTATTTCTTCCACCCTATTAGCACTAGAGGTGAATATCACCCAATTATGTTTCACATATAAACAATGTTCACATAAATCAAAATCCAGAGATTAATTAAACATGCCTTCTACATACCATTATTGGGTAGTACTCAAAGGCCCTTCTCACCAGTATTTACCATTATTTGATGTCACAATATAGTATTTTCCCCAGAGAATATAGGATTTTTTCCTTCTTCTGCTCCACTCTCAGGAACAACTATTACACTGATCACTGATAATTCTTTCAAAAAACTTAAACAAAGTTCCAATCTGAACGCCCCTCAATAATACCATTTATCATCAAACCATCCTACATGTATCATTTTAAAACATTATTCTTACACTTGCATCGCTTCTTTTTCTTACAAAAATCAAATTTTTGGATAATTATTGGAGGGTTGTAATTGTTGTCTCATTAGGTTCAGCTACCATACTTGTTCGAGATCCACAAACCATTCCTAGTGATGATCAAAATTTTGTTGAATATATTCTTGATTTTTTTGGGTGTGTAGAATAACAAGTGTTCTAATCATTCCACCCATGAGCTTCAACTTGAATTTTCCTCATCATACTATTCCAGTTGTCGATTCAACTCCTAAAAAAACATCACCACCGTCAAATATTTCATTTTGCATAAAACCACCCCCTGTGAGGAGTCACATGATAAGATGCACCTTATTTTCCCAACCATGCCTCATGATCTACATGTGCACTTCAAGAGTAAAATTACACATCCCTTCCATTTAATGGGATTTTATCTTCTACAGAAGGATCATCTTCAAATGCATTACGTTTCTTAAGAATTTTATATGTACAGTATTTCTTATAATTCCATTATTTTCCACGTCCCTAATATACCTTTACAAACATTCCTAAAGATTTAAATCTTCCTCTATATTTATATCTCCCACTTGAAGAATTATTTTTATTTCTATTATGAGAGTGTCTTCTTATAGAAAAGGAATCTTCGTTTTCAAGTGATTTGAAACATAATATATTAATTTATTTACATATTTTACCAAAATTTTGGAATCATTAATTACTTTCAATTTCTTTACATTTAAATCAATGGCCTTTTTTACACCCTAAATTAGCACCTCATACTCAATTATACTCTTTGTGCATGGGAGCTCTAAACTCTAAGTTATCATATCTCCATTTCATTTCAAGTCCTTCAGAATTCATACAACGTTTTCACACTCACTACAATGATCAAAAATAAAAACCACAAATCCTTATTTACATCTAAATTTAAAAATTCTTCTCAATTGGGCAGCACAATGTTTCTCAACCCCATCCTTGTATTCATTAATTATGCCCCTAAAAATTATTCAAATAACATTAATTGATTATTTAGGAGTTTCTTCTATCTCTAATTCTTTGCCATTAGCTTTATTTTCTTCCTTGTCCTCCATCTCAAAACAAAATCTAACATGTTAAAAAATTCTAGGAAAATTATTTCTTAATGATTAGAATAATGAAATATATAGAAATTATCATGAGAAAATTCCTTAAGATAAATATCATTACTACATGAACTCACCCATAGCAAGACAAAGGAATAAAACTCATATGATATTCTTTATTAATTGAGAATTGAATTAGAACTTGATAACATTACAATAATACAATTTTACCCTCTCCTCTCTGACTCGAAGGAAGATATTTTTATAACATTTTTCAACTATTTTTCCTTACAAAAATATTTAGATAACAACCATGAGAGAATATGATTCTCAAGGTATCCTAGTCTACTTGAGAAACTCCCTTATCCAACTTCAACAACCATTTGACAAAAACAAAATCTTTCCTTTTATTATAATGCAACCATGTTGGACAATGCAACTGAGTGCATACGATTGTTGGATGTCCTTAACTGATCCTCATGAGGTTCTTTAAATGATTGTAGCATGTCAAAACTTAAGCAAGGGAGACCATTTTTCCATTTTTTCTTATCAGAAAGTAGGAGATTACACTTGTGATGCATTACTCCCTTGGAATCATGGTGTCATAAGAAAATAAGGGTGTAGTTGGAGTAGTAGCATCACCACAACAAATAAAGAGTAACTAAAATACAACCAACCAAGAGTAGAAACACTATAACACACTAGGAATAATGAAATTTCCACAACATTAAGAATAACAACATCACAATATTTTAGTAGTAGCAACATCGTAGCGTGCCAAGCGTAGCAACATCATAGTAGCATTGAAGTAGTAGGAGCATTGTAGCAACATCTAGTATAACAACTTGAAGTAGAAACATGTAACCATCCTCATGGGAAAGTCTGGAAAAAAAGATTATCTCCCTTAGATACACAAGCATAATTTATTAAATTGACAAAAAATGTGAGAAAACATACTTGAAGAAAACTTTCATCATTACTGAAAATGTTAGGGTTATGACCATGAAATATTTCCAAAACTGGTAAAAAGGTAAAAAGTAAATATGAATAATATGGTATTTATAGCTCCCAATAATTGGTCTCTTATCCTTACCAAGATTTTTAAGAAATGCGGTTTCAAATTTTTTCCATTTATTAATAGATCACTAGGGAAGTCAAAAGTATCACATCAAGGATTTCCCTTCAAATATAACAAAAATGGTCTACATACAACATAGTCATGTTCAACACCCATTAAATTGACTATTAACATGAACTTACTTACATGATCCTTTGGAGATTCTTTAATATATTTATCAAATTTGGGAAGCATATTCTTCGAGTGATCAGGTGATCATGTCCAAGTTATCAAAATTTCTCAAAAATTAAATTGTTCAAAAATGGTTGCAATCTAAACAAACGAAAAGGTCTTGTCGTTGCAATTCTGGCACCGTGAACGGTTCTCAAAACCGAGGTCGTATGCAAAAGTTATTGAGGTTTGAAATCGTCCAATAACCTCCAAAAATTGACATTTGACTCAATTTTACCTTATGAAATCTTTTTTTTTAAATACTATGCAAAAAAAAAAAAATTTAAGGTTGTGGACAGCCTATCAGAGGGTGCCACGTGGCCTGCCCGAAGGCTGCCACGTGGCCCCATTCTTAAGGGTTGAAAGTCTTGGAAAAATGGTGTAGTTCATGGGGTTTGAACCCTCGTCCTGACAACTTAGGAAGAGGGACCCAACCGGCATGCCATGGGCAAACGTCTTGATGAGTTGGGTGGGCGTGAACGCGAACTCGGCTCGTTGGTTGGCAGAGAAAAGTTTTTAAGGGCCAACCCGGTCGCATGTGACTCCAGCTCCAAAACCGCAGGCTTAAAACATTTGAATCGGTGGAATAAAAGGGGTAAGCCCCTTCGTGCTAGCCCCTAAGCGTAGAACCTCGACGATGTGACCAAGAGCGTCGGCTAATCCTTATCCGCCAGCAAACTAACTGTACCTGAATATGCACATGTGAACGTGCCAACCATAAACTATCAGCATTTAATGTCTCCCCATATTTAGCCCGCGGTTCTACCTGTTATGGAAGTATGCCTATTTTGGAGAGTATAACTGGAGTTCTCCCACTTTTAGTGGGGTTTTTGGGGGACATTGGGCATTTTTGTTGCAAAAGTCATAACTTTCTCAATTTTGGACCAAACAAGATGAAATTTTGGTCAATTTTGGGTCTCTTCAACCTTCTGGAGTGTTTGGGACAGGTTTTTGAGCAAGCAGAGGTGATTTATAGAATATTTTGCTTCAGGGAAGAGGAAGGAGACATTAGGGCCGTCATGGAGAAGGCACTCTACTGGGTTGTATTTCACTGTTTAAGGTGAAACAAAAGCCATTTATAGTTATTTTGTATCTTCTAAAGTCGAATTTATAGTTTTCTTTTCCTGTTTAGGTATATTTTTCACTGTGTAACCATTTTGAGAAAATTAATAAAGCAAGGACATGCCATTGGGCTGCCTTGGACCGACAGATGTAGCCCAGGAGGAGAGACCTGCCTCAACAATTTGTTGTGTCATGTTATGGTGAATTTTACTTGCTGTGTATTTCTATTGTGATATGTTAAACAATAAATTTAATTAACAAAACCTCACACATAAAACATAGAAACAAACAAAAACTACTTTGTTTAACCTGCATGTCATGGAGAACACTTTGCACACTAAATTCTTTGAGAATGGATACTTTGCATAGCATTAAAAATAGTTCCATTTTCAGATCAGTTGGTATCAGAGCTAGAGTTTTACTTTTCATTTGTTCTTGTGAAAAGATATAGTTGAATGTTTGCAAGTTTTGATGCTTACTAGGCTTAAGTTGAAGAGAGGGGAAGGACAATTGGTTAGAGCTCAAAATAATCCTCAATCAAGGAGGGCTTGAGAGCCATTAAATCCACATTATAATTCACCTCCAAGAGCCATAGAAGAAGTCTTAAGCATGTCTTCAAGAGAAGGAGAAGTTCCTGAAGACATTGATCCCAAAGAATAAGAACGGGTGTTCCGAAAGGCGTTCTTGGACATGACTAAGATGGTGAGGATACTATACCAAGAAATGAATGAAAGGCTTGAAGGAGAAGGGTCTAAACACCACAAGGAAGGAGAGGGTTCTTCAGGAGGAAAGAAAAGTGATGATAAGTCAAATAAAGGACATAGAGGAAATGGTAATCCACCATCCCCATATTCATCCTCTTCCTCTACATCATCATCCTCTACTTCAATGAATCAATCGCACAAGTCAAAAAACACTGGTAAAAGTTCATTTTTAAAGCTTGATGTTAAATTTGAGTTGCCTATGTTTAATGGTGAAGTCAATTCAGAGAAACTTGACAATTGGATAAGACATTTGGAAGTTTACTTGAGGATACATAACCTTCATGATGATGACACCAAGATTCATTTATCCTCTTTGAGAATGGAGGGAGAAGCATTGGTATGGTGGGAAGCTAAGACCAAGGATGAAATTAGAAAACATGTTAAGATCACTTTATCATGGGCTGATTTTATTTTGCAATTAAAAATAAATTTTATCCATTAGCTCACTTACAAAAGGCTATCGTGAATTGGCAAAGTTTTAGAAAACTTAAGGGATAAAATGTACAAGATTACACCCAAGAGTTTAGACGAAGGGCTCTTTTACTAGGAATTGATTTTCATAGCCAAGAAACTTTGCTGAAATATATAGGTGGTTTACACATCTACCTTAGACATACTATCCTTATGTTCAAACCTACTAGTCTAGATGAGGTTTGTGTCCAAGCCATGGATTTAGAGGCTAGAGGGAAACAATCTTTTTATGGGAATCAGGATAGTGAATTTAAAGGCAAAGGGAGAAAGAGAAATTAAAACTCTAGGAAAGATAAGGGAAAATTATTCTGTGAAAATTGTCCCAAAACAAGCCATGATGAAGACCATTGCTGGAAACTTCATCCAGAGTTGAAACCAGAAAAATTTAAAACCAAAGATAAGGCCAAAAAGAAAGGCAAGATGGTTGCAATAGCTGAAAAAGACTTAGGGTTTGAATCAGGAGATGAAACTAAAAGCATAGCTATGGCACTAAAGAACATAAAGGGGAAAGAGATTATAAATGAAACAAATCCCAGCTCTAGCACTTTAAACTGTCACATAGAAGCTCCAAATGAAGAGAGGAGGATTGAGCTGTTCCATGTGAGGATAATTTCCAAACACACAAATATAGACACACTATTTGACAGTGTGTCACAAGAAAACATCATCTCAGAAGACTTAGTCAAGAAGTTGAAACTTGAGACTATTCTGCATCCAAAGCCATATCCACTTGGATGGATTTGCAAGGATGCAAATTTACAAGTTTCAAGGAAGTCATGTTGTGCTTCGCCATAACAACTCATTATGTTAACATGGTTGAATTAGATGTGGTATCGCTTGACATTACAGGTGTGGTGTTGGGCAGTCCTTATATGACAGGAAATTGATCTTCCATTGCCATGAGAAAAAGTATCATCTATTCAAGGATGGCAAGGAGTTTATTGTGAGAGCACATCGGAAGAAGCTAGAATCTTCTTTAGTGAATGCAGGGTAGTTGAAAAGGCTTGTCAATGCAAGTCAAAATTTGACTTTGTTGATGATTAAGCAAAAATATTTTTTACATAATCCTTTTCATGTTATTTCTGATGTAAATGATGAGATGTTTCAGTCTAAAAGCAGGTCGTCTTTGGAGGAAAATGACAAGAAGTTGCAGCAAATGTCTTTGGTGTCGATCGATGCAGAGAATAGAGTGTCGGTGTAAAGTGGTGCAAAAATACAAGAAAGGGAAAAGCATGCAAGCAAAGAGGGCACAAAGTTCAACAAGTATCATTGCTGGTTTCAGAATGGCAGAGTAATATGGCAAGCAAACTTGGTCGGGAATTGACACAAGTACATGGCTCATTCGGCAAAAATTCGCCATAAGGACAGTTGGTAAGGTGAATCTTATTTTCAGTTTCCTTTGAATGCATACCATTGTAGGAACAATATGATTTCTGCAAATTTCAGTTGTTGTTCTGCAAGTTTCAAAAATTTGCATCATGACACAGTCAAGGTTAGCAACAGTTGGTCAATAGATCCGAGGAAGAATTTATATTTTTATGAGAAGCTCAATTTGATGAAATGGGCGAGATTTTAGTGGTTCAAGGTAGGAAGAGTGGAGAATCAGTCTCCTCATATTTAGTTTCTGTAATTTAGAGAGATTTTCGGGTCCAAAAGCTTCCCATTGGGGTGGTGTGATCAGGTGATCATATCCAAGTTACGAAAATTGCTCAAAAATGAAAGTGTTCCAAAATGGTTGCAATCTGAATGACTAGAAAGGTCTCGCCACTATGATTCTAGTGCCATGAACGGTTCTCGGAATCGAGGTCGTATGCAAAAGTTATTGAGGTTTTAAATCGTCTAATAACCTCCAAAAATTGACCTTCGACTCAATTTGACCTTATGAAAATTTTTGTTAAAAAAAATTTATTATGCAAAAAAATTATTTTTTTTTAAGGTTGTGGACAACCTATCAGAGGGTGCCATGTGGCCTACCCGAAGGCTTCCACGTGGCCCCGGGCTTAAGGGTTGAATGTCTTGGAAAAATGGTGTAGTTCATGGGGTTTGAACCCCCGACTCGACAACTCGGGCAGAGGGACCCGACTGGCATGCCATGGACAAATGTCTTGATGAGTCGGGTGGGCATGAACATGAATTTGGCTCGTTGGTTGGGGGAGAAAAGGTTTTAGGGGCCAACCCCCTTAAGAGCCAGCGCCGTTGCATGTGACTCCAGCTCCAAAACCACGGGCTTAAAACATTTGAACTGGCAGAATAAAAGGGGCAAGCCTCTTTATGCTAGACCCTAAGCATAGAACCTCAACGCTGTGACCAAGAGCGCAAGCTAATCCTTATCCCTCCAGTGAACTAATTGTACTGTAATATGCGCATGTGAACACGCCAACCATAAACTGTTAGCATTTAATGTCTCCCCGGATTTAGCGCGTGGTTCCACCGGTTATGGATGTCCGCCTATTATGGAGAGTCTAACTGGATTTCTCCCACTTTTAGTGGGGTTTTTAGGGGACATTGGGAAATTTTGTTGCAGAAGTCATAACTTTCTCAATTTTGGGTCTCTTCGACCTTCTGGAGAGTTTGGGACAGGTTTTAGAGTGAACAGAGGTGATTTACAATAGCTTTTTCTTTAGGGAAGAGGAAGGAGCCATCAAGGCCATCATGGAGAAGGCACTATATTGGGTTGTATTTCACTGTTTAAGGTGAAACAAAGGTCATTTCTAGCTATTTTCTATCTTATGAAGTAGAATTTACAGTTGATTTTTCCTGTTTAGGCATATTTTTCACTATGTAACCATTTTGAGCAAATTAATAAAGAAATGACATGCCATTGGGGAGCCTTGGACCGGCAGATGTTGCCCAGGAGGGGTGCACTACCTTAACAATTTGTTGTGTTATTTTATGGTGAATTTTACTTGTTGTGTATTTATGTTGTGATATGTTAAAAAGTAAATTTAATTAACAAATCCTCGCACATAAAACTAAAAAAAAAACCAAAACTACTTTGTTTAACCTGCAAGTCATGGAGAACACTTTGCACACTAAATTCTTTGAGAATGGATACTTTGCATAGCATTAAAAATAGCTCCATTTTCAAATCATCGACTTTTTTTGAAGATTTTGTAATGGTATTATTAAAATCACTACTTTGGATGTAAGCCATGGTCTCCTTGGATGATTATCCAATTTTCCTGGTGGTAATCTTGGACTAGGTTGTGGTGAAACTCTCAGAGTGCAATGTGGAAATCATTATAGTTTTTTGTTAGGAAAACCTCATGGATAATCTACTAGAATATTAGGTGGAGATGGTGGTTCACTTTCACCAGCAAACAATTATGGAGTTATTTCACTAAAATCATTACTTTTTAAAATTTTAGATTCCAGACTCGCCTAATATTTATTTTCTCCAAGCCCTACCCTTTTTGGATAGTGAATTAAAAAGGATATTAACCAGTTTCTTAATTATCTTCTCTTGTAACAACTTTTTATAGCTATTATTGAGCTAATGTAGGGTATAAAATTCTAAATCTACACTAGAATTGTACTCTATGGTTCAAGTTATTTCATGTTGGGAAGAAGGTTTTGACATAATTGATCTACAGGGTTATTTGGAAAATTTTGTTTTTGGTACATTATAAGAATGTGTTAGGGTGGGTTTAGATGGCTTAGTTATATGTGTGGATCATTTGACCATTCAAACATTTTACATCCTTCTAGCACCAATTATTGTTGATGGTTTGAAAAACTTAGCGAACAATAATAGGGGGTATCACGTAATTAAAATTCCCAATAAATCACTCTCATTTAGTACACTTATATCCATTAGTGTCTGAGCCTAGTTTTCGCCAAGAGAATATGAATACACAATAATATCAATGTGAAGGACAATATATCTAATCTAAGAATACTATCTATTATTTATATTATATGTATAAATATACTAACTATATTATTAAATTACATCTTAAATAGCTAGAAGTAAATTCATATATTTCATAAACAAACAAAAAATTATTCATTAAATCTTAAGAAACAATTCACAAATTCCAACAAATATTTAAGCCCAAGTGTATATTCTATTCTTTTACAATAAATATTTATTCAAAAATTCTATTATAAATACTCTTGCATTGACAAATGTCTATCCAAGAGATTGTTGAGATACTAAAATAATTTCATGAATCAAGGTGAAAATAGAAATTGAACAAATTGTAGGAATGCAATATGAGTAATTATAAGCTCTAACAATCAACTTATGTAATAAAAATTGGCCTTCAAAAAAAAAACTACACATCTTACAACACAAATTCCAACCCATCCTCTATTGAAAGAGCTTCATTTTATGATATTAAAACAAGCTTGATTTTCAACACATATTTTACAATAATTAATATGAATCATCTAGAAAATAATATGATTATTTATTTTTATCAATAAAATTGATACAAGTACTTTCCTTTTTCTATTAAAGGAATTTCTCATTGTATAACAAATTGAAATGTGTTACACACATGATTATGTTTGGTTCACAATGTTGAACATCTATTGTTGTTTATTTGTCCACAAGCATATTCTTTCTATCTCATTTTTCCAATTATCCTTTTTCTTCTTTTTCTCTTTTGTACCAGTGTCAAAATTAATTTTTTTTATAAATTTATAAAAAATTAAGCAAAGCAATATATATTTGTGAAAAAATATTTCAAATTTATACATAAATGGTGCTACATAAAATTTCTTATGCACTGAGAGAGGGCTCAGATAGGGCTTCCCATTGTCTCCCCTTTCATTCTTGTTGATTATTGAAGAATTAAGCATACTAATCCACAGATCGATCTCCCTTGGTACCCTCAAAGGAATTCACAATGGAAATGAAGAAATCCTCTCACACCTCCTATTAATAGATGATGTTATGATTTTCTTGGATGGATCGCATAGTGACATTAACGACCTCATATCTATCCTTGACATCTTCTGCATTTATACATGTATGTCTCAAAATAAACATAAATCTACTATTACATGTTTTAATTGTTCAGAGTTTAAAATTAAACATGCTCATAATTATTTTCCTTTTCAATTTGTGCCAAAGGATATTGGATGTGGTTGGTAGCCAAAATTGAAAAGAAAATTAAATCCTGGTGTCATAAGTGGTTATCTAGAGCTGGCAGGCTTGTCTTGATAAAATCTATCATTGAAGCCACTCTTGTCTTTTGGATGAATATTTCATGGATCTCGAAGGGCATACTTAGTCTCATTCAGAGGATCTATTATGGGTTTTTATGGTGGAGGGAAAAGGAAGGGCGTACTTTCGCTTGGGTCAAATGGCACATAATTTCCCTTCCCAAATCATGGGAGGGTTGGGGCTTAAAACATCTCCACTCCTTTTCTGAAGTCCTAACTGCCAAATTTGGATGGAGACTGCTAACTACACATAGTCTATGGACCCATGTGATACAACATAAATATATTCATCCATTATCATTTGTGGATTGGATTCGGCTACCAACTGAACCAAATACAAATATATCTACCATATGTAAAGTTGTTCTAATGTCTTTTCTGGTCATTGCATCAGGACCGACATAGCGTATAGACTCTGAGAACCAATTTAGGATCAGAATTGACCCCTAGTCAAGCTGTGGAAACAATCCAATTCTTCCCCCTAACCCAGTTACCTATCTTACATATCACAGGATAAAATATTTGAACTAGATTGACAACCCCGCACGATCTGATATATGGGGACAACACTAGCTCTCTACAATAGAACTCCAAATCCCTATACATTGGCATGATACTTGGAGAAATTATATCAGGGCTTTTTCATCATCACACATCCAATTATTTGATCGAGAGGACGAACTACTATGGAATCCTTTAAAACAAGGATTTTATTCCCTAAAGGAGGGTTATCTATTCAATATCACCTCAAAGGAACTGAATGATATCTGTTGGTGGTGGAAAACGAAATTAAAAGGGCCTACACAATCCCAAATTTTATTTTGGTGTATATTGGAAAACAAGTTACCCACAGGAGAAAATATGAAAAGATGATCCTACTATGGCCCCTCATGGTGTGCCTTATGCAAAGACTCTAAGGAAACAACAGAAAAACTCTTCTTAAATTTCCAAGTTTCCAATGAAGTATGGATATCCATAAAATAGGGACCTAACATATCCATAAACTGGCGAAGAGGAAATATATGACAAGCCTGGGAATTCTGGTGAATGCGTCCACTTCCCACAAGGAGCAAAATATCCCACTATTCGCACGCTGCGGCCTATGGATCGATATGAATAGAATAATTTTCATGACTCACACTTTTCCTGGGATCGCACCACAACTCAGATCTCTTCAATATATTCTCTCCTCTTGGAGGACGAAAACCATCTGCTCCTCGTTCTATGTCTATGGAAGTTATTGATTACTCTTCTCCTTGGTCATACTTTGACGGCTCCTCACAACAAGGTCGTTGTGGTGGAGGTGTTGTCCTCTATCTACATCAACTCGCCATTTTAAACTCAAATCTGGATTGGGGCAAGGCATCAACAACTATTTCGAGTTACTTAGCCTAAAAATCCTTCTATTTTCCCTTGAGAAAGTATGTAGTCATTTACAAGTGTTTGGTGATTCAAAAGTGGTGGTTGACTGGTTCACCTCAAAATCCACATGCCACACACACTCTTAGAAGTTTATTGGAAGAAGTTCTTCTACTCAAATCTCATTTTGATGCTATATCTAGTCTCCATATTTACATGGAGCGGAACCATTTTGCAGATAAGCTATCCGAAGAAGGCGCGTAACATACATTTTATTACTTGGCATGTGACATAGGTGGTTGACTTGGAACATTTCCAATATTATCACAGACCTTTCATTGAAGATCACTAGGCATCCACGGACTTACAGGATTGACACTGGTTATTTTTGGTGTTTTTTTGCACATGAGAGATACATACTAACAGAATAATATCATTTATCACCTATAACACATTATAATTTTTTGGATATCTATCATATTTATTTCAGTTTGTATGTACATTTATATATCTTCTCGGATGATTCCGGACAGTAGTGGATGATACAATGAGATCAAAATTATTGTTTTTGATGACTATGAACCATACATTGACATGTAATTTTCATCATTTCATTAACGAAAATTACGATTTTTCCTAGACGGAAAACAATTTATTTCAAAATACAAAATCCAAATAATTTCATTTGCTAACAACCAAAATTAAAAATATTAAAAATCAATTTGTTTCCATGATTGATCTTTCAAAATTTGTGCTTGGCCCAATTTAGTCTGTAAAGTAATAAGTGACAAACTTAACAATTTATAGGAAAATTGTGGTGTTGATATGATAGGTGGCCTATCATTTTTTTCTTACACAATAGTCTTAGGTTATATCACATTAGTTGTGTGAAATGAAGACAAGAGGTTTATAATATCTACTGGCATAACATATTCCTTGGGTGAGATGGGGTATGGTACGGTTGGGTATATTTAGTATTATTTTCACCCTCACAATATATCTAATTTACAACAAAAAACCATGACCTTAACCTCCATGTCAATATATAGTGCCATGTAGACCTAACATAGATCGACATATTAGGAAATCTAAATGCATCGCAAAAGGTATTGATATTTGGGTATTTGGATATCTAAATGATTTGAATAAATTCCATATTGCATATGCATCACAAAAAGTATTTATATTTGGGTATTTGGATATGTTGATGATTATAATAAATGCCATATTGCATATGCATCATAAAAGGTATTGATATTTGGGTATTTAGACATCTAGATGATTTGAATAAATGCCATATTGCATGGCCAAAGATATTTAGATTCAAATCAATTAGGAATCCTTTTGGATCTAGAAATAATTAATAATGCATTATATGAATTACACTAAATTTCCTCTCAGATCTAGATAAATATCACTTAAGATTAAGTTATATCACATTTGACATCTAGAACATTCAAATAGCTTGTACTAAAAATTTTCATACATCCAAATATAAGACACTTAATAGAAATATATTTATCATATAGCATCTAAAAATTTCAACTAATATTCACATAAATTTAATTCCACATATAGATATTAAAAAGTCGTTAATCTAGATCACTCAACACGTTAGCATAATTTGCCAAACAAGTGATAAATTAAATATAATATATTATCAACTTGAATGAATTTATTTGAAAAGCATATGGATCTAAAAGTTAGATATTGACATGGATCTAAAATTTTTGGAATCTAAGCTTCTGTGATCCATAATATAAATTTGTAGAAATTCTTTCGGTAGTAATCACATGCAAAAGAACGAGGTCTAAAAGTTAGACATTGACCTCGTTCTTTTGCATGTGATTACTACCGAAAGAATTTCTACAAAAAAAAATGGATCTAAAAGTTAGACATTGACATGTAATATAGACTCGAATTAAGATTATTTTCTTTTCATTTCATATGTAGTATAGACTAGAATTAAGACTATTTTATTTTTATTTCATTTAGATTACCTTTATTTGCATATTCAATATCTATGATAGACAATTTTATCAGTTTATGAATCAAGTCCTAATAATTAATGGAAGCATTATTTTTAATATTTTGTAAAAATTAAATTAAACCAAATAAATAATATAAGATTAATTTAAACCAAATAAATAACATTGGAGAATTTTTTCTTCAAGTCCCCATTATGATATAAATAATATAATAAATAATTCACATAATAATGGAGATTCGTTGTTACGATAATTCACATAATAATGGAGATTTGTTGTATGTCCTAACTCCATGATTCGGACTTACATAAAAGAGTTACTTACCAAGTTTCCATCCATTGCATCGTTTTTTCCTATAGATGACACCATTGGCTTAAGAACGACGCAAATATTAGTGTTGGCAGCCCATTAACACCAGGGATACGTCAGGTTTTGCAACACAGGGTTTAGACATGTAGATATCATCTCTCAGGTCGAACCCCTCCGGTCATGTCAATTCTCGCAGGTCAGGTCAATAGTTTGGCGGAGAAAGCAACATGTTTGTCCGACCTCCCCTCAATTGTAGAATACAATAATTGAGCATCTGAGTTTCCGTGAATAATTGGCAAAAGTAATGAGGACACTGAAAATATTCAGTCCGAATAAATGGAGAAGATATTTCAGAGGAGAGAATGCCGAAGGAAATACATAGCAGTGCATCATACATCCTGAAAAAGGGCGCTGCCGTCGTCCAACAGACTAGCCTCTCCTGTTGGTCAATTCTCGCAGGTCAGGTCAATAATTTGGCGGAGAAAACAACATTCATATTGCTATATTTATGGTCGAGTGGTCTCCACTTGCTCACTGTTTTCCGTTACTTCCAGAAGGGGGTCCTCTGATTATTTTTAAGTGGGTTTCCAGTCCTCGCTGTGCTTTACTCACCTTCCAGAAAGTGTTACTATATTTATCTCTAAGTGGGTTTCGGCTGGGATCCATATACAAAGGAGGAAACTAACTTACACATCTTCATATTTATTTAATATTATTATGGAATTATTATATATATTATTAAATAGAAAATAGGATATAATTTATTAATTTTTTATGTATTTAGATTTAATGTTTTTCTTTTTCTTAAAAGTGTAGTATTAGAATTTTGATTTTTTCTCAAATTTATTGAAATGTAGTGGAATATCTTCAAAAATATATAGGGATTTGTATTGAGAAAGAGAATATTCCAAATTTTATTTTTTGAAAGATAGTTCGTTTAAAAAAAACCATACATTCTTTATAGAGATTACAAAATATAGCAAAAGTCTAAATATGTTAGTAGACTTAACAATTGTTAGTAGACTTAACAACCATTAAGAATCAGAAGGAAAATAGGAAAAAGATCCAGTGGTGCAACATCATTAGTGTCACAAAGATGCTCTTCTACATGGGCCAGACTTGGGTCAAGTCTATCTATGGAGAAACCATGTGTATAATGTCCCCTAGTGAAGAAAATATGTTGTACCTTTCCACTTGTTTATCTTTCATTACTAGACCAAGTAACTACTGTATCTACCAGTAAAGAGCAAAAGAATTAAAGTATTTCTCAAAATCAACCTGTCAACATCCCATTTGAATTTCCAATTTTCTTATTTCTCTGAAAAAAGCATTTCTTTAAAATATGGTATAGTTGAACCCAAAAAAAAAATCCAAACCACACTTTGTTCTTACTAACTATTACCCCTAACTCCTCCTCATCTTAGATGCATTTTCCTTAGCATGGCCATTTGGGGTTCAAGCCTAAAGGAGAACAGTCACCTGACAAAATATTAAGAGAATGCAAATTAACTAAATAAATAGTGTCTGTAAATAGTCACTAAATAATAGACTAAAAAATAAACCAATAAAATACTAAAAGAGTATAAATTAACCAAATAAATAATGTCATCACTAATCAGTGACTAATGAATGGACTCCAAAATAAACCAATAAAAAATGGTGAACACTACCCTCAAGACCCCCTATTAATGGTGAACCACAAATTAAATTAAATAGTATGTTAATCAACATACGTTTCATTCCAGGTTATTCAATTTTTTTGCTTTTTTGGAAAGCAAATTTCATGGAAAAGGTTAAAATTTTGCTAAAAATGCCATTAAATTCAAAATTTTAATTAAATTTCAAGTACAATAACTAACTGCAATATTAAATAAAAACACAATTCAAAAAATAATAATACTTTACATTTAACTCAATGCAATTCATATTCAAAGATTTACTGCTATGTGCGTCGTGCATGCCGCTGCATCTAATTTCAATTAGAGAAGTGAATAACATTTTACAGATATTCATTTCGGTAGGGTTGAACTCGTTTTCGTTTTAATCTTTAATGTTATTACCACTGTTTTAGGAAGCTTTAAAAATACCAAGGATAGCAGGAATAATTAGGTTATTTTAGGTTGACTAAATTTTATCATTTCTTTTTAGGTTACCAAACTTTACCAATTTTTTATTTATTAAAATTGCACGTTTAATCATGTATTGAGTGATTTGCAGGAGGGTAAATATTGTTAAACTCGAGCATTACTTGTAAGGTAAAAATTGAAAAATAATGAAGATATTGTCACTCAAGTTTGACTAATTTTGTTAATTGCCCCGAGAGGCGCATCTACAGCTTAATATGACCCCGATGTCAGGTGTGTCATGTCCTCATACAAAATGTCGGCTTAAGTTTTAAATTAAAAATAAAAAATAAAAATCGCATTGTGCTAGAACATATATCAATTTATAATACAATTATGTATTATTTATATAATTTGAATGGATAGTAAATTATATACGTGAATTTGAATGGATCATAAATTTACCTTTAACAAAAAAAATTACCACATTGAATTTCCAAATTAAGTAAAATTTTAAACATCTTTACTCTTTACTAAAGTCAATACCATTTCCTAAAATAAAGGAAACGAGTTAATTCAACACAAACAATCAAAATCCAAAATCTTTTAATATTTCTTTTAATTAAATATTTGTAAAATGAATTTATACTTACTCCAGAGCTATGGTAAATAAATAAAAATATATATAAACTAGATGTATGATAAATAAATAAAAATTCTTTTTATATTTATTCCATAAACCTTTTTATATTTAAAAAAAATTAAAAAGAGATTTTATTTAGATGGCGATTTCTAATCCTATTTGATTTATTTGAGTAAATGCATTGATTTCAGTGTAGATGTTGGTTTCTGGAGAGAGAGAGAGTGTGTGTGTGATAAGGAAGATGGAGAGAGAGGGAGAGAGGACAAAAAGAGGAAAGAGAGATATTAATGAGGGAGAGGGAGAGAAGGGGAAGATAGAGATATAGATGGAAGGTGAAGAGAGGGAAGAAGAGAGAGATGGGGAGAGGTGGTGACTGAAAAAGAGATTGATATACATGGAGTACGAGAGCGCGTGTGTTTAGGGGGGTGAGATAGAGAGACAAAAAAGAATAGATTGAGGGGGATATAGATATGGATGGTGGACAGAGGGAGGATTATTTCTTGCACTAGATGGATTGATATAAGTGGAGATGGTTATTTCTAATCCTATTTGATTATTTGCACTAGATGCATCGATTTTAGTGTAGATATTTATTTCTAATTATATTTGATTACATGCACTAGATGCATTGTGAGTAAATGCATTGATTTCAATGTAGATGTTGGTTTCTAGAGAGAGAGAGAGTGAGTGATAAGGAATATGGAGAGAAAAAGAGAGGACAAAAGGAGGAAAGAGAGATATTAGCGGGGGAGAGGGAGAGAAGGGGAAGAGAGGGAAGAAGGGAGAGATGGGGAGAGAGGGTGATCGACAAAGAGAATGATATATATGGAGTGCGAGAGCGTGTGTGTTTAGGGGGGTGAGATAGAGACAAAAAAAAAGAGATGGATGGGGATATAGATATGGATGGGGGGTGGAGAGAGGGAAGAATATTTCTTGCAGTAGATGGATTGATTTAAATGGAGATGGTGATTTATAATCTTATTTGATTATTTTCACTAGATGCATCGATTTTAGTGTAGATATTTATTTCTAATGAGATATG
Organism: Pinus albicaulis; assembly: GCA_034641835.2. Taxonomy (NCBI): domain Eukaryota; kingdom Viridiplantae; phylum Streptophyta; class Pinopsida; order Pinales; family Pinaceae; genus Pinus; species Pinus albicaulis. The sequence goes on along the minus strand of CM076581.1, from coordinate 882,598,620 downwards.
ATTACTTGCACTAGATGCATTGATTTCAGTGTAGGTGATGATTCCTAATACTATTTGATTTTTTGCACTGGATGTGTTGATTTCAATTTAGACGTCGATACATAATTAAATTTGATTGGTTGCACTAGATGCATTGATTTCAATGTAGATTATTCCTAATACTATTTGATTGTTTGCGCTAAATGCATTGATTTCAGTGTAGATGTCGATTTATAATCCTATTTTATTGCTTTGAGTAAATGCATTGATTTCAGTGTAGATGTTGGCTTCTAATCTTATTTGATTGATTGCATTAGGTGCATTGATTTCAATGTAGAAGTTATTTTCTAATCTTATTTGATTGCTTGCATTAAATGTAGAAATCAATGCATTAAAAAGTTCGCTCTAGGTGAACTTGTACGCCTATTTGATTATTGCTTGCATTAAAAAGTTATTAACAATGTAGATTGATTTTTTTGTTATAGTAATTTAAGCTATTAATATTGGAGAGCAAGAGAGACAAGGTATCATGTTTACTACAACAGATCGAGCTAAAGATTTAAATGGTTTACAATTTAAATTTTCTTTTTTCATATAATCGATATGAAAAGATAACAAAACTAACAAGGGGGGAAATAAGAATAGTAGAAGAAAATAGTTTGAGATTGATTGTAACATAAGTACGTTCTTATTATTCACATTTTCCCTCTTTCAACACTATTGTTGTCACTTTGCATTTAAAAAATATATTTCATCATTTTTCATCATTATAGTTATTAACAATAATTATCATCTCAACAAATTGAGGTTACTAAGAAAATTTAAAATTAAAATGACGAAGTTAATCTCATAAATATTTAGCATATTTAAAATGATTATATTAATATTTGATATATTTACATATTACTAATAAAATTAATCATATCTTTGATAGATTTTCCTTGGCAGCACACAACTGAAACCAACCTAGATCCATCCTACATCTCAAAAATATAGAAAAATTTTGATAATCTGAAAATGTGACGTTGATGCCTCTGACTTGAACCAGCCTAGATCCATCTAACTGTGGATCTATCATGCGCCGAGAGGGATCAAATCTCTCGAGGTGGAAACCTTTCCCCAAGTTTTGCACTCAAAAAATAGGTTTGCACCTCGAGAGATTTGATCCCTCTCGGCGCATGGTAGATCCATAGTTAGATGGATCTAGGCTGGTTTATGAAAAGTGCTAGTTTAATTGAAAATAGAATATATCAATTTTTTTTGTATTTTTCTAAAATTTTCAAAATTAATTTTTAAATTATTAAAAAGTTTTTAAATTATTAAAAAGAGAGATAGATTTTTTTTTTTTTTTTAATGTTTTTAAATATATTTTTCATTTAATTTATATATGGGGCAAATATAATTTTCATTTAATTTATATATGGGGCAAATATAAATTCATATATATTATTTACGTTACATTTGTTAAAATATGTAATTATCTCTGGGATGCATTGTTAAACAAATAGTGAGTTGAATGATAGATATATTTGGTGAGTGAGTTAGAGAGTTAGTTAAGTGAGTGATGATCAAATTGATTTATGTGAGAGTGTGTGTTTGTCAATTTAGGTTAAATACCCTTCACTGGTTTTATTGTATTCATTGAGTGAGATTGTGATTTAGAGAGATTAAATATTAATGGAAAAGTGCAACTCTTATGTTTTGTGTTTCTCCTCTTTCCCTATCCAACAAATTAGTATCAAAGCTGAGAAAAGATCAGAAAATCCGTAAGCGAGCCAATTTTAGCAAACCTAATCAAGTTTAGTCCAATCGGTTCTTTAGTTTCAAGGCCGACAGCCATTAGCCAGATTTTTTTAAAATAAAAGCGGACACTTTTGAAACAAAAGTCAAAGCAAGGTACGAGATTTCATATTTTATTAAATCCGCACTGGTTAGCTTCTTTGTTTTTCTGGGAAATCGAAGAGCGAGTGTTTTAAAATAAAAGCCGAGAATTTTTAAACAAAAGTCAAAGCAAGGTACAAGATTTCATATTTTATTAAATATTTTTTTTCGAGGGCAATATGGAAGATATCTTCATGCAAGCATGCATGCAACTATGATGAAAGTCATGGGTCACAAAGCGCGACTAAAGAAGAGTAAGAAAAATGATAAAGTAAGAAAAGGGATAAAAAATAAGAGGAAAAGGTAGTTTTCGTGTTTAAAGAGGTTCAGGCCATAGCTGAGGAACTAAATTGTCTAGCAGAAAACAAAGATTCCCTAACTTTGAGTTTCATTCAACATGCAATGGATGAAATGATCATGTGCAAAGTAGCAAAAGCTACAACTTCCAAGGAATCATGGAAGATCCTCGAAGCATAATTTTGTGAAAAGGGGAGTGACATGCACCAGCAGGATATGTCACATGCAAAGAAGTCAAACGCAGATCTGAGAGTAGATGAGCAAGACTCTAGGAGGACAACAGAGGTTGGTGAAACGCATTATGCATGCATGCGTATGGATGAAGAAGTTGCAACAGAGATTGCAAATATGGAAGTTGAAGCCTCTATATGTGAAACAGAGCTTGCTGAAACCCATTATGCACGCATGCATATGGATGAAGAAGATGCAACAGAGATTGCAAAGAGGGAAGTTGAAGCCTCTGTATGTGAAATAGAGCTTGTTGAAACCCATTATGAAAGCATGCATATGGATGAAGAAGATGCAACAAATATTGCAAAGAGGGAAGTTGAAGCCTCTATATGTGAAACAGAGCTTGCTGGAACCCATTATGCAGCATGCATATGGATGAAGAAGATGCAGCAGAGATTGCAAAGACGGAAGTTGAAGCCTATGTATGTGAAACAAAGCTTGTTGAAATCTATTCTGCAAGCATGCATATGGATGAAGATGAAGTCTCTGTATGCGAAACAGAGCTTGATCATATTAATGCTCAATCACTCCACTGTAAAGTGGATAGTGCAGAAGATAGTGAATCCCACTATGATGAAACACATGTGGATGATGACTGCAAAGTGAAATGTGCATTAGTGAATCCAGCCAGAGTTGGTGAGTTTGGTAAAGCTTAAATTGGCAATAAAATTGACAATGAGCACATGCACGCTCGGATATCCCACCATAATGTGGATGAACATTATTTTGATGTTATGTGTGGTTTCCTTTTTGAAACAAATATTGATTATGGTAATATTGTAAACACCATGTTAGATGAATCATTGAAGGTTGAAGTTTCCTTTGTAGAAGTAAGATATGAAGCAGTTGGAACTTGGTATGAAGCAATGTGCGAACAAGAAACAGCTAAGTTTGTCTTAGATACAGCTATCAATAGAGAAGAAAGCTGTTTGGTGGATCCAACAATTAGAATTGTTGAAGTTAAATTTGGTAAAGAACCCTTAACTGGTGATGAGTCATTGCACATGATGCAACAAAAAGAACACATTGATATGTTGTTATTTGGTGAGAGAACCTCACTTGTGTTTGGAAGCCAAATGGAATACAACATGTTTGCACCGGTAACGGTTTGTAAAACAGTGGAAAAGAAAGCAGAGAAGGAAAATGAAGAGGAAGAAGCTCTCACTGAAGAGAATAATAAAGATGTTTTTAACATTGTTTTTTAATATGCAGGTACTCAAAATAGCATGGGATCAGAAGATGAAAACAAGGTTGTTAATAAATTTGGTGCAGATTTGAAGTTCATTGAAGAATGGATTCAGAAGCCAATTGAACAAATTGATGTGAGTATTAAAGCAGCAGCTGGAATAAAAGAATTGAAGAAAACAACAGTACTTGATGATGAATGTGAAGAGAATGATATGGAAGTTTCTGAAAACAAGGAAGAATGCAGTAAAACAATTTTTATGCAATGGAGTCAAGAAGAGATAAGATTCTTCTATCAAGAAAAATGGCAGAAAGAAAGTCAGGAATATGAAGCGCAAGAAGCAGAGAAAAGAAGACAATTTGAAGATGTAATGTTGTGGAAGCAATCTATGTTTGAACAAATATTTGAAGAAGAATGTGTAAAAGAGAAGATCAGATTATTTTTCAGCATGAATTCGAGACAAGTCAAAGAAAATTTGCAACATAAACAAGTGAAGAAAGCCTACAACAAGAAATTGCAACAGAGAATGAAGCAATTTCAAGGATATAGAATTTGGAAGCAGAGAAAAATAAAATGAAAAATTGCAAAAGCTTTGAGTCATTATAAGCCTAGCTGAGACATAGACCAGCAGACATGTTTGAGTTGTCATGAATTATGTTCTAGTTTAGTGGTCGTAATTAAGGAGGAGTGTTAAAATATGTAATTACCTCCCGCATGCATTGTTAGACAAACAATTAAGTGAATGAGTGGAGTTGAGTGAAAGATATATTTGGTGAGTGAGTTAAAGAGTCAATTAAGTGAGTGATGATCAAGTTGATTTATGTGGAGTGTGTGCATGTAAATTTTAAGTTAAATACCCTTCACCGAATTCATTGTATTCATTGAGTGAGATTGTGATTTAGAGAAATTGAAGATTAACGGAAAAACGCAGCTCATATCTTTTGTGTATAAATTATTTTGTATTTCTCATCTCTGCCTATCCAACAAAATTTTCCAAAAAGATTCAAACCCCAACATAATAATACAACATTAAACCATGTGAAATTAGTGGCCATGCCACTTCTATCATTATAGAGGACACCATTTCACTGCACCGGGGAATCTCGTTTCATTTGACCTATTGACATTAAAAGTTAAATATATTGCAATCTCAACTTTAATACCCAACTTCTCATCGAATCTAAATCCATATGGAGCAAAGCACTTTGGAATCTAAACTCTGTGCGAAAATGCAATTTCGGTGAAAAGTTTCGTTAATTGATGGTTACTTTTGCAATGAAAAGAATCTATGTTGTCTAGCGTGGAATATCTTTACTTTGATGAGAATTGAAATTGGATACTTTAAAAATACATAAAGATTATCTTTACTTAACCAACTAGAAAATGAAAAATGGTTTTCTGGAGAATTAATTTAAATGAAAAGCATGTTATTCTAATTTGACATGAACATGTCAAATCATAAGAATTCTTAGGTGAGAATTCTTAGCTGAACGAACAGTCTTCATGATTCCACGTTTAATTAAACAAAATTTAAAGAAAAGTTTTTTTTATTTCCAGTCTATTCATTCATAAATACATCTATAAATGAGTGGGGCAGTAAATGCTTACAATAAGATTACGTGTAGTTTAAAAAAGCAGTAGAATAATTCAGCATCTTGCAAAGATTTTGAAAAAATCCAGCAAAAATTTTAACTACTAGCCAAACTATCCCACGTGCTAAGTAAACAACTTCATAAGATTAAAACATGTACACCATGCTACAATAAACATATACTGCCGCACTCATTTATGAATGGAGAGATAGACTAGAAGTCCCCAAAACTTAGAATGCTGTGTACCGTAAAGGTCACTTCAATTTCCTGGGAGACCATCACAGAAAAATTAATGCTGTATGAAAGAATAAAGCAAGTATTAGAATGATCAGGAGTTCTGCATAAACATGTGAACGAATTGACATATTCATGATGAGTCATTGAAATCTAAGCTCAGCGTCTCCTTCCCATTTGCCCACGCCTTATTTTCATGGGCATTCAGTCAGTTGCATTGCACGAATCAATAATTTATTATGATGCAACTTGCTGAACCATGGAATACTGTTCTCGATACAGATTGAACAGGAAAAGCATATTATTATACATATGCCGCACCAATCCGCCAAATATCAAATATTTTGCACGACGACTTTAATGGATGCATGATGATTCATCGATAATTAGATGGTTATAATACCGAGATCAAACCTAAGCCCCAATTTTCCACTATTAACATTTAAAAAAAACTTACTTAACAAAGTATGGACATGAGAAATCCATCTCAACCACAACAGCATTTCTTTTGCAAAGATCTTAAAAGACTTACGTTATTGTAACCAGAGCATTATTTCTGTAGATTCTGCAAAGACTAATTAATTTTATTTACAGTTATTTTGGTTATAATTTGGTGACAGAAAAACATAATAGGATTTCGAACTTTTAGGGTGTTTTTATTATTTTTAGGTTAAATTTTTTTGAATTTATAAATCAGGTGTTATGAGACTTTTTCTTTTTGGAAATTGAATTTAAAAATTTAATAGCAAGACTGGAAATTTCATCTATTTTTATATAATCAAATTTTAATAATATTTCAAGGAAATTCAAATATGGTAGCATTTAAAATTCTTCTTTTCCCATCTAAATTGCCATTTCAGTTGATTCAAATATCATAAACCTTTTGGAAATGTACAAATTAGGGGTTTAAAGAGTATTGCAATTTCAGTTTCCCAATTAGGTAGTCCTCCTTAAAAACAACAGCCAAGAGATTTGGCCCTGGGTTTTACATTGCCGTGCTATGCCCCATTATGTGGGCAGGAGAAGTCAGTTAAGGTCGATCTACGTCAGCTCAAGGAGATAATTTCAAGCCATGTTTTACGTGGCGATGCAAGAATGGTCAGTACCACGTTGCAGGTAGCATGGGAAAGCTGAGAATCATGTATTTGGTGCAAACAGTCTAATTCGAACAAACTTCAGTTGTACAACGGACTATTCACGTAAGTGGTGCCAATTCCGGGTGACTTCAAAATAAATGTCCGTAGAAATTAGTGAGTAATGGAAAAATTAACTTACAAATAAAGGCTTTCCATTGTTAAGAAATCTCACCTTATTTTATCATAGTAGTATATGTCACTTTGTTTTACAGTATTTTTATTGCAATGTACACTTATGAAATACGTCTGGTTATTGAAGATGAGTAGAATAATCTTTATATTAATAGGAAATTATAATTTTATAGCTAAGAATTATTATAAGAATCTATTAATCATGATTTATGAAATGGATCTTAAAAAGTTAAACTTAATTTGCCGAAAAATAAATCCTTGTATACCCAGAAAAACACATATGTATAGGGTGGATAGGTTAATTATTTTTTTCTTATAACAAATTATGAACCAATTAGTAATTGATTATTAAATTATTAACAATATAATCTAATTTTATAAGTAATTTCTATGGAAATAGAATAAAAAGTTATGAAGCTTATTATAGGGTTTTTATTTTGGAATAGGATTTATAAGATATTCATTTAGATAGACTACGACTTAAATGTTAATTTTTATTTTTAAAGTAGTTATGTCATTTTTTTGTCTTTCTATTAAATTGATTAATTTAAAAAAAATATCATATGAACAAATTTCATTTGAAATGAGTGATGGTATTGATAAGACATCGCATTGATCTATGGTATTGTAACAAAGCCTATTAAGAATATCCATGGTAAGTAAGAATTCTACCAATATGAATATTTTTCTTCTAGAGAAAAGAAATCCATAATTTTATTCATCCAAGAGAAAAAAGAAGTTATAATTTGCACATGTTGAAACACATTTGAGCAATAAAGCCTTACAATTAATTAGAAAATAGAATAACCAGGAAACTCTCACCACAAAAAATGGCTTACAATAGGTAAAAAAACCCAGTAAATGTAATCTCAAAAACTCAAAGACCTGGCACAGGCTGCCCTACTAGTTTATCAGAAAGGCTTAGAACTAGGCCACAAAAAAACAAATAAAAAGGACATCGAAATATTCATGGTGTCAACCATGTGTCCAAATGTCGAAGTCATCCTCTTCTAAATACAAGAAATGAAGTGGAAGAATGGAGAGCTGCAACACACCCAAATTCACAAGTATAACTGGTCTGGAGATGACGATAGCAAGGCCGACGAAAACCAAGAAGCACTCAACAAACACTTAAAAGCACACGAACAAAGCAACCAACTTGTTGCAAATAACCCCCAACCAAAATATGTCGATCAAAATCCCAAGAGCGAAGTGAAAGAGGCATGAATGAAAGGGTCGAATGGCAAGGGAAACTTCCCAATGTTGGGAATCAGAATTCCAATAGACCAAAACCCGCAGGCGCTATTCAAAAATCCCATCGCTAGAGATAGGGATCCATGAGAAGCATCTAGTCCAAGTCGCAAAACACACAAGGAGCGTTGATTTATCCAATTTCCAACAATCTCCCACCCAACACAATCCGGGTGTGTATCGAACTCGTGACGTACATTCTGATAGCACTTGTTGGGAATCACGATTGTCATTGGACCAAAACCCGTAGGTTTTAGTCAATTATCGCATCGCCAGAGATAAGGGTCTACGAGGGGTAGATAGGTCGTGTCGCGAAACAAACAAGGAGTGTTGGTTTATCTGATGTCGAACACCCAACCCTCTGTTCCCTGGACTCTTCCCATAGAGAGAGGCACGAAACGGAGGGTTGAGTGGAAAGGGTGACTAACCAACCCTCTATTCCCTCAACTCTTCCCACAGAGGGCCATATACAACTGCATGGAAATGGAATTAAACCTCGAATAAATATCCCAATAGCAACCCACAATAGTAAAACCCTACAAAAATAAATGCCCAACATGTCACATATGGGCCCCACACACCAACGACAAACATGGATGATGCAGGGCTAGCTATTAACCCCGCCTTAACCCAAGATTATACTCAAAATAGAGTATATGTTCTGAATTTGTTCACATCTGAATAGGTTCATAAAATCTCTTTTCTCTTTATAAACCCACTTTATTCCATCATAAAGTTCATTGGCAGAAGCTCCCTTTTGTACAACCTGTATCTTTTAAACCTTTATTAAAAGTTCTTCTGCAAGCATCCCTTCACGTTAACTGAGGCAACTTTATCCCATCTCGACTCTGCTCTTTTACAAATCTCATCACCATGACTTTTTGCCCTATTTCACTTCAGAACTCAATCGCATCGCAACATCACAGTTTTACCTACATTGCAATATCGCAAGTATGCTGATTTCGCATCTCGGCAATTATACATTTCGCAGTCTGTCTTGAATGAAATGGATGAAGTCTTCATTGCCTGCAACATTTCAGGATTCTTTGCATAAAATATTTTGTATTCTGATCTCCTAACGACCAATTCCTTTCAAAACATAACCCCCTATATCTGGAGCTATTACCAATGTTGAGAATAAAATTCAGTCTTTGAATAAAAAAACCCCAAAGAGCACTAATCTCACTCTGATACCAAAAATTATGCAGGGCTAACTATTAACCCCACCTTAACCCAGGATTATACTCGAAATAGAGTATATGTTTCGAATTTGTTCACATCGAAATAGGTTCATAAAACCTCTTTTCTCTTTATAAACCCACTTTATTCCATCATAAAATTCATTGGTGGAAGCTCCCTTCAGTACAACCTGTATCTTTTAAACCTTTATTAAAAGTGCTTCTGCAAGCGTCCCTTCACGTTAATCGAGGCATCTTTCTCCCATCTCGACTATGCTCTTTCGCAAATCACATCACTATGACTTTCCACCCTATCGCACTTCACAACTCAACCACATCGCAACATCATGGTTTTACCTACATTGCAATATCGCAAGAGTTCAACTTGAAGAAGGGATGGTGTAGATTACATCGCAAGATTAAATTGTGAAAATAACAATGGACACGTGTCGGGAGGAGGATCCATGCGCACATTGCACATAGGCAATTATTTTGTTTATTGTTAAGACTCTGCACTGTAAGTTATTTAGGTTGCGATGTGATAAAGACGGGAGTTGGCTATGCGATGCGAAACATATCGCACATCGCATGCGAGAAGGTACGGCGGGACCGTTAGATCTTGCATAGATTAACGGTGGAGATTACATCGCAATCAGTGAAATCTCGCATCGACATTGTTATGGTATACTGTTAAAAGTTATTTGCTATAAGTTGCGACATGCGAAATCTTAAAATCTGCGATCTGTGAGGTTATTAAATCCGCGATATTGAAATCCCCTGTGTGTGCTATGGAAACTTGTGTGGGCCATAACCCATTGGTCCGCGGGTTTGTGTAAAATTGCAGTTCGTATGCATCAATGGATAAAAGGTGAAGGAAGGCACAAGCCGAGGCCAAGGCAATTAGGGTTTGGTCGCCCCCACCTCAACTCCCTTTATATTGCTACCAGTATAAATGTATAAATGTATGTAATATAAAAATCATAATTAACTTTGTAAAATAGAAAAAAAAATATTTGAATTCAATTAATTGCATAAAAAGTTATTAGATATATTCCAATTAATATCAAACAATACTATGAAATAAAGCAACATTAATTTGTTTTTAAGATGACTAATTTGGAAACCTAATAAATTTTTAAAAATGTATATTTACCCACTTGGAATATTGGAATTTTAAATTTGTATATTTTCTAGTTTAACACTTTCACATTTTAATTTTTGGTTAGTATATTTTATAGTGTTTAAAATTTAGTAAGGATTTGTCAAAATTATATGCTTAATTTATATAATCTGTACCAACCAAATATCTTAATATTTTTGACAATATCAAATTTATTTATATTATTAAAATTGTTGGATATTGGATAAACCAACGCTCTCTGTGTGTTTCGCGACATGGACTAACCGTCTTTCGTGGATCCTTATCTCTGGCGATGTGATCATTGACTAACCCCTGCGGGTTTCGGTCTAACAAAAATCGTGATTCCCAACAAGTGGTATCAGAGCGTAGGTCACGAGTTCGATACACACCCGACTCGCATTGGGGGGGAGATTGTTGGACATTGGATAAACCAACGTTCCCCGTGTGTTTCTCAACATGGACTAACTACCTTTCCTGGATCCTTATCTCTGGCGATGCGATCGTTGACTAAGTCTAACGGCAATCGTAATTCCCAACAAAAATGTAATTTAAACAACTAAAAAATTACAATTACAATGTCGCAAATCTTGATTTAAGAAAATAAAAACTAAAAAATTACAATTGCAATGTCGCAAATCTTGATTTAAAAAAATAAAAATTATATATTTCCCTTTTTTCATGCACTTCAATTCACTGATCAGGAAATTAATCATTAAAATTGAATATATACATATATTCCACCATCTTTATATACTTTTGGAAACCTAAAAATTATATCATTTAGATTGAATTACATGAGTATTTTGTAAGTTAAAATGTGATCCATTATCCTACTCCTGGCCAAAAATACATGTGAAGCGATCTTCCTGAATTTGCTTACATTGTATGTACTATGGATAGTTGAGTAGTACAATGTGAATGAATGAATTTCCAGAAAAGATGGACCTAATGGCGGGCTGGCCAGTGTCGGTATTTGGAAATGACCTTCATCTGCAAAAAAAAATGACAGTTTTCGGTCTTTGACGAATATCTGCAGTTATGACATTGTTGTTTTGAGTCTTTCACTAATATCTGCAGTTATGACAATGTTGTACTATTAAAGAAACGTGACGTGGTCCACTGAAAACGTGTCAGACCTAGGTTAAGTATACTTCTCCCATTATCTGCAACAGCCACATGTTGAGTGTTAGCGGGTTGAGTAGAGACGTAAGAGTGACAAAGTATAGGATTGGGCAAATGATTGATGATATGGGCCATTGTATTCTATGATGAGATCAGGTTGAGGTTAGGGTCCGTCAATCCAGGTGTATGAAAGGACCCACCGGTGCATAATATAAGTTAATCTGCCACCTCAAGGGACAGTACTCGCGTTTTCACAATAGGCCCCACCTACGAAAAAAAACCGGCTTTTTTTCGATGTGAAAGGAGGACATCTGTACTTGTCCTGTAACCAAACATCTGGGATTAGTTGGGGAGCCAGGTGCCATGATGCAGTGAGCGAAGGGAAACTAATGAAATATTACCATTATTCAAAAGACTGGCAAAGGTCAGGAACGCCATATTTTTGTATAGTGTGCAGGTCCAGGTTGTTGGCCCCCGTTTGTCTGTTTGCAATATTTGTACATACTTGTCCTGTTTGAAAATATTGGCTACTACTGTAAAATGCATAGCAGTCGTCCCTTTTACTCACAAAAGAAATTTTACTACTGACAAAAGCTGAAATGAATTTGCACCCGCGCGTTTTTTTAGAGGATTATCTAATCCACGGGAACAAAGCAGAAAACGGGAATCGATATTCGGGAATCCAAGATAGAAGGCAGGGTGTACATAAACGTGGAGATAAGGAGATAGTGGTTTTTCCATTAACATTAAAATTAATAAAATGAAATTATAAAAATAGTGCCATAAAATGTGTAGATAATTATTCTTTCATTCAACAATTAAACATTTAAAACTGATGTGTAGATTTTATTTCTTAAAAATGAGGAGGGAAAAATCATAACATAGAATTACTTATCATTATATTTTAACATTGATCTGATATATCAATATTTTTATATATAACATAACTTTTATGAATTTCGATCTTTTGATTATCTAACTTTTAACTACTAACTACTTTTGAGTGGGGTAGTTTTGATCAATTGCAAATTCCAAACGGTAAAGAATAAATATAAGTTAAAAGAAAATAGTATTTTTTTAAAAATTAATTTAATTAATAATTTTATTAAAAATATAAAAATATTAATTTTTATTTTGATTATATATATTATTATTCAAATAAAAAATATTGATAATATATTTTTTATAAATAAAATTAAAATATATCAAATATTTATATTTTTTTCGTTTTTATTTTTTAATATATTATTTTATTTTAAATTATTTATTTTAAATTTTATAATAATATAAAATAAAAATTATAGATATCAAAAATTTAATTAATTAATTTATTTATTTATTTTAATAAATAGGCAAGATTTAAAATCTGTGTTACACCATTTTTTAGTCATCTAACTTACTATTATTAGATGGACCCAAGTACAACATGTAAGACCAATTTTACCCTAAGTAAAATTGCTTTCACCATGTAAAATAACTTAATAAAACACATTTATTAGGTTGTTTATGGTCTAAACAAGAAACCCCAAAAGGAAATATTAAACAAACCTATATTTGTTTGATTTTCCTCAAGAAATAATTAATTAAACAATAATTTAATTATGATTTCCAGTCATGTTTAACCCAAAACAAAGAAATTAATTACATAAATCTTTATTTATCTTATTATTTTCTAGGAATAATTATTTAAATCTTATTTAAATAATATTCCTTGTTAAATAAGACTAAATCACCCATAAATAATTAAATAAATCATTATTTATTTGATTATCTTTCAACCACTTCCTTAAAATGATAAATAAATCATTTATTTATTTATTATTTACAAATAAAGGGATTTGACCCAAGTCAAATACTTTTTCCCTCCAACGAATATAATAAAATATTCCATAAAAGGTGGATCTAGATTTGGTTAATGTTATTTTAATCATGCACCAAGATCTAGAATGACCCAATATTTTGTTATAAATAGGAGGGTTTCTCCTACCATTCTTCACCTTTTGTTGCCTATTAGATCACTCTGGATCTATACTCTTGGTCTGACTTTGAGCCATTATCATTGTCATATTTTTCATTATTTGCTGTGTGAGCTCCCTTTGAGTTCTATCTTTGTCTGAGTTTTCTACACCAACAGGAGAGAGAAATGCTAGATCTGAAGTGTTGAGGACTTCCAAGAACCCATCCCATTGAGGAGAATTGGAAACACCTTCTTGTTTTCCTCCCAGGTGCCCTTAATACAAAAATTCTTTCAAAAAATATTCTTGTCTTGTATATTGGATGTATGCAGCAAAACCTTATTTTTACTACTTAATGTCTTTCTATGCATAGATTTGGTTTTTTGCAGCACTTGTCTTGATCAACTAACTGCAGATCTGAAGATATTGGCAGCTATATTTGATGTTAGGGTTATAAGTTATGCGTAGCTAAAGTGGTATTTTTTCGTACACTTCGACAAAAGATTCATACTAACAATCTCTATCCAAGCCTTTAAACTCTCATTCTAAAAAAGACAAACCATATAAATATGCAAGATTTAAAATCTCTATCTAGACCTTTAAACTCTCATTCTAAAAAATATCATAAATGATCTATAACTTTTAAACATATCAGTGTTTATCAAAATGGTCATATTTTATGTCAAAGGTCAATAGCTATAGGTTTCAATTTCCCTTTTGAGGGAGCCTCCGAGGGAGATTCTATTCTCAACATATATATTAAGTTAAACAAGTTAAAAAAACATGAAAATTAAAAAATCTTAAAAAATTAAAATATCTTAAAAATAAAAACATGACAAATATCTTGACATTGAGGTGAAAAAAAAAGTAATTCATATATATATATATATATATAGTTTGTGATAAGTTTCATATGCAAACATATTTTAGCGATCAATTAAATTAACAAAATTAATAATTCATGAAATGGATTGGTTTGCACTTCACCTTTTTTATTACAAATTCTCCAAGTTAATCAATCAAGGTTCTTTGGGCTTTAGGTTTTCTTTGGTTTCTTAAATAATTTTAATAAGAAAAAATAAAATTTATATTTTTTTTCATTTTTAATAATAATTTTATTTTCATAATTTTAAATTTCTTAAAAATTAAGATTTTAAATTATATTATTAATCTAATTGTCTCTTCTCATTTTATAACAATTTAATTTTTTGTATAATTTTATAATCATATGGTTAAATTATGTATTTAGTTTTGAACTTCATAATTCCTTTCATGGATTAAGTTTTTTTGTTATGAATGTCTTAACTTAATCAATTCAAGTGTAAACCAAATTTTCAAGGGTGTTTGTCACAACGACAAAGTATCCTACAAAGACCCCAATCTCTGTAGTAGGTTGTAACTTTTTCCTGCTACCTTTGAAGAGATTAAAATAGACCATGGATCCAAAAATGTGAAAGTGAGATACATCTCGCTTCCTCCCAAGGAAATCCTCTTCAGGTGTGTGATAATTTCAAGAATATTTGGAGGGCTCTTGTTTTGAATATAAACATTTGCATTGCATGCTTCTACCCACAAGTATAGTGGTAGTCCGTGGTCACGAAAAATTTCTCTTACAACCCATACAATTCTTTTAGTTTTCCTCTCGGCCACCCCATTTTGTTGTGGGTTGTGAGGTGCATTCAAATCCCTTCTAATACCATGCCTAGAAAATAATTAATCGAAGGCACTAAACACATACTCTCCTAAATTATCACTTCTCAAGGATTTAATTTTTTGTCTAGTCTCATTTTCAACTAAGGCTTTGAATTCAACAAACTTTAAATAAACCTCATTTTTCTTCTTCATGAAATATAATGAACATTTGCAGGAAAATTAATCTAAAAAAATCACATAATACCTATGCTTTGCAACAATTACTTTAGAAAATGGTCCACACACATCTGAGTGAACTCCAATATGGCTCCAACTATATTATCTCAACCATGGCAGGAGGATTTGACATATTTTCTAAGAGTGCACCCCTTGCAATGTCATGCTATTTAAGTGTGCATTTTAGAAGTCCAGTGATGATATGTTGCATTATTTTCAAAGCTCCATGGTGTACGTGTCCCATGCGCCTATGCGAGATCTCTCCAAAATCTTGAACCTAGACATGTTCTGCTTTGCTACTTAATGTAAAGCATGCATCTACCTCTATCTTGTAGATATTTTTAACTTAGACACCAATTTATTTTACTTGTCTAGTAGCTTCATGATTCAGATAAGCTTTCCCCTTACTAAACACCACATCATATCCATGGTCTTCAAGTACAACTACAAAAAAGAATTTTTTCTTCAGACCAGGCACATACACTACATTCTTTAGGTGAATATGGAGCGTCACTCCCTCTTAAAGGTGACAGTTCCAATCCCTTTGGTACTATATCTCCCATCATCTCCAATTTATATATGGAATTGTAGATCATTCTCCTCTAGGCTGCAGAAGAACTCCTTAAGTACCACACATTGCCTCATATAGTACTTGGCATGCATGCAATGAGGGTGAAATACAACTCAAATTGTGATGTGAGAGCATCAACTCCTATTGCTTTGACAAGCTTCTTCCAAAATTTCTTGTGTGAACACTTGGTTGCATAGTGTGCATATTCATGTTAGTGAAAACATTTGATTTTAATGAGCTCTTTCTACTTTCCATGGCTCTAGTTGGATTTTTCCTTTCCTTGGGCCTTCTTTCCTTTTCTTTCTAAGTCAAATTTTTCTTCCTCCTTAAATTTGGATGTGACACCATGTCTAGTGTTTCTTCTGATATCCTTCTGCACTAAATCAGACCAAAGTCTCTCCCAATCTCTTAGGTTATCAATTCCATTAACTGAATCTTGATAGTTGTGCTAGGACTTCATAAGGCCAAGGAGTGCTAAGCTCACAAGTTAAGATGATGGCACATTTTCTCCTACTCCTCCAAGTTCATCTCGAACTTAAGTGAATTTGGATAGGTATTGAGGAATGGTTTCCTTTTTCTAAATTTGAATTTTCCTGAGTTTATCTCTCAATTCTAATTTCCTAACATCACTGCTGATGTGGAATAGATCTATCATAGCTTTCCACATTGCAAATGGAGTCTCCTTTCCATGCAAATTCAAAACCACATGATATCTGACACCCTCTAGAAAAATCCTCCTTGCTTTATGTTAGTGTAAATATTTCAAGAAAGTGTACCAAAAATGTTTTACTTAAGTCATTGGTGACAACTGACCCTCACAACAAGATATGGTTGTTTACGCTTCAAATATGCAATGACAAAATAAGAGAAACCTGTAGAAAAAATATTATATGCAATATAAAAAATAGAAAAGCAAGAAATAACATATGCAATAACCCAATAAAAGAAGACTTTAAATGAATAATGATTTTATTAAAATCACCTTATGGAGGTTTACAGCATGGGTCTGCAAATCCCCCTCTGTGGGGTGGGACTTTTGATGTCCTTGTGCTTGACCGATCTTTTGCCTCTTCAATATGTAGAAAAACCAAAAGCAAGATGGAACTCAAGTGGGAGTTCAAATGTGGGAAGATGATATTGGTGATGATGATAATGATCGTGGTGAAGAATGAATGGAAAAACTTCTTATTTATAACAAAATATTGAGCTAAACTAGGAATCAGAAAATAATAAAAAATTATTGACCAAATCAAAACCTAATCATTAGGAATACTTTATTATCCTTTTTGAGAGGGAAAATATTCAAAATGGTAAAATATCTTCATTTAGAAAATGATTGAAGTAATTAACAAATAAAATGATTTTAGTATTGAGGGGTTTTCACAGTTTATTATATTAGATATCATTTTTTAGGATCCAATTGTGTTAAGTCATTCATCTGTGACCATACTACTTGGATGGTTCATGAGACACAATACTTGCTAAGGTTTTTCAAATGGGGTAGCAAGTTAAGTGGGCTTGATTGTGGGGAAAACTCCATAGTTAATTGTGTTTGAGCTAGAGGCGATCTGGGATGGATGACCTCCCGGGAAGTCCTAGTTACCAGGTGCAAGCCCCAGAAGTGACAATTAATGCTATGTAATTCATTTCACTATTTTTAATCCCACTTCTTCACCCATGTGAGCATCGCCCGATGCAATGAGTGCTAAGTGGACTATTCAAAAATCATGAGAAATTAAGAAAGGTGTGAATTCAAAATAGTTATTAAATTGTAATTTAACAATTATTCCAAAATATTAAATTAAGGAATAATAAATAAATAATGATGTATTTAATTATTCCAAGGTGTTTTAGTCAAATGATACAAGGAATAATGATCAAATAATTATTTAATAATTATTCCTAGAGAAAAATAAATAAATAATTATTTATTCAATTATTCTCATGGGGTTTTTTATTTGATATATTTTAATAAAAATGGTTTACTAAACTATTTCCTATGGTGAAACTAATTTTACCATGGTAAAATCAATCCTACATGGTGTATTTCGATCCACCTAGTTAGAATTGGATAGGTGATCATTTTTTATGTGATAACAGATTGCCGCCCAACGTACGAGTGTCAAGAGAAAATCATATGACTGAAATACGTTGTATGTTACACTTCTATGAGACACCAAAGGGGAGAGAGAGAGATAGAGAGAGAGAGAGCAGAAGCAATGCAAGGAAGGACAAGGGAATAGAGGGGGGGAGACTTATTAAGATGATATAAGTCTCATTTTATTTTGGAGTTCATGATCTCAAATGAGGCAGGGGAGGCATACCCATAACCACAGAGATAACTTAACAATTGTGTTCCCATCAATGTGGGATTGAGTTGAAAAGTAAATGATATATGTTATGTTGACATCAATGCAAAAAAATGTGATACAATAATACAACAAGTCCCATATACATAATGTTCATTGAAAACAAAAGCCAAGGCCGAATACAATAACATTTGTTTATCTAAGTACATGAGACATAACGCCTCTCAAGTTGACATGGTGAGGGGAGATCACAACCAATGAAGCATCGATTAATAGGAAAGGGATGTGAAGATTTGAATGGACCATCTGAAGGAGACATGCATATTGCGGGTGTTGCAAGTAGCCGAACTTGAACTAGACAAATATATAAAACTGCATCTAATGATGGATCATAATCTTCTATCTTCTGGTCATGTGGGGGGCTACCTGAAGGTCCATCCCCTCATGTGGTCTGGAACATATCACACACACACGAGAAATACTGAGATAATATGCTCGATCACTAGACCATGAAGTGTACAATTCTTTATTGTTGGATAATGAGTTGCGGTCGAGCATGCGAAAAAACAACCAAGTAAAAGGGAAATGAGGATTCCATTTTCTTGATCTGAGGCATCAAATAATGATGAAGGTTAGAACCAATACACACCTCCCTCTAGACCAATCTCTTGGAATAGATGTGTTGAAGTCGACAGAAGAGGGCCAGCTAGAGTGGAGGAAATGAGGAATCCTCAAAAAAGGCATGAGGGATCATAGTAATTTGGTTGATGGAATAACACCAGGGATAATGATGGAAGCTAACAAGATGAGTGGTGGACTAACAACTTCCATTTTTAGAGCATAATATTCATGGTTGACTTGAAAGGGACTGACTCGATTCCATAGGGTATGGTTAAATACTCAAACGAAGGTTTTTCAAAGACAGGGCAGTATAGCTAGAGGAAAAATATAAGAAAAATGGGATGAATGCAACCCAAAGATAGATGAAACACTGCAACTTGACTCAATGGGACTCATAAAAGGCTCCATGGATGCAAGGGTGACTCATCTTTGATGCGCTAAACAAGGGTGACTTTATGATGCTACCACATGGGGGAGGCCCGGAGAGGACCATAAAAGCATGAGTAAATGATGGTTACTAATGATAAAAATTGACACATAAGTCAAAAATGCAAAGGTATAGTGGTACTAGAGTATAAGTAGCTCATGTGAATAAATTCGATTTTAATAGAGACAAAGTGAGACCTCATGGAAAAATGGCTTCTTGGTGAAGTTTCAAGTTACAAAAAACAAAAAGAGACCCATTATAAATCTTAGTGGGAGCTTTCCAATCGTGCTGAAAATTCGTCAAACCGAGCTACGGTTTTGTCGCAATGGGCGACAAAAAATATAGATTTTTCCCTATAAAAGGGATTATTTCACCCAAATTCAATTCATTTGCATAGTGAGTTGTTGGATAATTTGGAGAGGAGGAGAAGGCCATAATTCTTGAGGAGATCATAAGGGACAAACCAATCGTCAGAATTTGGGTCTGCGAGTTTCAGGTAGTTGGCTTTACTTGTCTAAGAATGGCCTTAATGATTCTAGGAAGGATGGTTCCTAGTGAAGAATCAAGGTAAGAAATGAATAAAGGAATGAACTACTAGATAATTTCTAGGATCATCCCTACCCACGAAGTCAAACATGGGGATTGGGTGGGAAAACTGGCATCACATATAGTAGAATGTTTGAAATTATGATATCAAGCATCTATGATATGCAATGTGTATATGGCTCATTGAAGAGGCTTGTAGGAAAAAATATCCAAAGAATGAAAGGATAGTCGACCATACCTAGATCTTTGAGGTATCGGCCAAGACTAATGTTGAAAAAATGAGAAGGTTTGCATGGGTTACCATCATGCCCCCAAGCATGGGATAACCTCCTAGTCTAAGATGATGGATGTGACTTATCAGGTATGCCAAGGTGGGAATGATGCCCCTAGCTAGATGAGTTTGTGGAGAGTCATTGTGTTATAGGTGCTCGAATAAGTGATTCAAGCATCTGACCCTACTGGCACAAGATCCTCTAGAGGATTATGAATGGATGTAGGGGAATATGTGCTCCTATTTTGTATGGATGGAAGTAGCATGCTATGGAAATTCAAAATGTATTTAGAATAGTGCAATCTAAACACATTTCTTTGATGTGGTTAACCATTTGTTTATGTTATGGATGTCCTCTTTTGGGAAGAATGTATAAAGGATTTAGCAGGAGAAAGGAAATGGTGGATTACCAATCTCATTTGGCACTGCATATATGAATTAAATTGACTAAATTTTTGGTTTCTCATACATGGTGTTACTATACAAAAGAGTGGCTTCAGATATAATAAATTGATGCTCACCTAGACAACATGGTGTTTCAACAACAAAAATATCTAATAGACTGGGTTGTTGATGTAATATGCAGGGATGATTACGTGGATCATCCTTAGTGTGATATGAGACTTTATAGGTTCTTCAGAGTGGGGAAGAATACTGGTACTAGAGTTGACACTACCATATGCACTAACAGGGTTGGGGAGAATTACTTCTCCTGGACTCTCGAAAATAGATGTCCCCATACCCAAACATTGAGTGGAAATTTAATGGGCACAAGGTGTATGTGGTTCAAATTCATGGGTTCGCAGTATGGAATTATTGAACCAATTGAGCTCACCATGGGTGAAGTCTTGGCATTCCACAACATATCAATGATGGGTTTGCTGCGGAAGGAAGTACACATAATGGTGCATATCATCCCAAGGATAATCAGCGGTGCTTATGACTTCGATGATACCTTCATCAGAATGAAAGATGGGGGGATTGGACGAGTAAGTACCACATGAGGAGGAATTACTAAAGCATCTTCATGAGAGACAAGGTTCACATACACATTGTCAAAAGGGGAGACATATGACTAGTAGATGATACATCTACCGATATTGAGACCAAAGTGTTCTCCAAAGAAGGCTCATTGGAATCACAATAGGAAAATCCAAGAGAGTCATAATACATCAATCCCATGGATGATAACATGTATATAATAGGGGTGGAAGTATCTGTCATCTAAACATTAGGAAGAGGAATTATAATGGTTCATTAAGAAACCTCCTATCCTGGCGAATCATTGGGACCAGGACCCACATGTGGAGTAGATGTGGAAGCACTACGAGTGATATCTAACTCGTGAAGAACTTAAATTATATCGCAAAAACATTCAAGATGGGGACAATGATGGGAGTAATGTACACTGTTATCACACAAAGCACAAGGGTGATTCATGCATAAGGATTTTTTCTTCTTAGATTACTTAGGTAAGGCAACGTGGACCTCAGGAATGTTGGAGTCATAAAAGGTATCAAAGACCACATTTCTATATGTGGGAGCTTAGGAAAATGATTATTGACATGCCCAACAACATCACACAAAATGCCTTGACGAGTAGGATTTGGTGGTTTAGGAGGAGCGAGAGTGTTTTGGGGTGCCTTCTATTTGGCTCCTTTTTTCTGGTCTTTTCCCCCCTCACTAGATGTTTTCGCAGCAGTATTGGCTTCTTGTTGAGGTTATTGTGGAACTGAACAAAGTGTAGGAATGTAATATGAGTAATTCTATGTTTTGGCAATCAACTTCTATAATAAAAATTGGCCTTCAAAATTTATTATTCTAACTAATAATAATACACATCTTACAACACAAATTCCAATGCATCCTCCATTGAAAGGACTTCATTTTAATATATTAAGAAAAGCTTGATTTTTCAAAACATATGTTATAATAGTTGATATGAATCATCTAGAAAAGAATATGATTATTTTTTTTTTATCAATAAAATTGATACAAGTATTTTCTTTTTTGTATTAAAGGAATTTCTCATTGTATAACAAATTGAATTTTGTTACACACATGATTGTGTTTGGTTCATTATCTTGAACATCTATTTTGATTTGTTTTTGCACGAGCATATTCCTTCTATCTCATTTGTCCACTTATCTCTTTTATTATTTTTCTCTTTTGTACTCCTCTCAAAATTATTTCTCCTATCTATAAATTTATAAAAAATTAAACAAGAAACGTGAACAAATATTTCAAAATACAAAGTCCAACTGATTTTATTTGCTAACAACCAAAATTAGAACTATTAAAAATCAATTTGTTTCAATGATTGATATTTCAAAAATTATAGTTGACCCAATTTAGTCTCCAAAGAAATAAGATACAACCTTAAGAATTTATAGGTAAATTAGGGTGTTGATATGATAGGTGGCCTATCATTTTTTCTTACTCAATAGTCTTGGTTTATATCTCTTTAGTTCGAAAAAATGAAAACAAAAAGTTTATAATATCTACTGATATAACATATTCTTTGTGTGGGATAGGATGTGGTATATATAGGATATGGTATAATTGAGTATATTTAGTATTATTTTGACCCTTGTAGTATATCAAATTTGCATACAAAAACTCATGACCTTAACCTTCATGTCAATATATAGTGTCATGTAGACCTAATGTAGATAGACGTACTAAGACATCCAAATCCATCACAAAAGGTATTGATATTTGGGTATTTGGATATCTAGATGATTTGAATAAATGCCATATTGCATGGCCGAAGATATTTAGATTCAAATGAAATAGCAATCCTTTTGTATTTAGATATAATTGATAATGCATTATAAGTAAGTTTCATCTTGGATCTAGATAAATTTCACTTAAGGTTAAGTTATATAACATTTGACATGTAGAATATTCAAATAACTTGTATTAAAAAATTTCTTGGATCCAAATATAAAATACTTGATGGAAAGATATTTATTATATGACATCTAAAAATTTTCAACTTATAGTCACATAAGTTTAATTCCACATATAGTTATAAAAGAGACCTAACATATCATTGATCTAGATCACTCAAAACATTAGCATTATTTGCTAAATAAGTAATAAATTAAATCCAATATTTTCTCAACTTGAGTGAATTTATTTGAAAAACATATGAATCTAAGTTGAACATTAACATATGGCATATAAATGGCTCTAAGTCTATTTTCTTTTAGTTTCATGTAGATTACCCTTATCTAAATATTCAATATCTAGAATGGATAATTCTATCCATTTATGAATCAAGTCCTAATAATTTGTGAAATCATTTTCTTTATAATATTCTAACATTCTGTAAAAATTAAATTAAACCAAATAAATAACATTTGAGTTTTGTTTTTTTTTAAACCCACATTGTTATATTTATTATCATAATAATTGGGATTCTTTGTTACGATAATTCACATAATAATAAAGATTTGTGTATGTTCTAACTTCATGTTTCAGACTTACATAAAAGAGTTACTCACCAACATGAAAAGTACAACATAAGACAAAAAGCAATAAAATGCAAAAGAATTAAAGTATTCCTCAAAATCAACCTCTCAACACCCCACTTGAATCTCCAATTTTCTTATTTCTCCAGAAAAGGCATTGCTTTAAAATATGGTGTGCTTGAACCCTAAGAAAAAATCCAAGCCACACTTTATCTTTATCCATACTAACTATTGCCCTAGCTCCTCAGTGTCTTAGATGCACTGTCTTGGGCATAGCGAGTTGGAGGGGTTCAAGGCTCTTGAAAAATAATCACGTGACAAAATACTAAGAGAGTACAAATTAACCGAATAAGTAGTGTCGTCACTAAACAATAAACTCCAAAATAAACCAATAAAAAATTACATGCACTTCTCTCAAAACCCTTATCAAGAAAAATGTATTAAAATTTTAAATTTGAACACGTTTAAATTATTTTACTATATTACTTACCAATCTGAATATACCTATAAATTCAAAAATCATCAACTACAAATTAAATTAGAGGATACCTATATATTTAAAAATCATCAACCACAAATTAAATTAAATGGCTAAGTTAGTATATTAATCAACATACAGTGGAGTGTTTCATTCCAAGTTATTCATTTTTTCTTGCTTTTTTTAGAAAGAAAATTTCATGGAAAAGGTTTAAGTTGTGCTAAAAATGCCATTTACTTCAAATTTTTAATTAAATTTCAAGTACAATAACTAAATAACTAACTCCAATATTAGATAAAAATACAATAAAATAATAATACTTTACATTCAATTCAAAGATTTACTGCTATGTGTGTCGTGATGCTCTCTGCATTTAATTTCAATTACTAAAGTGAATAACATTGCACGCATATTAATTTCGGTACGGTTGAACTCGTTTTCCGTCTTAATCTTTTATGTTATTACCCCTGTTTTAGGAAGCGTTAAACAAACTAGGATTTCCGTTTTAATCTTTTACGTTACCCCTGTTTTAGGAAGCGTTAAACAAATTAAGGATCTCCGTTTTAATCTTTTATGTTATTACCCTCTGTTTTAGGAATCCTTCAACAAACTAAGGATAACAGGAGTAATTAGGTTAGTTTAGGTTACCAAATTTTACCTTTTTAAGGTTATCAAATTACTAAAGTTGCATGTTTAATTATTTATTGAGTGACTGGCACTAGGATAAATATTGTTCAACTCCAGCATTACTTGTAGTGTAAAAATTCAAAACAAATGAAGATATTGTCACCCAAGTTTGATTAATTTTGTAAATTTATGAAAACCCCGAGTTTAATTGAAAAGATAATATATAAAATTTCTTGTATTTTCCTAAACTTTTCAAAATTATTTATTAACTTATAAAAGAGTTTTTAAATTATAAGGAAGAAAAAGATAAAAATAAAATAAAAGTTTATATCTTTAAATATATTTTTCATTTAATTTATACATAAATGGAAAATATTAATTAAGTTAATTTTCCAAAAACAATCAAACCCAACATTAAAATAAAAATTCAAAAAAATTCAAACCCAACATAATAATACAACACTAAACCATGTGCAATTAGTGCCCATGCCACTTCTATCGTTATAAGGGACACCTTTTTCACTGCACCGGGGAATCTCTTTTCATTTGACCGATTGACATTAAAAGTTAAATATATTGCAATCCCAACTTTAATACGAAATTTCTCATCGAATCTAAATCCATATGGAGCAAAGCGCTTTGCAATCTAAATTGTGTGTGAAAGTAGCATTGGATTTCATGATAAAACCACAATTTCTGTTTGTTTTACCATGAAAAGAATCTATAATGGTTTCTATTGTGGAATATGACAATATGTCTACTTAAATTGGATAATTTAAAGAGAAATAAAGATTATTTCTAATTTTTTTTAGAAGAAAAAACCATTGTCTCTTATTTAATATAAATAGTACATAAATCATTACATTCAGATAACATCAAATTGAGTATATCATATAGATAGTCTCAGTCTTAGCAAAAGTATCTACCATTTAAAATGACATTTCGCTCGTAGATCAAATCTCATGAAAATCAGATCATATCCATATCATTTTCCATATTAGTTCATATCAATCCATATTGTAGCACGGTATAGACAACAGACATCATAATCAAAATTTCTAAGCATAAAAACCAATCAACTTATCCCCCATGAGTAGGGATGAAGCAGAAAGCAAACACATAATCTGGCTCCCTTGCAGTCATCACCATCCGCCCTATACCTGTATGCACATATTGAAAACAAGCATAGAAGAAAATAACCATCCACTAACCCATCCGCCAATGTTAAGGAATAGGGATATCTTTGGTCCATACACATGTGCCCATCTTGAACTGTTTCACCTGCATGATGTGAAAACCCAAATTAAGGCCTTTCTTGGATAACCCATCAACTCTGCTATTCATTTCTCTAAATATGTGGGTTATCTGGGGATTATTCATTTTAGCCCAGATTTGTTGTGTCCTTAAAAGCCATCCTTGTGCATCTGGAGAAGAAAGAGCAGCCCTCCCAGTCACAACATCAATAATAATTTTAGAATCACCATATATGCAAGCCTCCTTGATACTAAGGTTATATCCAACAATAAGGCCACTCCAAAGTGCCAAAATTTCTGCCAGAATGTTAGTACCTCAGCCACCATTCCAGCAAATATGAATTCATTCAAATTTTGAAATCTTAATCCATGCACCAGAACCCATCACCCCCTCCTAGCAGGCCCCATCAAAGAAAATTGATGGAAATGTAATGGGGTGAGGCCTATACATAATAAAGCCATCCACAATGGGAATCACAACCGATTCCCTTTGGTTGATCCATTTCATAATAGCACAATGAATAAAAACAATTGAAAACCTGCCACCATAAAAAATAATCCTGTTGCGAGCTAGCCATATTTCCCATGTGATAAAGAAGGGAAAAGATTGAAATTTTCCATGAGTCTTGTCCCATCTGAGAGCCCCCTCCATGAAATCTCTTGGAACCTAGATAGGATTGATGATATGGCGAGTAAAAAGGTTCCAAATCTCTTGTGCCCAAGGGCATGAAAAGAAGAGATGGTCCACCGATTCCCCATCATTCATGCAAAGAGCACATCTCCCGGGACACTGAAAACCTCTGTGTAAAAGGGAGTCCCAAGTAAGGATCCGTTTTTTCCATACGGGCCATCCAAACAGAATAATTTTGGTAGGGACGTGTCTACGCCAAAATGGACCGAATTCATTTGATGCAGATGCATTTGTCAACCGAGACCGAATGAAGCTGTATGTGTCCCGAAAAATCACTGACCCATGCTTAGTTTCTCCCTCCCATGTAATATTATCCCATTCAAACCTGTATCATAGACCAATAGCCTTAACATTCTATATATATTCACCTCAAAATACCGCATCCTCCCCAGTGAGGTCCAATTAATCAGAAATTTTTAAAATGGGGGTACCATGTGATCACTGGTGAATGATTTGGTAGAAGTGGATGATGCCGCAGTGCGAAAGTCTGTGGGCGATCCTGTGGCTTGGAAGCGAATCATCGTTCATTCCATATATGCTGTCACAACCAAGGATAATCTTCATCCCATTCCCGAAACGCCATACAAGCCTTTGAGCAAAGATGGGGAAGATTTTTTTGAAACTCAGCCAAATAGCAGAAATGCATAGTGGAAAAATAAATTGCTGATTGTAAAAATGGTGAAGGGAGTCCCGAGTAAGATATTTGACATATATGATGTTATTCCATATACCATCTCCCTTGAATGCATGCCATAAGGTTTTAACTAGCAACGTAGAATTAAAATCACAGATATCAAGGATGCCCCATCCTCCTTCATTTTTTGGAATACATAAGAGCTCAAACCTGATCAGATGATGTTTATCTTTCATACCCGTCCCTCCCCATAAAAAAATTTCCTATATTTGATTAATGCGGCGAACAGTTCTTTTAGGAAGGAAAAATAAGTGGCCCCAGTATACTATAAGCTGTGTGAGGAACGATTGAATCATGACCAGCCTACCTCCCAATGTGAGCCAACGATGTGACCACTTGTTGATTTTAACTCTAAATTTATCCACCAGCCACCTGGAGTCCTTCAAACGGTACCCACATGCTTTAATTATACATCCCAAGTATAAAAAGCCTTCAAATTCCCTCTCAGTATGAATACCCAAGAAATTTGCAATCAATTGGATCTCCTCTTCCTCCACGTTTTCATAAATGAGAAAGGATTTCTCTTTGTTAATGCTTAGACCCGATGCCTTTCCAAAATGGGTCAGCAATTAATGTATATAGAACCAATGGTTTCTCATAATGTGACAAAAAATAAGAAGGTCATCCACAAAGAGTGAATGTGTGATACATACCTCATTTGAGAAGGAAAAGCCAGAGATGAATCTAGAATTCATTGCCATCTTCATGAGTCTACTAAACCATACATGACCAATATGAAAATAAGAGGGGAAAGAGCACAACCTTGATGAATTCCCCTTTGAGCACCAAAGAAATCCGTCGGCATACCATTTATGATGACAACAAATACAGCCGATGATATACAGGCCGTAATCCATCTGATAATGTGCAATGGAAGGCCAATATTAAGGAGAATAACCCTGATATAAGACTAATCCATGGCGTTGTATGCCTTGTACAAATCAATTTTCATAATGGGAGCCTCCATTTTTCCCACATGAATTGAATGCATAGCCTCTTGTGTAATGGCAATGGTGTCATGAATTGACTGTCCCTTCAGAAAACCATTTTTTTCCATTGATATATGTTTTGACAGAGTCCTTCTCATTCTATTTGAAATAATCTTAGAAGATATCTTGTATATAAGATTTCTCAAGGCAATCGGTATGAAATCAGAGAACTTCCTGAGATCAGATGTTTTGGGAATGAGCGTCAAGAACGTGGCATTCATATTTTCCGAAATGTGACCCGATACCCGACCATATTCCACAACCTCCATAATTTCATCAACCATAATGTAGAAAAAATGCACATAAAATTCCGTAGGCCATCCGTCTGGTCCTGCACATTTTTCGTGAGAAAATTATTTAAGTGTCAATTACACATCCTCCTTTGTGACTGTAGCATTTAGGCATTGCAAAGCCTCCTCATCAAACATGTGAGGAATGTATTGAAGAATCCACTGCTAGCACTCTTAAGAAATTCCATGATCAGCTTGGTAGAAGGTGGAGAAGTGTCGATGTGCCTCATCCAATATCTCCTCCGTGGTGTATACACAGCTCCCATCATCTTTCTGAATATACCATATTGCATTCTTGCTCCTCCTTTAATTTTCAATTTTGTGGAAGAACTTAGTGTTCAAATCACCTTCCTTGAGCCATGTAGCTCTTCTTTTAAGTTTCCATGTTATCTCTTCAATCTTAAAAATCTCCATTCTTCAATGTTGGATTTTATCCATAAGACTGTAGGTTTGGTCATCAGGGGCCTTATTGACAAAATTGGAGTGTATGTCGTTTAGAGTATTGGATATGTCATTGAATACCTCCCTCAGTTCCTTCTTCTTTCTAATTTCCCATTCTTTAGTGATGGCCTTCATTCTCATTAGTTTTTCATTTAAACATTCCCATCCGTGTAACTCCTCCATTGATACATTATCCGCCCACTGTTCTCGAATGATCCTGTTATACTCATCATCGAGCAGCCATGCCCAATTGAATTTAAAGGGGACCCCTTTCCTTTTATTCTCCACTTTCCATGATAGCACAACAGTCATGTGGTCCGATAAATTAGACACATGTATGTATGATTGCATGTTACCCAAGCAGTTAGTAATATGCCCCTTGACCATAGATCTATCCAACCATTTGCCAATGAACTCTCCCCCATCCCTCCGGTTAGTCCATGTAGGCAGGATTGGATTTGGGCGTACATCAATCATCTGTGACTGCTAAAAAATACGACCAATATATCCAGCCAGAGGGTCCATCCACGCCCTTACACCCCATGACTCATTAGAACTAAAAGTCGTGTTGAAATCCCCAATGGCAATCAATTTCTCCAAAGACAGAATACCTGAACTATTGAGACGCCCCCCAGAAGGCATATCTATTTTGGCAAGGGGCATATAAATTTATAATGCTAATCATACCCTGTACACCACAGATTTTCCTGGATAATAGGATACCTCCAAAAAAACTAAAGGCCAAAAACTTGGCATGAGAAGGATTCCATATTGAAATTATGCCCCCCGCATGACCTATAACATCCACCGCCACCGCATGCCAACCTGGTCTAATGGACAGAATATGTCTGATTGATTTCATTCTATCACATAACATTTCCTGTATAAGAATAATGGTAGGTATACCAAAGTTTAATATCTCCTTTAGGCGATATTATTTTGTAGGGTTGCTCATACCCCTGAGATGTATAGAGAGAATAGAGTTCATTTGGAACCACCCAGGGGTTTGCTTGCTCTAAGATGCCCAATGTCCCCAGAGGAAGAAATGGGTACATCCATGAGATCTAAGAAATCATCTTTGAATAAGGACTTTGTTTTAGGTCTCCCCCTGAAGTGCCTTATTCCTGGTTTAGTTTTCTTGCGAACAGTAATATTATTACCAGATTCAAGGGGTATTACAATCTCGTGATGTTTGGGGATCCTATCAAAGACCGTTAAGGTCACAAATTCGAGGTTTGGATTGTCCAACAGAGAGTCAATATCACTTCCAAAAAGTTTTTTCAGGAGTCCGAAATGTCAAGGGAAATATCTGGATGGGGGGATAGTGGCGAAGCCCATTCCAAGGGGGCATTGATGGTGATACATGGGTCGTGATACATATAGCTTGCCGATGAATGTTGGAACACCTAATCCTCCATGGGTAGGTGTGGAATGTGGAAAGTCACAGTGGAGTCCAAGTGACCTTGGAATGTGAAACCAAGAGTCACACCGTTGTAATATAAATGTACATCATGTATAATGGAAAAATAATAGAGCTACACGCTTATCCTTCTATTCTGTGCTGAGTCTCTTGTTGTATGTGTTTATCTTTCCCCACACCATGTGTGTGTTTAACATGGTATCACAGATGATATGTTCATAACCAGCTCAACATTGAGTAAGCCATTTGTGTTTATGGCTTGTGCATATCTGCAAAAATTCTAATAATTTTTGCAGCACTGATTTTTTTTCTGCAACAGTCGTTTTGCCACATTCATCAAGCCTTTTCCAGCATTCAGGAATTTTTTTTTAGAAGAGCAGCATTCAAAATCCTTGGCAACATTTAGAAATTGGTTTGGAGAAAAGCAACATTGTGCATATCAAATTCTGCAAGTTTTCTAAATTTCTGCCTATTAATTTCTGCTCCTATATCACCCTCTGCAATTTTCTAGAAAGTTTTTGGGTTTTTTAATGGAAAATATTTCTGAGTACTTTTAAATTCTGCATTGGAGAGCTGCTGAAAATACTGTTTAAATTGGGTTTCTGAAGAAGTATCTGGGTTTTTACTGTTGAAATTTTCTGAAAAATTCTCTGAGAAATTTCCGAGTTCTTACTGGTGAAATTTTCTCCAATTTCCTCAAAAAATTCTGCATTTTGTCCAATTCACTGCTGTTGTAGTTTACGGCCTAAAAAATGTACTTCACTGTAAAAAAAAATTCGTTGTTGCCCTCACTCAATCTATGATGTTTTTTATTTATAAAAAAAAAAAAAATTATTATTATTATTATTATTTTTTATTTTATTTTATTTTATTTTATTTTTTTTATTTTTTTTTTTCAGGCCTTTTGGCCTCCCTGCAACTATAATCCCCGACCCCTCACCCCACGCTACCGCCTCGCCCCCTCGCTCTCCCTCTTTGCACAACCCCTTCCCATCACACCACACTTCCTCTCCACCCTCCCCTCGACCCAAACCATCCCCCTCACACAAAACTCATCCCCCTTTCCCACGGCCCTCAGTCGTCCCAACCCACATCTCTCTGCATAGCAAACCTGAATCCCCCTTGCCTGCACTACTCGACCCCTCCCCACGGCACAACTGTCCCCCTCACCTCACGCACTCCCTCCCAAACCCTCTACACTCAACTTACCCCGCCCCCTCAAATGCTCGCTTGTCCCCTGCATTTTACTCTCAACCCCGCCCGTGGGCTCCAACACCACTAAACCCTATGTCCCCCTTGCACCCTTCCCTCCCTCACGGTGACCTCGCTGCACCGTACCCCTCCCCCTTATCACTCCACCCAGGCCACGCTCCCCCTTATCATCCTCGTCCGCCATTACAACCCAACCCTCTACAACACGGCCTTACGGCCCTCAATCCCTCCCCTCTATGAATTACGCTCCCTATCCAATTACTCACTCCCCTTCCCACGGCCAGTTGGCCTCCCTCCCTCACATCTATGCAATTTTTTTTTAAATTCTTTAAGTTCAATTTAACTTAATATATATATATATATATATATACCTCCTTCCCCTTTTTAATTATTTCCCTTTCCATTTTAATTTTTTTTTTCCCTCCCATTTTTTTTAATTAATCCCAAAATTAATTAAATAAGTAATAAAAAAAAAACAGCAGAGACAGAGGAAGAGAGGAAGTAAACATCAGAGAGAGAAAATGAACAACAGGAAATGAGGAAATGACATATGAAGCAAATGGGTTGTACAAATAATGAAGAAAAGTGAAGTTTACATTTTATGATTTGTGGCATATATAGAAGGGTGATTTTCTGATAGAGATTTACATTTGAAGACAAATTGGTCCTCATTTTCAAAACAATAGTGGAATTCATAGTTTGGGCACACAAAGTTTCTAAATTTGTGGATTTTCTCTTAATCTATATTACATTCTGCAGTACAGCAAGGTCAAGCATCCAAGCTTGTGAATTTCTCCTCCTCTTGTTGAGCTGAGTCGAGTTTTTATTGGTGAAAAACAACTCTTTGATGAAGAAAAATCAGCTACCTTAAAGGCTTCTTGCACAAGTGTTTTGCTGCACATTTTTGTAGAAATATTGTATTGAACTCACATTGTATTGCTTCTTCATTCATAGTTGCAATCAATATTTGAGTTGAAAAATTGTTGATGTAAGTCATTGTTGCTTGCCAGTTAGACATCCAAGTCTATACCTTGAGGTAACCATGATTTGAGGAGCACATTTTTTACTTTGAGATTTCCATAGTTGGAAGTTCTTTGGAGTCAGTTGTATTTCTTGAAAGAAATTTGAAACACATTGTAAACGGGTGCATTTTCGGTTGAAGCCAACACCATTCATTTTGAGCCTAAGTTATTGAAAATGGCTAAAATCAATGAGGCATTAGAGTTGTTGAATAACATCATTCATTCCAATGTTGATGATATGATAAAAATGAGCAAGAATGCTCTTTGTAATATTCAAATTTTTTTTCAAGATGCACATGAGAAGATTGAGTTTTTGCAGTTGGAATCTCAGCTCCAACAATATGAACTTCAACAAAAGAGTCACCATTCTGAACCTGTTTCTGTTCAGAAGATTGAGAAAGACCCCCATCAACAGAAAGTTAGTAAAGTTGTAGTTGATTCACATTCAGTTCCTTGTACAAGAGCAGATTTACATGCAGATGCATCAATTCAACCTACACTTCTCAAGCCCATCATCAGACCTTGGGAAGAGCTTGTCCACAACAAGCACAAAACTGGTCTTCGATATGACAAGAATGTGTCCTTTCATATTCCTGACTACACCAAGCCCATCATTTTTCAGAGTGCGAGATTCCTGTATGACAGTTCACCTGCAGCTGTTCCAGATCCTGTTGCACTTCAACAACAACAACAAGTTGTAAAATGCCAACACTGTGATCGAGTTGGCCATATGAAAGATCAATGTTTTGATCTTCATCCATTCAAGCACTGTGGTCGACACACCCATTCTTCAGACAGATGCTTCAGACAAAAGCCTCCGGTAAGAAAAAAGATTCATCTTGGATGGATCGCTTCTTGGCAATGGGCATCAGCAGCTAAGAAGATGCTTAAGTCGCATGTCAGAACATGTTCTAGAATATCGAGCAAACTTGCAGTTGATTTTTCGCCATCATCTCACCTTCTCCTTGACATGGGGGAAAATGGTGGTCATGTACAAGCTTCGATGTCAGATCAAGCGAGCCTGAGCCACAATCTCTCATTCCATGTACAGAGTTGTAGCCAGAGACACAGCAGTTCAAGCGAGCCTGAGCCACAATTCGTCATTCCAGATTTAGAGATGTAGCCAGAGACATGGATGCCTATGAGCATGTCTTTGGTTGGTGGATAGCCTTAAACCATCAAAGGTTGTAGACCTCCCTTATTTTAGGTTGAAGGTCTCCCTTTCATATATGAGGGACACTTCCTCTAGCAGAAGCCTTCAGCTTCTTGCCAGCTTTGGTTGAGTTCCAGGAAATGGTTCAAGCATTCCATTGTTGTTGGTCATCCTTAAACCATCACAGGTTGTAGACCTCCCTTCTTTTAGGTTGAAGGTATCCCTTTTTTATGAGGGACAATTCCTCTAACAGATGCTTTCAGCTTCTTTCCAGTTTTGGAAGAGTTTTGGGAATTGCAACAAGTATTGCGTTCTAGTGTTGGTGATCATCCTTAAACCACCTCTTTTTTCCAGCATTTCAGAGAGTTGATTTAGCCCAAGTGTTGCCATGTATACTTTGCAGATTTGTATTACAACTCTCTTCTTGGACTCACACATACCCCTTCGGATTAAGGTGGGGAATGTTGGAACACCTAATCCTCCATGGGCAGGTGTGGAATGCAAAAAGTCACAATGGAGTCCAAGTGACCTTGGAATGTGAAACCAAGAGTCACACCATTGTACTATAAATGTACATCATGTATAATGGAAAAATAATAGAGCTGCACGCTTATCCTTCTATTGTGTGTTGAGTCTCTTGTTGTGTGTGTTTATCTTTCCCCACACCATGTGTGTGTTTAACATGGTGTTTAACAGAATGTGTGAAGGTCCAGGTGTCGTAATATGTGGGGGAGAGGCAGGTGTGGTAGAAAGGAAAGGAGCATATGTTATGATGGAACTGACAGCGTTATGGAGTGGGGGCCCATCATCCATCCTAGACCCCATACCCCTAGGTGGAATCAGAGGAACTAGAGAAGATGGCGAATGCACCCACCTGACCAATACCGTGTTCTCTGGAGTGGAAGAGGTAGCAAGAGTATTGGTATTAATCCAGGACATCTCCCCAATAGCATCTCGAGTAGAAATAGGAGCAGATATCACGTTATCATAGGGCATCACATCGTCAGGATGTTCTATTTTTTCAGCACAGTCATTCACCGAAACATATTCATCATCACCAGAGGATGGGAAAAGTGACTTGCCCATTTCTCGCGTACCCATATCAGCATTTGTAACACTAGTATCATCATCCTCGCACGATCCCGCATTATATGAGGCAGTTCTACGGAAATTTTTGAATCGCATTGGGCAACAATTCTTAAGATGTCCTGTCCTGTGGCATATCAAACATCGGAAAGGAACCCCCCAGTAGTCTACCAGTTGTCTATGTCTTCGTTGACCCCACACAAGGTTGACGTCCCCTAGCAACCCACCTTTGAAATTAACTTCAACTAACAGCCATGCTATCCTTTTTTCCGTGGTTCCAATGATACGAGGATCAATATACTTGGTGCAGCCAATAGATTCGCCAATTGCCCGAAGAGCCTGCAGCATCCAGAATTCTAGTGGAAGTCCCGATAGCTTCACCCATATAACTTTGCTTTTCAGGGCTTCCATAACCATATTAAAGCCCAAATACCATGGTACCAGCTGCATGAAGCTTTTGTCGCGAACCCACGTCCTCTGTATGATCTTAGCGATATCTTCCTCCTTCATAAAGTGGATATTGAACCAATTATTTAGTAGCATGCTAACCTTAGGCGAGTATCTGAGGATGGGGTTCAAGAAAGACTTTAGCCATTCTACCATATCCAGCTCTTTGCCATCAGCGAACATCTAGCGCCCAATAAGTGTGCGTTTTTGGAGACTCGCCACCCTTCCCCACAGATCTTCATATTCCATGATGACTTCCTTAACTGCCATAGGCGTCTTGTAACAATGTCCCTTCTGAGGCCACCCACTATGAGCCCCATTAGTCCTCCCACCTTCAATCTATGTCTGTGCCCCTTTTCAGTTACTAGCAGCACAAACACCTTGTGGAAAGAAACAAGACTATGAAATCAACTTTGCGTCTTCCACAAGAGCCTTAGTGTGTCTATTTTCCGCATCAATAGTGGCAGCAATTAATGCCTCCTGGGCAGATGTGTTTGATGATAGGATGTCATTGACACTAGTCATCCCAGACAGCTGATAGCGACAACACCAATAATAACAATGAGATGGCAAGTAGGCAAATAACTATAGTCGTGACACAATGGTAAGTGTCGATAGGTGCCATCGAAGGACAACAAATCTGTGCAATCCAAGATCCAACTATGCCACCGAAGCACAAGTCACCCCGTCAACACCAATGTTCCTATACAATTTGGCAGAACATCCATATATAATTATAATCTGCCCAGCCCATGTGGAAAGTCGATAAATGGAAGCAGCCACCTGAATATAAATTGACCTGATTATCCACATCCCAAGACCTGATTATTCTTTGAAAAGACAACATGGCCAAGGATATCTACTGACATATGCTTCTCGTCTGTGTGGTGAGATCAACCTAAACAGATCACCCACTTTCTTATATAGAGAGAAATCAAATACCTACCACTGCCCCTTTCCAGCGTCATGTGTCCATACCTACCTCCACCTTTGTAAATTTCACATTGAGAATCGCTATAAATGGAAGCTGTCAACTACGGAGAAAACAATTTGGATAGTAACATCCCAAAGCAATTTATTCAGATCATTCTACTAACATATCTACCCAGATCAGGAGGTAGAAATTCTCAATTCCTTCCGTTGTTATATTAGATGTCAGCCACTGCTCCCACCCCTGAAAGTATAGATCTCTGTGAGGATAGCCATTTCCATCACTGGGAAAACCAGAAGCCTCTCATGGACAAAGAGTCAGTAACATCCCCAGCTACAACAGCATCACCCAGGACATGTCCACCATCTAGAGAAAAAATTAAAACCGAAATTCTTGCAAGGTCTAGAAATAACAAAGGAGTTTTCCCATCAATGCCAAAGATCATACCACCACGAATCATATCAGGTATACTGAGAATCCGTGTGAGAAGAAGACTCATTCATGGAATTTTTATCCCCTATGTTTTGCATTTGGTTGAAAAACCAGTTTTAGCATGGCTCTCAAGATAAAAATGGCAGACACTACCAACACCATGATCATAAAAAATTCCCCTCTCTTAGAGGACATTTCACAGTCCCAAAACTACTACTGAACTTCCACGCGTAGATAGACAATCTTCCTCACATCGACCATCCCACAACAATTCATTCCCCTTGGAATCTCTAAAAATCTAGCATATGTTTGGCAAGCAATACACAGAATACAGGCCACTATAACAATAATTTAACAAAGCAATATATATTTTGGTTCTAAATACCCTCGGACCATAAAAATTCATTCCCCTTAAGATATCTATTATTCTTACATATGCTTGATAAACCAGACCTTCTTCCTCTACTAACCAATAAGCCTCTAAACCGTAAGTATTATCTACTGTGAATGTTCAGAGTCTGGCCTTGAGAAACCTGCCAATACTCTCGACACAGAACCCATTCTGCGTCCCATCATACAGAAGTCACAACCTTACATATTAACTAGCATTTTCATTACTTGAGCATCCAGGTAATACTATCACCTAAAGGCTAAACCTGTGAAAGTATTTGCTTAGGTAAAATGGCCCCTGAAAGAAAACCAAGGCTTCGAAACCACTGATCCCGCCATCGTGATCCAAATATTCCCTATGAAAATAGGTGTCGAACAAATTGATGGTCTGAGGGCGAGCTATTGAAGAGATCCTCCTCGTTCTTTCGATCCCTCGACGCATCGATTCAAACCTGCAACCCTAATTGTCAGCGAATCGTTGCTTCCATATAGTTACAGTGCCGATTTTCTGAAGGATTAATTTAAATGAAAAGCATGTTATGCATTATTCCAGTTTTACATGAACATGTCAAATCATAAGAATTCTGAGATGAGGGAACAACGTGTCTCCGTGATTCCACGCTTAATTAAACAAAAACTTAGAATTCTGTGTGCCGTAAAGGTCACTTCAATTTCCTTGGAGACCATCGCAGAAAAAATAATGTTGTTTGAAAGAACAAAGAAATTATTAGAATAAATAAACGGTATAACAGAGATATTAGAATGATTAGGAGTTCTGCATAAACTTGTCAACAAATTCACAGATTCATGATGAGTCATTGAAATCTAAGCGCAGCGTCTCCTTCCCATTTTCCCAAGCCTTATTTCAAGGGCATTCAGTCAGTTGCATTGCACGAATCAATAATTTATTATGATGCAACTTTCAGAACCATGGAATACTGTTCTCGATTCGGATTGAACAGGAAAAGCATATTATTACACATATGCCGCACCTATCCGCCAAATATAAAATATTTTGCACGACCAGTTTAATGGATGTAGGATGATTCATCGAGAATAAAATGTCTATAATTACCGCATTACAATATAAAGGGGTTTTGAAGATAATATTTAAGACAATTTTTGGGTAAGTTGTATTGATTTGAGAGAAAAGAAACCTTGTGTATTGTCTTAAGACCTTTATTTGCAAAATGTGACCTGATAAGGGCATCATTACAGCTCTCATCAAAGATGAAGCCTTGCCTCCTCACCTCCTTGAGAATTTTTAGCTAGTATTCCTAGATTTTAATGATTGTAAAATGGATCTGAAATTCATTGAAGGTATGACGGTCACTAATTGGTTGGATGATGGATTTTACCAGGGCCGTGGGCATTTTAAGCATGGAAAATTTGCCGAAAATAACGTGCTAAATATTTTTTTCATATTGTTGCATGGGAGAAAAGGAACTATGAGGATTTTTCCCCGAAACATTGATGTTTGTGCCTTATAAAGAGAGTGGAGTTCTGTGTGGAAAAGAGGGAGCCTTAGTCCCCAATGCCCATCTTCTACTTTGTAATTATTTCTTGGTGTTAATTTCCAAATTCAATCAATTTCCAAAACACTAATTAGATTACCATGTTAAAATTCATGATGAGAGGAAGATCATAGGTTCATCACATTACTGGAAGTGACTTTGAGACCCTTGTCAAAGCTACAATCATTCGATCACAAAAGGACCAATGGACAATGAAGAATCTTGTAAGAAACTTGACACCTATGGTCTTTGAAGGAGTCGGGTCTAAATTTTTTCTCAAGCTAATGCTTGAGGCATGCATACCACTTATCAATGTTATGGTATTAATGCTCGAGCTTTAGGTTTATAATTTCACACCCTTACTCATAGCGTGCTAATTAACCTGAACCTAGTGCTCTAGGTCTCTTCAAGGAGATGAGAAGGGAAAAGGCCTCTCTCTTTAGTAATTGCTATCAAAGACACACCAGTGGAGTTGCAAAGGAAAGTAAACCGATTTTGATTTCCTGTTTGTTAGATGAAACCAATGACAACAAAAAAACAACATTTTTCCTTAAATTTGGAGAAAGAATAAAATGTTGGAAAGGACTACCCAGTAGCAGTAAACCTTGCTTGAAGCAGATAATAAATTTCCAACTCAGTTGCCAAATTTTTTATTGAATTAAGCATCTAATGCCATTTTGTGTGCATTGAACCTCATGTCTACATTTTTTACTTATTTGGATGTCAACTAACTCTGTGAATTTTCTCATGTTTGGATAGTATCCAAATTGCTAGCATATGAATTGCAGTTCCACATAATATATATAGAATACTTGAATGTGACTATTAAAATGGAAGTTGTTTTCTCTCTCAAGGAATTTTCAGGTTATATATGTACTTTCATGCTTAACATTGCTGTGGAATATGGACACATATGAGGTTTGTGCAAATTGATTTATTTTACACTTAACCTATATTAGACCCCTATTATTTCACTGATTGCAGACCTAGGTTGTAGGGCACTCTGTGTGGTGGATGGGCTAGAAAAGAGGGAGCCTTAGTCCCCAATGGCCATCTTCTACTCTTTAATTAGTGTTTCAATGGAAATTTGTTAAGAGATTGATTTGTGAATATCTTACAATGTAGCCAGATATATATGAGGACAACAACAACCTTATGTCCATTTGGTCATTTGAATGGCTATTTGGCCTTCATAATATTTAGGACAATTATACTCTAGATAGGATAACTGACAATATTAAGATCCTCCAAGATTTCATTAATAAGGCTAGAGACAATCTATGTATATGCACTGTAAAGAAAAAATCATCAATGAAGTCGTGTGCTGGTGAAAACCATAATCCTTGGCTATGCATGCAGTTGCAGTTGAGTTTATCAAATCCCAGATCTCAAATTAGATGTGCCAAGATATGGGTGTAGATTCTTGAATGTTATTGTTAAAATGGAAGTTGTTCTCTCTCTCAAGGACTTTTCAGGGTTATATGCGTACATTCATGCTTAACATCGCAGTGGAATGCAGACATATATGAAGTCTGTGTGAATTGATTGATTTTACATAACCTATCTTAGACCCCCATTATTTAATTGATTGTAGGCCTATGTTTTATGGCTATGACTCTGTGCGATGGATGGGCTGGAAAAGAGGGAGCCTTAGTCCCCATCTTCTACTCTCTAATTATTTTCTTCAATGGAAATTTGTGAAGGGATTGATTTGAGAATATCTTACAATGTACCCAGATATCTGTGAGGACAACCATCAACTTGTGCCCATTTGGTCATTTCAACTGCCATTCAAGCTTCACAATATTTAGTACGATTATGCTCTAGATAGGATAGCTGACAATATTAAGATCCTTGAAGATTTCAACAATAAAGCTAGAAAAAATCTATATATATGGAAATGTAAAGCCAAACTCATCCATGAAGTTGTTTATTGGTGAAAAACATAATCCTTGGTTATGCATGTAGTCACAGTTGAGTTTTTAAAATCCCAGATCTCAAATTTTAAGTGCCAATATATGGGTGTAGATGGGTCTACCTCTATGTATGGAATTTTGGGCCTTGTATAGAGCTGTTTTGGGGCCAATTTAATTTAAATCATGGCCCATTTCATGATCATGTTGGGTTTAAAAGGAACCCCCAAACTCACTAGGTTTGAAGGTGCCCACCCAAGTTCAGTGTGAAAGAGCTTGACCTGGCGATACATTGCTTGGGAATTTGACACAAACTACAACATATCACTAATGAATCATGTTCATTGGTGATAGAGGAAAGGGAGGTTTTATATCGTGGGTAAATAATCATTTCTAGTGGAAAAGAAGAGGATAAAGCCTTGTATTTCTCAGAAAGGATGTTTTTCTTTGATACAGGGAAAAGTGGTCTTCTTTAAGTTGTTTATCACCCATAAATCCTCTTTTGGGGATAATATCATCATCACATTCTCACCTCACTTAATAAAAACATATCGCAATCATACAGAGAGGGTTTTCCTCCTTATTGTGCAATAATCCTCATCTCCCCCAAATCAATTGAGGCCTCAAAGAGACCTAAGTGTTGATTCAACTAGCCTACAATATGTGGTAGGATCATTAGCACTCTATGAGTAAGGGTGGGGAATTTTAAATTTAAATCTCAAACACTAATACCATAACATCGATAAGTTGTTTAGCTTGAGAAAAAGTTTAGACCCGACTCCTTCAAAGACCATAGGTGTCAAGTTTCTTATAGGATTCTTCTTTGTTGATTCATCCTTTTGCAATCGAAATATTGTAGCTTTGTCAAGGGTCTAAAAGTCACTTACAGTAATGTGATGGAATTATGATCTTCCTCTCATCATGAATTTTAACATGGTAATCTAAGTAGTGTTTTGGAAATTTTTTAAATTTGGAAATTAACAACAAGAAATAATTAGAGATTAGAAGATGGGAATTGGGGACTAAGAATCCCTCTTTTCCAAGAAGAACTCCACTCTCTGTACAGGGCCCAAACATCACCCTTTTGGGGAAATATCCTAATAGTTCCTTTAGGACTTTTTTCGCATGCAACAATATGAGAAAAAATATTTAGCACATTGTTGTTGGCAGATTTTCCATGCTTAAATTGCCCACAACCCTTGTAGAATCCATCATCTAGCCAGTAAGTAATAGTCATACCTTCAATGAAATTAAGATCCATTTTAAAATAATTACAATCTAGGAATATTGGCTGAAAATTCTCAAAGAGGTCAGGAGGAAAGGCTTCAGCTTTGATGGGAGCTATTATGATTCCCTTATTGGGTCACATTTTGCAAATAAGTGCCTATCTAGTGCTCTACGTATCTTCAAGGATATGAGAGGGACAAAGGTATCTCTCTTTAGTAATGTTTTCAAAGACATACCAAGGGAGTTGCAAAGGAAATTAAACAAATTTTGATGGCATCTTTGTAATATGAAAACAATGAAAGCAAAAAAAGCATTATTTGTCCCTGAATTTGGAGAACAAAGCCCATGTTGGAAAGGACTACTACAACAACAAGAAACCTTGCTTGAATTAGAGAATAAATTTCTGACTCAGTTGCCAAAATTTATATTAAGATAAGCATCTAATTCCATTATTGTGTGCATTGAACCTCATGTCTACATTTTGGACTTATTTGGATGTCAACTAATTATGTGAATTTGCTCATGTTTGGATAGTAACTAAATTTCTAGCATCTGAATTGTTGTTCTGCATAATATATAAATATAATTTTTGAATATGAATGTTAAAATAGAAGTTGTTTTCTCTCTCAAGGAATTTTTAGGGTTATATATGTACTTGCATGCTTAACATTGTTGTGGAATATGGACACATATGAGGTTTGTGCGAATTGATTCATTTTACACTTAACCTATCTTATACCCCCATTATTTAATTGATTTTAGGCCTAGGTTATAAGACTATGAATCTCTGTGATGGATAGGCTGGAAAAGAGGGAGCCTAAGTCCCCAATTCCCATCTTCTACTCTCTAATTATTGATTCAATGGAAATTTGTTAAGAGATTTATTTGCGAATATCTGACAATGTACCCATATATCTATGAGGACAACAAAGAGCTTATGTCCATTTTTTCATTTGAATGGATATTCAACCTTCAAATATTTAGGACAATTATTCTCTAGATAGGATAATTGAAAATATTAAGATCCTTCCAGATTTCAACAATAAGGCTAGAGAAAATCTATATATATGAAATTTTAAGGCAAACTCCGCAATGAAGCTCTGTGTTGTTGAAAACCATAATACTTGGCTGTGCATTTAGTCACAGTTGAGTTTGTAAAA
This sequence comes from Pinus albicaulis, assembly GCA_034641835.2. NCBI lineage: Eukaryota > Viridiplantae > Streptophyta > Pinopsida > Pinales > Pinaceae > Pinus > Pinus albicaulis. The sequence continues at coordinate 882,555,845 of CM076581.1, read as the reverse complement.
TCCTAGATCTCAAATTAGATGTGCTAAGATATGGGTGTAGGATTCTTGAATGTGATTGTTAAAATGGAATTTGTTTTCTCTCTCAAGTACTTTTCATGGTTATATACATATTGTCATGCTTAACGATGTTGTGGAATGTGGAAATGTATGAATTCTGTGTGAATTGATTGATTTTACACAACCTATCTTAGACCCCCATTATTTAATTCATTATAGGGCTAGGTTTTAGGGCTATGACTTTGTGTGATGGATGGGCTAGAAAAGAGGGAGCCTTAGTCCCAATCTTCTACTCTCTAACTATTTTCTTCAATGAAAATTTTTCAAGGGATTGATTTGAGAATATCTTACAATTTACCTATATATATGTGAGGAAAAAGATGATATTATGCCCATTTGGTAATTTCAATGGGCGTTAAGCCTTCAAAATATTTAGGACAATTACGCTCTAGATAGGTTAACTGACAATATTAAGATCCTTCAATATTTCAACAATAAAGCTAGATACAATCTATAAATATGGAAATGTAAAGGAAAACTCAACAATGAAGTCGTGTGTTGGTGAAAACCATAATCCTTGGTTATGCATGTAGTCGCAGTTGAGTTTGTAAAATCACAGATCTCAAATTAGTAGTGCCAAGATATGGGTGTAGATGGATCTACCTCTACGTATGGAGTTTTGGGCCTTGTATAGACTTGTTTTGGGGCCAAGTTCAGTTAACTCATGGCCCATTTCATGATCATGTTTGTTCTAAAAGGAACCCCCAAACTCACTAGGTTTGAAGGTGCCCAACCAAGTTCACTGTGAAAGAACTTGACCTAGCGATACATTGCTTGGGCATTTGACATTACCTACAAGATATCACTATTGAATCCTCATCACCAGTGATAGAGCAAAGGGAGGTTTGATATCATGGGTAAATAATCTTTTCCAGTGGAAAAGATGAGGAGAAAGCCTTTATTTCTCAGAAAGGATGTTTTTCTTTGATACAGGGAAGAGTGCTCTTCTTTAAGTTGTTTATCACCCATAAATCCTCTTTTGGGTATAAGATGATGATCACATTCTCACATCACTAAAGAAAGAAGTATCACAATGATACATAGAGGGTTGTTCTCCTTATTGTGAAAGAATCCTCATCTCCCCCAAATCAATTAAGGCCTCAAAGGGGCGTAAGTGTTGATTCGAATAGCCTACAATATGTGGTAGGTTAATTAGAACTCTATGAGTAAGGGTGGGAAATTTTAAATTTAAAGCTCAAACACTAATACCATAACATTGATAAGTGGTATGCATGGCTGAAGCATTAGCTTGAAAAAAAATTTAGACCCAACTGCTTCAAAGACCATATGTGTCAAGTTTCTTACAATATTCTTCATTTTCCACTCATCCTTTTGTAATCGAATGATTGTAGCTTTTTCAAGGGTCTCAAAGTCACTTCTAGTAATGTGATGGACCTATGATCTTCCTCTCATCATGAATTTTAACATGGAAATCTAAATAGTGTTTTGGAAATTGAATTAATTTGGAAATTAAAACCAAGAAGTAACTAGAGAGTAGAATATGGGCATTGGGGACTAAGTCTCCCTCTTTTCCAAGAAGAATTCCACTCTCTCTATAGGGCCCAAACATCACCCTTTCTGGGAAATATCCTAATATTTCCTATAGGACTTTTCTCCAGTTAAACAATATGAGAAAAATGATTTAGCATGTTGTTTTTGCCAGATTTTCCATTCTTAAGATGCCCACAACCCTGGTAAAATCCATCATCCAGCCAGTTACTAACATTCATACCTTCAATGAAATTAAGATCCATTTTACCAGAATTAGAATCTAGGAATACTAGTTGAAAATTCTTAAGGAGGTCAGGAGGCAAGGCTTCAACATTGATGGGAGCTATTATGATGCCCTTATTGGGTTACGCTTTGTAAATAAGGGTCTGCCTAGTGCTCTAGGTCTCTTCAAGGAAATGAGAGGGGAAAAGGTCTCTCTCTTTAGTAATTGTTGTCAAAGATAGACCAATGGAGATGCAAAGGAAAGTAAACAGATTTTTATGGCCAGTTTGTTAGATGAAACCAATAACAACAACAAAAACAACATTTGTCCCTGACTTTGGAGAATGAAGACCATGCTAGAAAGGCCTGCTACAACAACATCAAACCTTTCTTGAAGTAGAGAATAAATTTCCGACTCAGTTGACAAAAAATTTATTAAGATAAGCATCTAATGCCATTTTTGTGTGCATTGAACCTCATGTATACATTTTGGACTTATTTGGATGTCAACTAACTCGGTGAATTTTCTCACGTTGAATAGTTTCCAAATTTCTAGCCTTTGAATTGTTGTTCCACATAATATAAATAAAATTCTTCAATGTGACTATTAAAATGGAAGTTGTTTTCTCTCTCAAGGACTTTTGAGGGTTATATATGTATTTTCATGCTAAACATCATTGCGGAATATGGGCGCGTATGAGGTCTATGTGAATTTATTTGTTTTACACTTAACCTATCTTAGAACCCCATTATTTAATTGATGGTAGGCCTAGGTTGTAGGCATATGACTCTATGTGATGGATGGGCTGGAAAAATAGGCCTCTGTTTACATCGTACGAATTTGGAGCTCCCAAAATTTATTGTCACAACATAAAGAACCATGAAAATTTAAAATTTTAGGTACATAGATTCAAATATGAATGGTTGTTCATGAGTGCAGCTATAACAAAAACCCAAGAGAAAACAACAAATCATTAGCAATCATATATTAAAATATGAATGGTTGTTGTAGCAGCTACAATAGAAACCTGAGAGAAAAAGGATCTACAATACGAATGATTTCTATTTGAATAGACTATAAACATGGTCTGGGTTCAGACTACCCCATACAGAATAGCCATATCACTAGCTCTAGAAGGAGGAGGCAAAAGGACACAGAGTGAAAATTCATTGTCTCTCATTTACATATCCAATTACCTATGATTGAACAAGAGAACCACATCATTATAATACCAATTGGAATAATGTGGAATCCCATCAGACCCATTGAACCATGTTGAATTACTTGGTAAGGTTGACAACCAAGAGGACGACGTCAAGACAACCAACCACAGGGAGGGAACCCATCCTTGAGATTTGATGCCTTTTAGAAACTACACCTACACATGCTCACTCTTAACTTTTGAATGTCCTTTGAACATTATATTGAGGTTTATTATTACACTGGAAAGATAATGAAATTGGCATTGGATGCACACTCTTTTGGTTGGAGTGAGGACTTCATTTATTTTTATATTGTATCCTAAAACATTTGCTCAAGGGATTTTTATTCAAGTTATTATTGGACTTTCTATTATGTGTGATGAATTTTCTTATTTTTTTATACATTTTTTTTGCGTCCTTAATATCAAGCGATTTTTTTCTCTTAGATTTTGCTTGTAGATATTACAACAACCCCATTTGATTGAATGGTTGACTTGGCCAAGCTATGGGTGCACCTATTTTTGAAACATAATCAATTGATGTTATAAGAAATCATATTATTACATTTTTTGCATGTGGTAGCAACCACACGCAATTACCAAGACATGTAAGTTGTGCACATGGGGTGATGATAGCCACCTTGTTGGTCTTAAGGGGCATGGGAACAATTTTAGTTGTGCGATTCCTAGGAAAGTCTTTAGTTTTTTAGATTATGACAAAATAAGCTACATTGCTTGTGGAATGTGGTATATTGACTTCAACAAACTTTAGTCTGACCTAAAAGCCATAAGAGACCTAAATCTCTATTCTCTAGTTACCCAGAAGATACCTAAAAGCCTTGTTATCGCTAGTATGATCTTTCCCTTATGCACCAAAGTGGCCTTGAAGAATCTGAATAAGGCAAGTCGAAGAAATAATTATTGTTGCACCAATTTCCAATTTGTAGTGGATTCATTATGCACGGATTTCATAGGCTCACAAAAGTTAATTGGAAACTCCTAAGATTCACCTATCTTACCATTACCATTTGTCTACAAGTGTTTTTCATGCATCATGTTAAGTGTAGTTTTTGTGCCTCCACCTGACTACGTACTATACCTTCTCATCCACATGACATCATAGGGATCTAAGGGAAATCAATACATAAGGACACACACACTCGAAACAGAGTATAAGCCTACAGGATTTGAATGTCCATCATTGTATTTGTCTGATTTGTGGTTGTTTTCTCAACTGTCATAATCAATCCCTATATTTTGTCATTGGACAACCAATATGATGTTTTACACTCTAACTTGAGATACCAGTATGCATGTAGAATTGACAATAGTCATTGTGATAAGTTTAACATCTACTAGGTACTGCAAGATGTAATCTTCAACACAACTTTGGAATGCAAACAAGTAAGATGTAATCTTCAGCACATATTTGGAATGAAAACAAGTAACAAGTATGTTCTGATAGGAATTATTGTGTTTACAGGTAGGTAAATTCCTTTGTTTCTAGTCATTCTCATCAGATTACTAATAACCATCAAGGTAATTTTTCCCCATAGTAGGGACCAATATTTGTGCGGTAATTATCACAATAGCATAACTGGCACCACAAGGTCTCATAACCAAAATACATATTGTTATATCTAGCCTAGAAAGGGAACAAGGCTACACATTTTAGGTCACATTGTATCATACCCTGTATTGAGATATTGGAAAAACACACCTTTAGGCAAGGTTCATGGCATCACTTTTGTAACCCTTTTGTGACATGCTACTCCACCCCGGTAAGATCTCGTCATACCTAAGGTACGAAATGCTAGCACTAAGACATTTATAACATTGAAATTTGTAATTACAAAAGTTGTACACAATCTTTAGTAGTAGTTCCCATAATTCATAATATCAATTATAGAATAATTCATGGTAGTTCTTTCTATAGCAACATATATGGGAAGATATTGGAAAGGGTTGAGTACATCCTTATTTTTGCAATCTAAAGGATATAGGGACTCGCTCCTAATGCATGGAACTTGACAGCATGGATAATTTTTTATCATTCATGGATATTTAATTTTGTCACAATTGTAGACTTGTTATATGGATTCACCACATAACTTCAAATACTCTGCCCCCGCAAGCTCAACCTGGTTGAGCCTACTTCCTAGTATGGCTAATAATGACAAGCTTCTATGCTATGCAACTTGATAGCATAGACTCTGTTGTAGTTCTAGAAAAATTTTAGTGTCAAATAAAAGAAAACTTACGGAATTTGTTCTTCGATAAAGTTGTTTGGGATAACTGTAATGATTTATGTATCATTGATGTCTTTTAAAGACTAGCACAATCCAGAAATTAAGGAAATAAATGAAAGGATGAGCCACCAACAGGATCCTAGACTTTAGTATTCAGCTGAGTTTAACAACACTATCATTTTAATCAATGAATAAAGACATCAACTAAATCATTACAAATATAGACCCCCTTAATATGTAATAATTCTTAAGTATTATCTATATTATTCATAGGGTATCATTCTTAGGAACCATTATCAGTGTGACTAGAGAATTCATTTTCTGTTCAATGCAATTTGTCTAAAGCTCTTTAAATCATAGGTATTAAATTGGGATGAAAATCATTCCCAAATAATTTATGTTAATTAAAACATTTCATTGTTACGAATTTAAAACGTATTTCTGTAAAGAAAATGCGTTCAAACACAAACAAACATAGCAGTGAGAAGTATCGAATCATCACCTATATGGTATATGATCCCAAACTACAAGGCTATATTGAATACCTATTTTAAAATATTTCACAACTAAAGAGTAATGTAGAATATAATCAGATGCATAAAAATCCCTAAAACACCCTCATAAAATCCTTGGTGAAAACAGGGTAAATGTACATTGTGATTTGTTCTACAAGTATTGGAAAAATCAGTGAAAAAACATGCTGCCGAGTTATAACCATAGCTCCAACAGATACAATAGAGAGCTGAAATAAAATTAAATTTTAAACATGAATATCGTATATAACTAGATCGTTTTATAATAACTCAATAAACTTCTCTAGGAAAAAATCATAAACCCAACATGAACAAGCACGAATAGCTAACTGGAAACCGACCTGGAAGGAAGAGATTAGTTATTTGTACCATAGGGTATTTTAGTGAGCCAAGAAACAAAAGACAGAAACATTTGGAACAAACCAAGCCTGAAAGCAAGGAGAGAACCCTAGAGGGGCATTAGTTCAGTTATTCCATTCCTATTTTAAAACCCAAAGAAAATAAAAAAGTTTGACCAAAGGGGCATAATTGTTACCTTTCTAGGTTGAGTGAAAACCAAGAGACTACACCCAGAAGCCTACCACAATAGAATAAATTTCAGTCGTTAAATATAGTAACAGACTCTAGAAATAAAGGAACAAAAAGTGAAATTTTATCAAATTTGTCGAGGGGGGGCCTTAGTTAACCTAACCCTTACCATTATGTAGACGAGAAATGTGTGTGAGGCATAATGAATAGCTCTAGTGAATCTTATTTTCTGATGAAACCTTGGTTAAAAAAAAAATGATGAAATATTAGCACCATGCTCAGTCATCATAAAATGTGAGTAAAAACATGTATAAATAATTTGTTAGATGAATTCATCAGAAAAACACCCTTCTAAAACATTTGCTCCCCGAGCTAGACCCATTAGTAAACCCCTACACTAAACATGAAAAATGATATACCTGAAAATGCATACAATGAAAGACTTATATTGAGTTGCTGGCAGAAATATATCAATGTTGCGAGGTGGTAATATAAAAGGAAAGGAGGTACTTGAAATTCAGATTGCGTGATGAGTGGAATCATCTTGAAAACCAGCTAACGTGGAATGCTCTTGTAGCATCACTAACAGACCGAGAACCTAAATAGGTTGCTATGTGAAACAATCAAGTGCATGGAGAGATCGTAATGGTCAGTGTGATGAAGAATGGCAAGGGTTTCAGGAAAAATGCGTTAGGATCGGAGGATTTGATCCTCACCATAAATTCCACCCCTGCTCTATTCACCATAGAACATGATTCGGGGATTCACCTGTTCATCAGTGAGATAAGTGAACGTGGAACCATAGCACCAACATTGTTAATTTTCCATGCGTGATTGTACCCGAATATAGAAGGGAATATCAATTCATATAAATAGGAGAAATATCCAGCGTTATGGGTCATATCCCACCAATTAATGCATTGGAAATACATGAAATGTTATAAGGGTATCAAATTAACCAAGGTAAATAGTGTCGCGATGCAATATGGAATAAATAAGAATCGTGGTAATTGGGTTAGACATATGCTGAATTATGGAAGAACTTAACCAAATTCTAAAGAGGAATGTTATGGTTCCAGAAACAATCCCCACTATCAACGATTACAAGAAAATCCTAATTGTCACTAATATTAACAACCACGTAAGATGCCCTGAAATGAGATAGTTGGACACCCTTTCAAAACATGTGTGATCATGTAGGCACAAATGATGTACGTGGTGCATGAATCTACCAAATAGTATGTCATATGAAAATAAATTATAGTGGTGACATGTCTTTGATTCCATATTATGACTTGTGTAGAATTTACAAAAATCCTAATCAAGAAAACTCGAACCCAAGTGAAATATCAAAATAAAATATGAGATACCTATTATACATTAAACAATAATGAATAAGGACACAATAACTAATGTCAACCTAAGTAAAAGAAGGTGCTAAATATCCACAACACCTAAATTAAATGAAGGTATCTTCTATATGGTCCTATAAGATAAGAAAGTGCCATACTCATAAAGGATATAGCCATGGTTGAATGAATGACATTTTGATGTTATTGGTGTGGTATAACATTATAATATAGATGCAAAGGATGAAATCATAATACCATTAAAATGGAATATATCAAATGAATTATGAAGTGCCGTTGGGATGGTAGTGGGGTTGGAGGATCAATAAGGGTTAGATTCCTTGGTTGATGTGTTGACCATAGCAAGTGTGACCTATGTTGATTTCGGTAGGGAACGTTTTAGGTATGTTTAATTGTGTCATGGACCATTTGATTATATAGATATCTAGAAAACCAAATAATGAAATAGAGACAGAGTGCATAAGCACGCTGGTAGAGGTGGAAAATTTTGGAAACTTATAATACAAAATTGGTGAAAAATATTAGAGGAACTAGGTAAAGAAGGGTATTTCTAAATATAAAATTGGGATATATTGGACACGATGAAGATGTAGTCTTGCAAATATTATATATATATATATATATATATATATATATATATATATATATATATATATATATATATAAGCTTCGGAATACTATAAATCAATGTTGAATCTAGAGGTTTGTTATAGTTGATATGCGCACAACTTCAAAAAATTATGGGAGGAAAGTTGTACACCCTCTACACCAACACACAAATATTTTCTATATAAATTTATTGCTAAACACTAGCACCAATATCAAGCACTCACATCGGGGTGAAAGAACACCTACACCAATGCCAAGATCCCCAATGTGTGTTACAATAGTATATGGAGGTTTGCTAATAGTCAAAGAATGGATCACTCACATTACTATGAATGAATGAATGCGCGGGATTATTAGATTTGAATTTGTGAGTATTATTGAATGAATTGCTGGTAATTACTGTGTTATGCATTTTCTGTCCTTTCGCTACGAAGGTCTGTGTATTGAATGATTGGGTCAATTCTGCTCTGGTTATATAACGCTGCGAAGGTCTGTGTATTGAATGACTGATCTAGATCTGTTCCATTCTAGTTATATAATGTTGTATTGATGTTATGAAAAGCATATAATTGTAGATCTAGTGCACGTGGATGCAATTAGATACATAGTTAACCCTGCGAAGAGACAAGGTAATCTGAACAGAACGCAGCCTTGCTTGCCTTACCCTTCCTTTCTCAGGGTGTGGAAACTTGGTTCCAGCACCCACCCATACTACTTCGGGTGAGACTGTGACCTGTGAAAGTAGGTCACTGCCGAAAGGTTTAGTAGTATAGGGGTTTGTTGGAAAACCTTGCACACCGAACCTGGGTCAGGGTCCCTCAAGCCAACAAATGGTTCCGTTGCCGGGACCGGAAGAGATCTGAGAAAGGGATCGGGTAATGAAAATAGAATACTAGAAACCTGAAAGAAAATAGATTGAGGACTAGTTCAAAAGGCAGATCCAAGAGTTTGTAGTAAACGAAAATCGAAGTAAAAAGTTAACGACAGAAAGGTGGAAAAATAGGTATGTTCTTACTAAAAGCTACGAAATATTCTTTGTAACCTTTGCAATTGAACTTCAGGAGTGGCTGGCTAGGCTAGTAGAATTTCAGAAGTGCTGGAAGGACGAGCGAGTCACTCAGTGGACTCCAGATCTGCTTGAACAGCTGGAAAGAATTGATAATACTATTACACGCACGGTGGATCATTGGGTGGATAGTGTGCTAGGAGGCTTTGTGACAGAGTTTGCCATTGATAAGTTTGTATCATACTTTGAGGCCGAGCGATGAATCTTCAAAGGATTCCGGGGTAAGTTTCTGAGGACGTTACTGTTGCTGATCAAGAAGTTGCTGTGCGAGAAGAGCATTCTGTGTAACCATACCGACTAAATGACCTCGGATCCAGACGGGAGCGCGACACGTAGCGGTAAGTACTATCGGACCAACCTTGACAAAGGAAGGGCCACATATAGCCCAGTGTAGGAACCAAATACATCACCACCTAGGGCACAAAAAGGTAAGAATTTTCCTATAACGTCGTCCCTGGATAGTGATATTGTTGCGCATTTGAATCTACCTACCTTCAAAGGGGTAGGAGATGAGGACATGGATCGATTTTGGTTCGTTTTTTACTCTATATGGAATGCGCAGAACATGGAAAGTGATACAATAAAGAGGGCACAACTATCTATAGCATTCGAAGATAGAGCTCTGGACTGGTATATGTGATACGTTTCCCAGAATGGAACCACCTCCATTCAGGATATTAAGGATGCTCTGAAGCAACAATTCCGCAAACCGAAATCTTATTCCCAGTTAGTAGCAGACATAAAATACTTCAAACAAGGTGCATTTGAATCAGTATGGGAGGCAGATCAACGGTTAAATAAGGAAATTAGGGAAGGAGGGTTCGAGTATGATGATAGACAACATATGGAGTGGTTCATCGCCATGTTGTTACCTCACCTACGCACACCAATGAATCAGCAAACCTTTGAATCAAAGGAGAAAGATGTATAAGTCACTATGAAGTTAGAATCTGCTCCCCGGGAGGATACCTTAGCAAGAGTACAACAGATCCAGGAACAACTCGGGGCTATGCACATAGAGATACAGAACCTACGAAAAGAGCGAGGAAAATACATCTGCGCAGATCTATGGTGTATACGTTGCTGAGTGTCTGGTGACACAGAGGATCAGTGCCCTCTACTGACTGATTATATGCAAGATGGGGGACCTAGCCTGATATGCCTAGGGGTAAGTAGGGAACCTGTCCTGTTGCGACCAGGATCAAGCAGATCTACGCTATGGTGTGATGATTTTCGGGTAGCAGGCCTTCACGATACGAACCATTGCCCTCGGTTCGGTGCATACGTCCCAAAACTAAAACAACAATGGTGTTGATTCTGCTGATGAGTAGGACATGACGAACAAAACTGTCGAACATATGACTTAATGGTGGATCAGGGGAACCTATATCGGGTGCAATCAGACCCTGCATCACCAAGATTAGTTGTGCACTTTGGAGGATCACTGGCCCGAGGCAGAGGAGGTCGGGGAGGAAGCACAGGCCGAGGACGAGGTCAGCTAATCTGTTATAGCTCTGGAGAAGTAGGGAAATTTGCTATAGAATTCCCTAATCCCACCAGACCATCGTGTAAATACTGCAAATAGCTGGACCATGAGGTAGAAGACTGCCCGATCTTAATAGCCAGAATGCAGGAAAAGCAGCCTACCCCTACGCAAAATGTACAAAGGGTTAAAACTGAGCTACGAGAAGCAGATCCAAGTGTAAAGGTCATAACACGTAGCAGGCTAGACACCAAGGGAAGCAAAGAAGTATCTTGCAAAGAACAGGTACTACTAGCAGCCCCTGCGCAACATCAGAGCAAGGAAGAAATTGAGACCTTTTTGAAGGCATGTCTAAAGTTTCTCAGGAACCCACAGGCCGTAAGAAATGTCCTAGCCTTGATGAATACCTGCATAGCTCGGCCCACCTTGATTCCTGAGACCAAGGACGTGCACAAACTATACAGCTCTAAGAAAGGCACGGGGAGAGAAATGTGGTTAACTGCACAAATCGGAGACTATGAAATGGATCAGGTTATCTTAGATCTTGGATCTGATGCCAATGTTCCACCTAAGCAGACATGGCAACGAATGGGAAAGCCCAAACTGGAATGGTCCACTATCCAGCTGTGCATGGAAAATCAACTGAAAATTATTCCCTTGGGTAGGTTACCAAAAGTTATGGTTGACATTGCAGGGGTAAGAGTCCTAGCTGACTTTGAAGTCATTGAGATAGTTGAAGATGCAGACCCCTACCCTGCGCTCCTTGGGATGGACTAGGCAATAGACATGGGAGGTATTATCAACCTCAAGAAATGCAACATGGTGTTTGAATGCGAAGGTACGTGTGTCATAGTACCCCTGGATCTCACGGAAGGTGCCTGGTATACCGAGCCAGTCCATAAGAAGAAGGAATTAGATCAAATTTATAAGATCACTATGCAAGATGAAGATCGGGTTAACCCCACAGATGAAGGGATGCTCTGTTTGGAAAATGATAGTGAATGTTTTTCTGACTCCGATGAGGAGCTAGAGAATTGGCAGAGCCGGCTGCATGAGGTTTCGGTGCTTTACAGCCTTTAGACTGTCAGAAAATTTCGCCGCATCTCTACCATAGAAAGAACCTTGCCTTTCCAAGAGGATGCAGATAACAATCAGAGGCTTGCAAATTCTAATATTCTCACAGAATGTAGGTCCGAAGCACTACCGCTAACTCGATATGAGGCAGCTACGCAGGGACCTGTATCCCCTATTCAAAGGAAGTATTGGAATAGGGTGATCCTGTGTATAGAAACTCCTATGGCCAGATGGGCCCCAAGGTCAGTCGACCTACGTGGCTACCTGCCGACGTGCAACACTCAGGGGTGCGCTCGACCCTTGCCCAACCAGAATTATCAGAGAACCACTGACCTCAGCACGCATAGGATTACTGACCTATCTACAATCATGTGTATCCGAGAGAATCTGCGAACATCTCAGGAAATAAATCACCTATGAACGTATGATGCAACCATTTTTCACAAGAATGTTCCATCCACGAATGGCATAAATGCTTTGAAAAGACTCCTGATCACCTTGCAGGATCACTTGGTGTCAACCCTCTGTCAAGATATCAAAACGACCTCAAGACGTCAGCTACGCTCTGAAATTTCTAAGACACGACCTTGGACACGAAGGAGGAACGTCAGTACATCCCGAGTTAATGAGATAATACACTTACAAACATAGAAAATGGGTAGAAAATCATCAATATCACATTTTATGATAAGCATGGTCCGACAGATCGAGGGTATGCGCCACACGCGAGCTACCTCACCATTAAGTAGCTTTGATTGGGGTGCGGATGGCTAGAAGACGTTGGGTTGGGCTTTTTATTCACGTATCAAGAGGCATTGGCTATCCGCATTTTGGTTTTTTAGACTCATTCATACGTTATATGAAGCTCGTCTCTACGTTATGGATCCCAACTTGTCGGAGGAACTAATAAGAGGACCAGGAGATGCTGAGTGCAGTAATAGGAGTGCGCACGGGCTGCCGCTCGAAAGGATTATCTGTGAACCAAGTTCGGCAAAAACGCTGCGGTACCGGGACCTGCTGCAACGTCTCCGCCATTTCTAGACTCCGCCAGCTAGAAGCAACGTATGTTTAATCCCTCACACTGCCATAATTAACACTTCTAAACTGATTACTGGGGACATTCAAGTAGAATTAGTGCAAATATCTACTATATAGTTACGAAGTCTGTCTTCCAGAGTGATGCAAAAAGTGCACCGCCGTAACCGAGAAAAGCGCAAGCAGTATGCCATGCCTCCAGAAGAGAGAGCCCAGGGAATTTCCATGGTCACTAACACAACACGCATTAGTCAGGAACAACTGGCGTAGGGATCCCAATTTATTGAAGCGGCTACGAAGCTATGGACAACAGTACAACACCACCGCACGCTTCGACATGGCCAATGGGAATTGCAGCAGGCAGAAGATGTTCTAGATCAAGTTCGGGCCTCCACACCTTCCCTCGTCCCCGCGCAGTGGCTGGCCGCCATATACAAGATTGAGGGCCTTCGTCACTCCAAGAGGGTTATGTGAAAAAAGTTGAAGCCATGGTCTGATGCTGCACTCCAGCTTGCAAATGATGCGCAGTCTGCCATTGCATGCCTCCACCGGTTGTTAGAACGAGTTGGTGCAGATATAGATGGGCTTGCTTCTCTGATGATGATCAACATTACGCAACACGCCGTAGCCCAAAGCAAGGAAGTGCTTCCACCACTCCTTCACACCCTAGCTACCTTGCGCGGGCAGATTGAAGGCATGCCACCAAAGTGACTCGGGACGAGTCACAAGATTGTGTTGGGGGACTGTTGGAACGAGGTCTCCTAACAAGCTACGAAACTGGTCCATTTTGGTTATTTTTTATTATATTTAGTATAGCGCAGGGGTTTTGGGGCAGGTCAAATCCCCGAACGCATTGTAATGGGTCAAAGGGTAAACTAGGGGTCCAAAAACCATGGGTTACGGGCCATAGGAATGTTAAAGCTAGATTGTTATAAATAGTGAGGCATTTCAAATTGTAAGAGGTAGGATTTCATGAGCTATTGATGCGATCTGTTGTGTAAGCTATCTATTTGGGTTTTGGGGAACGAAATCCTGTTGGTTGTGTGCGTGGAGCACCTAGTCCAGCTGTGTGCGGACCCTGCTGCTGTGTGTGCAGGTTGGGAATGGAATTGTAAGGAAAGGTTGATGAATGAATGAATGCGCAGGAGTATTAGATCTAAATCTGTGATTATTATTGAATGAATTGCTAGTAATTACTGTGTTATGCATTTTCTGTCCTTTTGCTGTGAAGGTCTGTGTATTGAATGATTGGGTCTATTCCGCTCTAGTTATATAACGCCACGAAAGTCTCTGTATTGAATGAATAATCTAGATTTGTTCCGTTCTAGTTATATAATGTTGTATTGATGTTATGAAATGCATATAATTGTAGATCTAATGCATGTGGATGCAATTAGATACATATTTAACCCTGCGAAGAGATAAGGTAATCTGAACAGAACGCAGCTCTGCTTGCCTTACCCTTCCTTTCTTAGGGTGTGGAAACCTAGTTCCAGCACACACCCATACTACTTCGGGTGAGACTGTGACCTGCGAAAGAAGGTCACTGCCGAAAGGGCCAGTAGTATAGGGGTTTGTTGGCAAACCCTGCACACTGAACCTGGGTCAGGACCCCTCAAGACAACATCTTTTGCATATGTTAATAAGATCTCTTTTCCTATTATATTTCGAGAGTAATTTCACTTTTTATTATGTGGCTTTGATGGTTGTTCTACCATGGTCACTATGTTGGTTATATGTTGGTTATAAGCATGGTTTCATAATAGGTTCTAGATATGGCTCTTGACATGTTTTGATTAGTTGATGAATGGTTAATGAATGCATGGGCTAACAAATTTTATTGCGACCATTATTAGAGGGAATTATACCTTCTTGATTATTCTTAGATAAGTATCAGACCCCTATTTTTAGATATGCATTCATGACCTGTTGATTATATGTTCACAATATGTTTGATGAAATGATTGTCATGGTTAGGCATGGTTAGGTCAATTTTTTGATTCAAATTTATATGTTTAGCCTTTCTATTGATTTACTTATCATTATAGAAAGTCTTAGGAAGTTTTGGGAAGTGGTATGGAGGTTGGCCTAGAATTTAAGCTTAGAATCTAGGACCGTGCCCTCTGAACTGAGGATTTGGGTCACAACCGCACCCTAATGGGCTTATGCATGCAGTTGGAAGCCCTAAACTGCATGGAGGCCTTTTCATTCATGCATTTGGGATCCCAGGTCACTAAAAATAAATTTTAGCTCAGGGTTTGGGCACTTTGAATGGTTGTTTAGCTCTTGGGTGTCATGTAGCTCCTAAGGAAGGCCAATAAGGTTCTTGTTTGTTGATTCAAGTTCCTTAACTATACTTAGGAGGTTGATTCATGTCATAGTAGCCCTCAAATCATGTTTACCTTGACAGGCCAGTGAAAGTGGGTAAATGTGGGAGGGGGGATTATAGGTTGGTATTAGAGAAAATTTTGTTCTCTTTGGATGATGGTATGAAAGTATGGTTCAAATACTTGGACTAAATGGGAAGAATGTGTTTTTCATGCATACATGTCAATTTATATATGTTTGTTATGCATGCATTGTCATGGTTATGGTTTTCATGCATGAGGTCATGGTATGCAGTTGGTATTATCATGCATGATGTTAACTTATTGATATGATTATGTATATACATGTATCATGCCAACCTGGACTAATTTTACAGACGAGATAGCCTCCCCTGAACTTCGCTGAGGTATGTTGATTATGATTTTATTTGGTTTATCTAATAAGGTATGCTTTTGGGAAGAAGAGGATCAAAGATGACTCACAAAATGGTGGATTACAAATCACGCGACTCTCCCTACAGTTCATATGAGCATCCAATAGAGGGGTACTCTCCTAACATAGCAGACACTTTGATAATTTTAAAGGAAGAAATATGAAGTTGCAAGGAAGATAATGAAAAAATAATTCAGCTACAGGAAAGGCTTGGTAAGGCACAAAATAAATAAGCAGAAGTCAATGCAGCTATCCTTTAGAGTTGTCATAATTGCAGAGACAGGGAAAACCACATATCAGTTATGGACAGGTGGAAAAGACTAATAGGGCATATGGTAGCAGGTCTCATGGTGGGCACAAGTCGAACAGAGATGGTAGATATTTGGATACACTTGATAAGAGATGTAGTGCATATGGGTTCTATTCTAGTTTTATTTCAGACTCGTATCATGGTTATCATCGCTATCACCCTTAAAGGAGGTGTGACAAGGGATATTTTTCGGATGAGTTCAAGAAATCAAAGCCACCTACATTTGTTGGAGAGTTGAAGAAACTAGAGGATGCAAAGGCATGGTTACTTGGGGTGAAGAAGTTATTTGAGTTACATTAGTACACAGAGAACATGAAGGCCATGATAACTATTTTCAACCTCAAAGGGAAATTATACATATGGTGGGAAGATGTGAAGCTTGTCAGAGATATCAGGAGAGAGGAGTTGGGTTGTAATGAATTCAAGAGACTCTTTAGGAAGAAGTTTTTGTCATATAGGTGCTATGATGTAAAGACTAAGGAGTTCTATGAGATGAATATGGGATCGATGAAGTATGAGGAGTACATCACTAAGTTCTTGGAGTTTTTGAGGTATGTGCCGTATCTTAAGGATGAAAAGAACAAATTTTAGAGATTTATCAGTGGAATTCCATTAACATTTAAGGATCATATTGAATATGATGAGCCCCGACTGTTGGAAGAAGTCATTGGGAAATTGAAGCATTGATATGAGAAATAGAAGTGTAAGACCAAATATACGAAGGGTTGAAAAGGGAATGACAAAGATAAAGGTAAATGGCCACTGAAGTGGTAAGGACCTAGGGTTGCAGGTGAGAAAGAATATGTTTCTCCTTATAAGAAGTTTAATGCAATAGAGAGGGGACATGGGTCTCATCCCAGAGAGAAAAATAATAGAGGTGATGGTAGGAGACAATTTTAGTGTTGGATATGTGATAATAATCATATCAAGAAGGATTGTTTGTCATACTAGGGTGGTAGGCCTCAGAGATATAGTGCTCAGGAGGCAAAGATAGTTGTGGATGTTGGACAATTCATTACTCGGATCTATGCAACATTTGATAACAGGAAGGAGGATCATTAGGAATCTATTATTGAGATGGAAGGTAAGCTCTGTGACCAAGTTGTGTCTAATTTGATTGAAATTGGATCTAATTATATTTATGTTAAACCTAACCTGGTGGATAAGTGTGGTTTGAGAAAAGAAGTGCAAGTAGAGTCTTGGTTGGTGCAGTTGGATACAGGTACTAAGAAAATAATTCATCATTAGGTAAGATCTTGTGCTTTTGAGTTGAATGGTATGCCTACATCAACATATCTGAATGTGTTTCCTTTGGTTTCGTACAATATGCTTCTAGGTATGTATTAGATATACCTTCATAGGACTAAGGTGGATTGTTATAGAAGGCTATTGACTTTTTGGATGATGATGGAGAGAAGAGAATCTTGTAGGATAAGAAGAAGCCTACTACAGTAAGAATGGTTACAACCATGTAGGAAAAGTGCAATTGCAAGAAAGGGTGTGTATTGTCTACAATGCATGTTTCCAATGAAAAAGGTAAGGATGTTGAGGATGCAAAAGTATTGAAGAGGTATCCAGTTTTGCAGCAGTTTCAGGATGTATTCCTAGCATAAATTTTAGAGTTACCTCTTCACAGGGAAGTGGAATTTTCTATTAATTTGGTACTAGGAGCAACGCTAGCATCGAAGGCACCTTACAAGATGAGCACTCCAGAGCTAGTAGAATTGAAGTTTGGTTTCACGTGCTCTCGGGATATAGCGTTGCCTTGACACGATATGTATGATGAAATGAACGCAGCTTCTTTTATACATACCTCCACATTGTTATCTACATTTCCAAGGCCCTACCCACCCTTTCACATTCTTGGCAACTTTTTAGGCAACTTAATGGCCATGCAAGGAAGAAATTTTTGTAGCTTAAATTTTTTGAGATTGCATAATTTAAATATTTCAAATGTTTTGCATAAACTTGTATTCATTTTTATATTAAAATTTTAATATAATAAAACATTGAAATGAAAAAGTAATAAATTTATTTATATAATAAAAAATGTAATTTAAATAATGACATATTGTGATTTTATTTAGTTTAAGTTACATAGTGATCTCATTAAACTAAATTTTACAACATAATTTAATCATTTAATTTATCATAATTTTTTTTTTTTTTTTTAAATTCAATCATATTTTTAAATTTATTTATAATTTATAATTAAATTTGAAATTTCAAACTTTCTTTATATAACTAAAATCTACTCGAAAAAATGTGGCTTTGCAGTTTCAAGGTTTTGTTATGATTTCAAGGGTTCCATTATTTTTTTTAGAGTTCCCACATGACTATGCCTTGGGTTTTTGGTCCTTTGTCACGGGCTTGTCACATGACTATGACAGACCTGATAAAATTGATAAGGCTAGCATCGCCAAAGCCAATGTTCAAGCGAGAAAGACAAAAGCAATACTTTAAAGAAGAAGTGGAAACATTTACCCAACTTGGGGGAAGCAAAGGCATTGAGTTGTCATGGGCAAAGGAAGGTAAGGAGAACCAAGCTAGTACAAGTACTATGATTGAAGAATGGTTCCACCTATTTCTAAATATTGTGACCAACGCGCCAATGTTAGAATAGTTAAATAAGAACCTGGAAATGGTGGTGTAGGAGACCACAGGACCAGGGGAGTCAAATGAAGAAACATAGAAATACATACAGAGAGTGAAAAGAAATATGAGAAGGACAGGGAAAGAATTCTGGATAAACACTCAAGTTGTGGGATTCCAAATTAAGAACATAATGCTTGATCTAGGGTCAGGCGTCAATATTTTTCCAAGGAAGACGTGGGAAGCATTGGAAAAACCAAGGTTTACATACTCACCAATTCAAATCTGTATGGAAAAAAAGTACTGCATTGTGCCCATCGGTAGACTAGAGGAAGTAGAAGTCAACATTGCAAGGGTAAAGACATACACAAACTTTGAGGTGATAGACATCATGGGGAATAAAGATCCCTATCCAACACTATTGGGGATCGACTGGGCTTTCAAAAACTATGTAGTAATAGATTTAAAGAAGGAATTGATGAACTTTGAAGACGAGGAGGTCAAGGTCACCCAGCCACTCGACCTGTATCAAGGTTCCCGATACACAGAGTCAGCTGAAAACAGAGAAGATGCCCAGCTTCTTGATCATCTTTATCAAATGACTGCAGGAAAAATGGAAGATTATATCAACCCGACAATGGGGGGATTTGTGAGTTGGAGAATTATTCAAATCTCAGACTTAGGCTTAGACATATCCTAGGATGATTGGCAGCAAGGGGGGTATGAGACTAATACAAGAAGATGCACCACCATTGGAAGGATCAATTGGATTGGGACTGAGGTAAGAAATTATCCAAATTTGTCAAATATGAACGTTGCAAACACTTTTATTTCCATAATAGAAGATAAGGTACCAATGGACTATAGGGTCCCACTCATGGATGTGGATTTACAATCCACATCAGTAAGGTGGTGGAGTAACCACCGCAACTCACTGTCGCAATGGGACAAAGTTGTGGCAGCATTGAAAGCCAGGTTCAAAGAAGAAGAAGGACCACACTTCACAGAAAAATATCGAGAGGACTCGGACCCCAAAAAACATTTGAAATATTGTGAGGATCAATGGAAAAATGTAGGATACCTGGGAAAACTGTGGGTACACAAGTTTATACATTCACTGAATTTGATTCCATAGGCTTGGTACCTAACTGAAGAAAAAAAAAGAGGAACCAATACTTGGCAAGCAGTTGCGGATAAATTTACACAATGCTTCTCGTTTGAAGGAAACACAAAACCAAACACCCAAGCATCGCAGGCCATTAAAAGGGTATTGTTCTTCCTAGAAAATCAGGAGGAGGAAGAGCAACTGCTCCCAAACCAAGGCATCAGACAGTCGGTAGCATGCAAAAAGATAAACAATGAGATGGATGATGATGATCTAGAAGGTCTCAGACATCTGTATTTCGAGGAAAAGGAGGGGGAACGAGATATTAAAGAAGACCCAACAATAGAAGGAATTCATCTGCTACCACTAAAGACTAATAAAATTAACATTGGGACAGAGGAAAAGCCCAAACTTGCATCATTTGGTGATTATTGGGATGTCGAGACGACTAAGGAGATATTCAATCTGCTAAAAGAATATGAATACATGTTCCCATCTTCAGTAGCAGAGTTGAAAGGAATAAAAGGAGACCTGGGGGAGATGCATATAATTTTGGATCCCGACGCAAGACCAGTCAAGCACAGACCCTATTGTCTGAATCCAAGAGTGAAAGAGAAGGTCAAGGAAGAGATTGACAAGATGCTAAAGGCAGGGTTGATATTCTTGGTGGAAGAAGTGGAATGGGTAAGTCCTATAGTCATACAAAGTAAAAAGGATAAGTCTAAATTTCGAGTCTATGTTGACTATAGGAGCTTGAATAATGCATGCATACATGACATGTTACCTACTTTGTTCAGTGATGAATTTATCGACAACGTTGTAGGGAATGAGGCTTATTCCTTTACGTATGGATTTTCAGGATACCGTCATGTAAGGATAGCTAAAGAAGATAAGAAGAAGAAAACTTTCACTACTGAATGGGGTTCATTTTCATATCATGTAATGCCATTCAGGTTGAAATACGCGACAGTAGCATTTTCACGAATTGTGATAGCAGCGTTTCGGGAATATATCCACAAATTCCTGGAAGTCTATATGGATGACTGGACTGTCTACAACCTATTAAAGGACCATGCAATGTTTTTGAGGATAATGTTTGATAGATGTAGGCAACTTTAGATTTCATTAAACCTCAAGAAGTGCATCTTTGTAGTGCCTTTTGGAACATTTCTAGGACACGTTGTATGCAAACAAGGGGTTTACGTTGATCCAAAAAAGGTGGCAGTTATAATTAACATGGAGGTGCCAGAAACTATGAAGAAAATAAGGTTGTTGCTAGGCCACACAGGCTACTATGGGCGATTCATCCACAACTATGCGAAGATAACAACCCCATTAGAAAATTTGTTGTGGAAATCAGAGCAGTTAAGTTGGGTAGAAAATTGCAAGACAACCCTGAATACCTTGAAAGAAAGGTTGGAAAGTGTGCCAATACTAGTCCACCCTAACTGGGACAAGAAATTTAATGTCCACATTGATGCTTCCAGTATCGCACTTGGAGCAATTCTAGCTCAACCTCGAGACACTTCAGTTGATAACCCAATTTATTTTGCACGTCCTAAGTTATCAACAGTGGAAAGGAACTACACCACAACATAGTGCAAAGCATTGGAAATGGTGTATTCAGGAGCAGTTCGGTTAGCACAACTGGACGACCATATACTACCAGGATGGGTGAATGGCACACGCCTGAAGCCCTATCACGAGTAAGTACTACATTCCAATTTTCAATAAATCTCGCAATAGAGAGGAGTCAGTAGGGTAAAATAGAATAGATAGAGTCAATAACTCTCTCGCACCCAAGACGAGCTTAGATAGAAATCCCAATAAAAAAATTACAAGCACAAAAAAAACTTATATTTGCGATGTGGAGATCGCAATGCAACTGATTTTGGTCAGGGGGAGGGTAGTGTCCAGCATGTTAGTGTCCATCGTGTCATCCATGTTAGAGAAAAAGCATTTCGAACATCATTCCATCATCATGACTCATAGTATCCATGTCAGTCCGTAGGATTACTGAGATTTGAGAAGTAATTTCCATAATTAGCATCATCCATACTGCAATAAATTTTCCATAATAGGCCATAATCATTACCCATCATGTCTCCCCAACTCCTGAAGTTATAGTCAACTTTGTCAAAACCCACGTAATCCGGTAACTAATACACGATTATAGTTGCAAGGGAAGGTAGGAAGAATTAATTATTTATGGGATCTTATCAACCTCATGCGTGTCGGTTACTTACATAACTTGCATGAAATAAAGCGCTAGAATGCCAGAGAAGTCTACGTTAGAAACAGAAATAGCAACAGGAGCAACGAAAACTTCATTAGAAGAAGCCTAGAGGGAGTATCCAAAGGCAAGAATTTACAAGGAAAGAAAAGGAGTAGCTTTGCAAGTGTACCAGAGAAGATAAAAAATTACCAAGGTAGCGCCAACAGTCATCGAGCAGGAGCTCGATGAGAGAATCCAAAAGATGGAGTCACTAGTGGGGAAATATGATGGCGCGTCATTGATCGACAGTGACCTGAAGGATTCTTTCCAATTCCCGGCGATGAAGAAACAAGTCTATATGGAAAATTATGCCACCAAAGCAGGAAAAGAAGTAGTAAGAGAACTCCCAGACTTCATAGGTGTCCAACAAACAACCATACTGAAGCTCAGAAATATTCCTGTGTTCGGCACCACAGGGGCTGCGATGCAGTGCACAAAGTTCCTGCTGAGTAGGATCCACAATGGGTCGTTGTGGTTGGGAAACGAAATACCAATTCACATAGAAGATATTCATAGGTTGACAAGGCTATCACAAGAGGGTAGAGATGTCTCCATGGCATTTCAAAATGTGTCAAAGAGGGTGAAGAAGGCAGGATATGGTGATTACTACAAGAAGTATGACACCAAGAGGGGAGGAAAAGGGGCAAAGATAGACCTTATAAACAAGCCAGCAGTCAAATTCGCCTATTATCTAATTGCGAGTAAAACCATGAGGCATTACAAAAAAGGTGAGTGTATGCTTGATACCATCTCAGTTGTGGAGCATTATATCTAGGGGGCACAATTGAATTGGTGTTCCTTTTTACTTAATGAGATATTTGAAGCTTGCGAGGATAAATACAAGAGAGCCATTGGGTCCATCTATGGTTATCTTATCATGGTGTTGGCAATGTGGAAATGGACATTCCTGGGAATCAGACAGCCTATGGAAATCACAACAGGTCAATCATTAACAATGAAATTCATACCTTGGAAGGCGTCAGGGGACCCCAGCACCAAGGAAATGAACAAAGAGGCATTCAAGTTTTGGTATAGCCAGATGGTCGATGTGGTGATGACTCAGGAAAGAATCCCAAAGAGCTTGCTGGAAAATTACTGCGCAGATTTGGTTTGGAGTCAGCCACAGGAAAACCTACATCAGGCCAACATGTGTGCCAGAATCGACCTTCAAAATGAAACCGTTGAAGTTTCAAATCGATGAGAGAGCTTTCCACACTGAATTATGTTCCTGGCCAGGGGTGGGAATGGAGGTCAGAAGCGGGGTCTATTTCTATTCATTTGATGGCATGTTGCTAGATCCATTGCTAGGGGAAACGCTAGATGAAACAAGGGCCAAAGTGTCGCGATTACAGCTGACACCAATCATCGAGGAGCTGAACAGAAAGGTACAAAGATTTAACCGAGTAATGCAAACTCTAACCAGTGATTCTCCATTGTTTCTGACTTTCATAGAGTTTCAGGCCTCCAACTCTACATCTTCCTCCATCACAGCCCCCATAGTCATGACCATACTGCTTAACTTGCTTAATTCACCACCGGAAACAACCATAGTTCCTATCAAGAAGAGTAAAGTCTCCAAGCCACCCATAACTACACCAAAGAGCAAGAAGGAAAAAATTACAGTGTCTAGTCAGGTTGTTGATCTCACTGGGGAGGATCAAATGCAAATAATGGACACGAGAGCTCCAATCTAGGAAGAGCCAGTGACAGGACCATAGGTAACTCAGGAGCTACCTATGTTCAACCCTTATTCATTTTTAAATATATGTATATCTCCACCTCACACTCACCATTCATCGACCCACACATTATTCACCTCCAAATACCATTCAACCTAATCTCCATCCACATCAGCCACCATCTCAAACCCAATCAAAGCAAAGGGTTAAAAAAACGGAGACAACGAGGTGGAAGTTAACTCTAGTAAAAAATTGGTACTTGAGGTTAACCAACCCTTCGTTGAATAGGTCACTTTTCAGGACCTTTTAATTCGAGGGGGATCTTTTACTACAGATACAACACCATCGCCTAAAGAGTTGAACCCGTTTCAGCAAGAAAATTTGATACTCCACCAGATGCAGCCCACTCCAAGCATGGGTAACCCTGATAACCCACCACCACAACCGACACAGCCTCAATCACTTGAGGAACACTCAGCTAGATCCATTGCAAGCGGTCAGCCACTTCAAGAAAGACCGCAAAATCAATATACGACCAGGGCTGAAAGCATGCAGACCTGGGGAGAAGCGCAGTTGTACAGTATTATTCAGCGGGCAGCATTGCAAGCTAAAGGTCTCCACACCAGGCTCCAGCTGAAATTTGAACAGAAACAGGTACAGATCATCGTGCTTACTGAAGAGCTCGAGTAGTTAAGGAAAGAGAAAGAGAATTTGCAGAACCAATTGGAAATGGTGACACATATTTTCAGGGATCTCTGGCCCATAGTAAAAACTCACAACGATCAGATACTGGTCTACCTATTAGATAGCAACCCATTCAGGTAGTCCTTTCACGTCAGAATAGCATGTTCGAATCTCAACCAACAAAATTAGGAACTGAAAGTAGCGCTAGCGACCAGGCCCGTGCTACTAGATCCAACGGTCATCTACACAAAGAAAATAGCAGAAAGACAGAACCAAGTAACTGGGATGCAGGAAACTCTAAGCACCACGGTGAAGAAACCATACAACCTTCTAAAAAATATACATAAGTGTTCAACCTTGATGACTTTGAAATCACAGCCGATTTTGGCACAACTACAGTAGGTGTCAAAGGAAATTCAAGAGGCCATAGACCCCGATGGACTTGACGAATTGTAAAACCAAGCGGAAGAGCTGGAGGGAAAGATACAACAAATTGAGGAACATTTAGCAACAACCAAATAATCCCTCCTGGATCTAAGGAAATTTGTCAAGCTTACTACCTAAACAATGCAACAAATGGCCGCGGAGGCTGAGACTAAGATTAAGGACGTATTCGGTAAGCTGTCATCCATCTTAGGGGAAAAAGAAGTAGAACAAGTCACCACGGAGACAGAACTGCTCATGCAGGGATGGAAACAAGCCATTTTCGGCTTCAAGGAACTCAAAGCATCCGCGTTGGCAAAGGTTCCCGAGTTGGGGCCCTTGTTTGGACAAGAAGAGGAAAAGGGAGAAGACAGAACCGGCCACGGAGGCAAGGGGACCGATGTAGACCAATGAAACAAAAAAAAATTGACTCAGGATGAGTCAACAGTATGTGGTCGGGGCTTGTTGGGGCCCTTGTTTTGAAATAAAACGGTTTTGAGTTGCGGATAACAGGTGGCAGAGCCCAACCATAGTAGACAGAGAGTTGTCATGGTTGTGAAGAGCTGAAGAGAAGGTGGCGTGGTTGTTTCAGAAATAGGCACAGACGACAGGAGGAATTGACAAAGAACAAATAGAGTACTCCTAGTAATCAGGGAGATGTGGCAAACAACAGAGCGGAAGGGAAGGGGGAACTGATAGTCGCGTTGGAAAAGGAACAAATAGGCAGTCAGCCAGTGGAGACAGGAGGTTGGCACAGTAGGGATCAGAGGAAGGGAGCCGTAGGAGAGATCTTTTCACTCTATTCATTCTATTCTCTTTGTTCATTCTATTCTATCATATGTGATAATATTGTAATCTGTTCTGCCAGGATCGCTCTGAGGAGAAATGTAACTATCTCTTCTGTTAATACAACATACTATGAACTATATTTGATGTCCTGAGTTTTGTAATGTGTTTCTGATTCAGTTGGATGCATGGGTTACTTTAAATTTTGTTTTTAGTCCTGAATACGTTCATGAGTATTATCATTTGCAGAGTATTTATACCTATTTAGAGCACCCAGTTCTATCTGTTTTATTCTATATGTTATGCTTGATCGATACTTGATATGATCATAATCTTAGTAAGGTCACAACACGCCTCGAGTGAGACTCTCTACTCTTCGGAGTAGAGTGAAAATGCCGGTGTTGTTCTAGAATACTGCGGAAAACCTTGTTGGCCTCCATCTTGAACCTAGGTCTTGCCCCAGAGACTTTCTTCTTCGCCAACATACTCCTAAAGTTGGACTTATCTATCTTCTAAATATGATACATTCCAGTTGAGACTTTTAATTTTTTAATACTATTAATTAATATTGTATTTCAATTTTTTGTCCTTTATCAGAGATAATGGTTCTTCCTATTATGTCATCATTTGTTGTTGTGTATACAACACCCCCATTTGTTTGAAAACAAATGGGGACCCTATTTAAATTTTTTACTTTCACTTGCTTATTTACTTATGTGTAGCATGATAAGTTCAACTTATTTTCATTTTTTTCCTGAAATTACCTATTTTTCTTCGATCTTGTAAATTTTTGTGTTTAATTTCAAAGCCAATATTAGAAGATTCATCTAACCAGACATCCTCCCTTTCCATTCAGGTGATATTCCTTTACTTCCCCAAATTCCCCAATGGGTGGATTGCTTGTAAGGCTTGTTTCTTATAATAAAGCATACTTGTTTCTAAAATTCATTCAATTTAAATAAATTTGAAGCTCACGCTCAAATTCGTACATCTGGGTTAGTGATAAATATGCAATATTGTAGCATGTCTGCCTCCAGGATATGCCTATCTGAGCCCAGATGACTAGATGTTTGGATATCAACCTATCCAAGACTGAATGACTGGATGTATGGATATCTTCCTATCCAAGCCCAAATGAAAATGAATAGGATCCACCACCTCTATCTCATGGATGAATGAATGCATTGTTTTTGAATTCTACATCCGAATATTTTCTCGAACAAAAGGAACTATGTATGTCCCACACCCCCGATGACAAGATCCCATGACAATTTTATTTTAAACATAATTTAAATTTAATAAAAAAACAATTAATCCATGATTAAAGTAAATATGGTATTTGAACTCCTTTTACAAGAATTTCTTGTTCCATTCTGTATACCCTAGAAACTCGAATAATATCATCATTAACATAAGAAAAATGGGTAATTAGAAATATTTAAACCATGATTTAGTTTTAAACCAATTTCCCTAGATTCTCATGACAATTAATTTGTTGCATGATTTTATTAATATTTTGAGTTCTCCTATGTGTTAGACCTATCCCTGAAAGGGAAATGAGAAAACAAAGATGAATTGAGACATATCACATGAACGTTGGAAGCTAATTCAATTCTGTTGGGTAAAGATCCAATTAATAACCAATTTGAGCATCTGGCATGACAATAGCTTTAACAATTGAAATTTGAATTTAGGAATTTGATTAAATCCATGTAATGGATTTTCTCCTAATAGAGATTTTTTACTTTATTATAATAATGAGCAATATTTTTTTTGTTACTCAGTTTTCCTTTGTATATACAAACTTCTTCGATAAAGAGTTCGTTGGTCAGATGAATTTGTATTAAATTACAACTGGTATTATTTATCATCTATTTTGATTAACTTAGAAGACCTCATGAGATTTTCAGAAAAGTATGTTTTCTTCAGACATCCTTTATTTTATATATTATTATATGCATTTGTGATTTCAGTTGAATGCAAAATTTAGATTTGATGAATTGTTTCCTATCTCATGAATGTTAGAGTACTCATTTTAATTTTACAACTAAAATAAATATTAGCACTCATAAATTAATTTAAATTTAGATTATTTGTGTTCTTTAAATTTACCATCATTATGTATAATGTATGTTACTTCATATTATGTAATAATCATCACCAATGAAAATGATTAGTTCTATTAGTTTTGTTTAAAGTAGGATTTAATATTTAGAGTTAATATTTCGAGATAAATATAAAATATAGAAAAACTCATATTATATCGGTTCTCTTGAATTAGAGTAAATTTTACTAGGTGTTCTAGTTGAGCCCATATATCAGTTGTAAAGAATTGTTGTTTTCAACATTTGTAGTTTTCTTAAGAAACTTGCATTTAGGTGGTTCTCAGTAGCAACAAATCCATCAAACACCAACACAATGGAAGCAAAGCTTAGATATATATAAAATAATTACATAGAATAATTAGGATTAAGATAACACTAATAATAACATTAATTAGTTATACATTTAGCATAGGTTATATTAGATTAGTTTAGGATACAACAACTGGGCCAAATACTGATGAGTGCCACCAAAACCAAACGAATAAGGGTTTAACAAGATGGGGCCTTGATCAGGTGGTATCTCCACATTGCACGTTAGAATTTTTCTTCATGCCATCAGGTGGTTTAGGAATCTCAATGTTCACGAAAAATATTGGGAGCAATAAACTCCACATTTCTTTCCCTCATTCCCAAAAGAAAAATGAAGAAAATTTTAATGAATTTAGACCCATATACTGTTACAATGGTATCTACAAGATGATATCTACATTTATTTCCCTTCTTATTAAACCCATCTTCAACAAGTTCATCTTTGATGAGAAATTTAGTTTCTTGCATGGAAAACAGATACATGATTTTATATATATTACATAAGAGATTATACACACCATCAAGTTCATAAAAATTTATACCCCTGTACCCAATCTAGATCTTTCAAAAGCCTTCGAAAAAGTCAAACGAACATTCCTAATATTGTTACTTCATAAGCTTGTTTTGGGATTTCATACCATCAACGAGATTATCGGGTGCTTGAATTTCAGTTCTTTCTATGTCTTAGTCAATGGACCTCCTCCCCCTTTATTCAAAGTTGCTGAAAAATGTAACTAGTGTCAGTATTCATAATTGTATTTAAGTCATGATCTAATGTATTTTTCAAAAGAAAGAAAAAAATTATTATAAAAGAAATTTACTTATTAAAGTATGGTTTCATGATTGGATCAATTTTTTTAGGTCAAAACCTCCATTATAGGCTTCTAGGGTTTATGTCAAGAGTCCATGTATTCGTCAATATGTGAAAGACCCTTCGTGGGCTTCATCTATCAAAGAAGATTTTTTTTTTTGTGTAAAATAGGCCATTTAGGCATCCTCCACTAATCTAAAAATGAATGCTAGTTATTGTTGTGCTAGTTTCATATCAGATATAAAATTTTCTTTGCTTTTTTTAATTTATCCTTCATGTGTTTTTTTATGAGCATGTGATTGTCAAACCGTGTACTTAGTGAAATTATGAGTTTGTCATAAGCTTAAAAAGCATAATTTTTAATGACATAACAGAAGTAATATAAAACACAACAAACACAAATAACAAATCTTAACACACAAAATTTGATAAAGGAGTTCACCCCTCCTAGGCTACATCTCCTTGGTCCAATTTCATAGTGTGGGCATTTGTATTAGCTTCAAGTGTGCTCAAATTTATGTTAAAAGCTCAGAACCTCTTGGAGCCTATTCCAATGAGTTTAAAACATCATAATATCCAAAAATTGACTATTTTTTTGCTGAATTTGGACTTTGGATACTCTGGCAATGACCCTAACACCTGGTGGACCTAGCCTTCAAAAATATTAAAATGAACTAAAAAAACTTGTAGATGACCTTTTATGCCTCTGCAACCTGCTCCATTGAGTTCCCAACATGCCAATTAGCCTAGAATGACTCTTTCTGAGCTCTGTTTGGGCGAAAATTGCTTGAGTTATGACCAAAACTGTTTTTGCCCCAATTTCTCCTCTAAGACTCGAGGAACTGCCAGTTAACTTTCTAAAATGAGAAATTCCGCCACAATTGGCACACCCTCCAAAAATTACGCCAACATAAACTGTGGGTTGAATTAGCATTAAAGATTCTTAATGGCAGATAAGTGTGGTTTAAAATTTAAGTGCATTTTTAGCACTAATGATGGTTTAATTTGGTTAAACCATGTTTAAACATTAATTAACCGCATTTAAGTTTTTGTAGGTTCGTTTGGATTAGCACCTGGCTTTGGGACTGTGGCCACATCGGGAGGGGGTTGGCTCGTGGGGCTAGCCCCCTCCAACCCCCAATCATCAGACCGCTTTAGTTCAAATGTAAACGGAGAACATAGAGGGTAAGAAACACTGGGCAGAGGAGATGGTAAGGCGCAGTGTTGGCGGGTGGAAGGTCGTGGGTTCGACCCCCCACTCCGCCATATAATTTTGCGTAGATTTATAGTAAGACTTTGCTGCCATACTTAGAGCTTGTCCTCCAATTTAATCTTTGGCATATTGGTTGGAAGCCCCTCCAAACTTAGTTAAATCCGCCAAGAGGTGGGTTTAAAACTTTATAATAATATATATATATATATATATATATATATATATATCAAAATAATTCCACCATAAACCTTAGTCAAACATTAAAGTGATAAATAATTCGACCCTAGGGTTAGGATATGGCCCACTAGAGAGGACACGTGGCGCCCTCTGCTTGGGTTTTACTCCAACACCAAAAAAAAATTTGAATTCCAACCTAGGAAGAATATTGGAGGTCATTGAACATTTTCTCTCTTCACTAACCCATCTAGCGAATCTGAAGATGAAAGTTGTCATAGTGCCACTGGCTGCAATCTAGAGAATATTCCTTGAAATGTTGATTGTACCTACCACATCATCACTTCTGCTCCTTTTTTTACTGTTTTGGAAAACGAACAGCAGACGATAACTCAACCAAACGAACTCAGATTTTGATGAAATGAGTTGCACCAGAATATTGATGATGAATTCTATCCATTCGTTCAGGTTCAAAGCAATTTTGAGCACTTTGAAATTTTAGATAAATTTAAGCCCTGATCACACCTTCCCACTGACAGACTTTTGGACCCATAAAAGCTGATAATTATCTTTTTGAGCTTCCACACTCTTCTTCTTTCAAGATATATCGACTAATTTTACTTGACAAGTCTTTTTGACAATCATCTTGACATGCCTTGCATCACAACTGGCTATGTCTCTCAACCACTGCTCTCTGGTTGTTGTTGAACCACTTCAACATTGCTGGATGTTGTTGACTGATACATATCCAGCTGTACCACATTGATCTCTATGTTCTTGGAAAAATGTTAGCCTTCCCACTAAGAATGAAGTCCCTCTTGCAATAAATGCATACAAGCTTCTTCTTGGAAATCCTCTTATTCCAAATTAAGCTTGCAATATGAGTGAACTCTTGGTGTCAACACAAGAAACCAACTTTTTATGCAATGGCTGCAAAACACTTTGCATCTCGTCCACTTCTCACTGAATGGACCTCAAACTTCATGTGACATCTTGTCACAAGAACACACAATCAATCTTGAAAAGAAAACATTATGCAAGAATTGAAATGACAACCACCTCATTTTTTCGTCTTCAAAGCAATGACTGTCACCTCCTGTAACATCAAATACATGGTGATATTCTTGCACATTGGTGTATCCAATATCAACTCACAATCGAAAAACACCATCGACTAAAACATAATTCGATCAACATAATCGACAAACATAGTCGACAAAAATCCTGTGACATCAACAACACAAGTCGACATGAAATATGCAACACAATCGACACCAATCAATAAAAATATGTACAGCACAATCGACAGAAATCAATATGAAATGTGTGCGACACAATCGACACAAGTCGATAAACATATGTGAAACACAATCGACATAAATTTATATGAAATGTGTGTGACACAATCGACACATGTCAATAAACATATCTACACTCCAACTCTCTCTTTCAAGTATAAACAAGTACAAAAACCAAAAACATATGAGTGATCATAAGAGCTTAACTTAATGATAAATTGCTGAAAGATAAATGAGTGACATACCCATCTTTTACACCATCTTGGTGAAATTTTGCAACAAAAAGAAATGCCTTCAACCGAACAACATTCACATGCAATCTTGCATCGTACAAGTTGTAATAAGCTGCTACAACTTTTCATACTTTAAACAAAAATTCATTCATACATATGGATGAAATTTGCATCTATGTATGAAGGAAATGCATGCCTTACTTGGTCAAGAAATCGAGCCATTTCTTACCAATCCACTTCAATGGCGATTTTTCCTACTGAACATCCTCTTTTTGTGAATCATCTTGACTCACATCGATGATGGAATCTCTTGTTCCATTTGCACCATTATTTTTATCCACTTGCTTGAAATTCTTGGGATGAGTGGTTGGATGCAGTGTCCAACATTGGGCAATGAGATGTTGATCAGGGGTTCATAAATTTTGCTCAAAATTGAAAGTGCTCGAAATTGAGTGACTGGGTAGATCTCGTCTTTGTGATTCTGGCACCGCAAACGATTCGAAAAACCGATGTTGTATGAGGGATATATCGCATTCTGATTGATTTCCAAAACAACAAAATTTGCGACAGTTTTGATTGGGATGCCTAGTCAGCATACAGGTGTACAGTCAGAAAAATATGAATATTCCTGAGAATATTCCATTTTCCCAAGCCAATGATATTTTGACAAGTGTCATTTTTTTATTCATTGATGTGGTTGTACGAGTTTGATTTTTTGGGCCAATAAATGGGTGACACGTGGCCAGCCCTAAGGCTTCCATGTGTCCCCTGTACAGTATATCAAAATTTTATTGAGGTCTGGGGGGGTTCGACCCCGCGACCTCCAGTGCGCCTGAATAACTTTCCACCATCCGAGCTACAGAATGTGACTTAACCCTATAGTGCATCGTCATCTATTTAAAGTTTTAACACTTTATGTATGGGGGGGGGGGGGGTGGGGTGGGGACCACTGGTGGTCCCAAATTACTACTAGCCCCATAGAATGGTCACATGTTACCACAAAAAAAACCGTAACATTAAAACTTGACACCCGAAAGTTTTCACTCCGATGTTTGTTGACCTTTTCACATGAAATACCGTGCGGTTACCGTGTTATATGCCAACGGTTTGGAATTACTCCGGTTCTAAATCAGGTTTTGAAGGAGTGAACCATAGTATCGTTGGAGTTCCGCTCGGCAGTTAGCATAACCGTGGGGATTTCGGGGGTTGGAATATGGCCACCCCCTCCCCCTTAACCTTGACATTTAAAATCTGACGCTTTGTGCTGGTGGGAGTTTAAGAACGCCACTAAATTTCAAAGTTTTGGCCACTTTAACTGCAGACAAGTGTAGTTCTCCACATTTAGTGGAGGTTTTGTAGGGGTCATTGGAAAAAAGGCTAGGAGGGTGAATTTTCGACCAATTTGGGTGAAACAAGAGTCTACCTAGACTAATTTGAGCATTCTGGAGCCATTGGTGCAGATAAAACAACCATTGGAGGCTTATAAACACATGTATTTGCAAAATTTTGAGCATAATGAAAGATGGACATGCCATTGGGAGCTGGATCAGCAGATGTAGCCCAGGAGGGGTGAACTACTTCATCATGATTGCTATGTAAATCTTATGTGTGGTTTTATTTCTCTATTATATGTTGTTGTTAAGTGTTATTTAGGCTTATTTTCATGCTTATAATTCACAAATTCATCTATGTTTCATGGTTTAATTCCTCAATCCTTAAGCAAACAAATGGAGACAAATATGTACATGTTTATTAACTGAAAAGACACTTCGCACAACAAAACTAATATAATCCTTTCAGATTATATGTCCCTTCTTCCGACAATAAGTGAAAATATTTTGCATCTTTTGTTCAAGTCACCTTTGATTTGACTGTTTCCTATATGCTATCATTCTCTTCCAGCTTCTTGAAACTTGATGGTTATACAAACCACAATATGAACAACAACTTTTTCTCCCATTCATGCATGCAGATTTTTCATGCTTAACATAGTAATAAAAAAAATTATTATAGGAATAATTATACCTTGAATGATTCTTTGAATGTTCATCTTTATCACCTTCTTGAGGAGATGCACTTGAAGAGGTTCCAGCTCTCTTTTGAAGACCAACAATGATGTTGATGTCCTTAGAGTTGTCACAACTCTCTTGCTCGCCATAAGATGTATGTATAAAAGCATATTCTTGCAACATGGGTTTCAAACAATTGCATTCATCTTGATTACAAAATTTACATGTTTGAGGGTTTGAAATTGCAACAAAAGTCCTTCTTGGAACTGTTTCAAGTGTCTTCATGGCTTTAGATATTTCTCGATAAAGTTTTCCATAGCCAAGACCCAAATACTTAGGCCTTTCCTTAACCATTATCAGATCAACTATGCCTTGTGCATGTTTGCCTAATCCTTTACCTTCATAGCCCATTTTTATCATCAATTTGGACCCTGTTCCTCTAGTGTGCTTTTCAAAAGAACCTACACATTTATCTTGAGAGGAAATTGAAGAAAAACTTGAATTATTTACCTCTTCTTCAAGCACATTCTTGGCTAAGGATTATTTTGCATCATGAAGTTGAATCTCCATCTAATGCATATTTTTAAGAAGTTCTTGCTTATCTTTCTTCAAAGCAACCAATTTCTCTTGAATTTTAGTGCTCTCCTTTACATCTTCGTAAAACTGTTGCAGCATATCTTTCATGTTGTATATGTCCCACTTCATCTCTTTATCAAAGAGTCTTGAAAAGGAGGATGGTTTAGAGTCACCACTTAATGAAATTTCCATCACAATGTAATGAATTAAAGAGCTTCACAAAAATTCACAAAGATTCACAGACTTATTTATTGTGATTTGAGAACCAAGCTCTCAATCTAACTTCTCCTTGACACATAAACTTTCAAATCGTTAAATTCTCCTTGCACAATTTAACAACCAATATCTAACCCTAGCTATACTTGGCTACAATGAGCTAATATTAAGCTCTGATACTAATTTGATCTGAAAATGAATGCTAGTTATTGTTGTGCTAGTTTCATATCAGATATAAACTTTTCTTTTCTTTGTTTTACTTATCCTTCATAGGTTTGTTTATGAGCATGTGATTGTAAAACAATGTACTTAGTGAAATTATGAGTTTGTCATAAGATTAAAAAGCATAATTTTAAATGACAAGACAGAATAATTATAAAACACAGCAAACACGCATAACAGAGCTTAACACGCCTAATTTTGAGAAAGGAGTTCACCCCTCCTAGGCTACATCTCCTTGGTCCAGATTCATAGTGTGGACCTTTGTATTAGCTTCAAGTGTGCTCAAATTTTTGTTACAAGCTTCAGAACCTCTTAGAACCTATTCCAATGAGTTTAAAACATCATAATCTCCCAAAAATGACTATTTGTTTGCTGAAATTGGACTCTAGATGCTTTGGCAATGACCCAAACACGTGGTGGCCCTGTCCTTAAAAAATATTCAAATGCACTAAAACACATGTAGATGACCTTTTTTGCCTCTGAAATCTACTCCATTGAGTTCCTAACATGCCAATTAGCCTAGAATGACTCTTTCTGAGCTCTGTTTGGGCGAAAATTTCTTGAGTTATGACCAAAACTGTTTTTTCCCCAATTTCTCCTCTAAAACTGGAGGAACTTCCAGTTAACTTTATAAAAATAGAAATTTCGCCACAATTGGCCCACCCTCCAAAAATTACGCCAACATAAACTGCGGGTTTAATTAGCATTAAACACGCTTAACGGCGGATAAGTGTGATTTAAAAGTTAAGCTCATTTTTAGTGCTAATGATGGTTTAACGTGGTTAAACCATGTTTAAAAATTAATTAATCGCAATTAAGTTTCCACCGGTTCGTTTGGATTAGCATCTAGTTTCGAGACTGCGGCCACATGGGGAGGGGGCTCGCCCCCTCCAACCCCCAACTGTTGGACTGCTTTAATTCAAATGTAAATGGAAAACATAGAGGGTAAGAAAAACTGGGCAAATTTTCTCTCTGCCATATAATTTTGTGTATATTTACAATAAGACTTCACCACCATACTTATAGCTTGCCCTCCAATTTAATCTCCGCCATATTGGTTGGAAGCCCCTCCAAACTTAGTTAAATCCGCTGAGAGGTGGGTTTAAAACTTTATAATATATATATATATATATATATATATATATATATATATATATATATATATATATATATATATATATAATCTATCATAAAACTTAGTCCAACATTAAGGTGACAAAAAAATCGACCCCAGGGTTAGGAGATGGCCCATCGGAGAGGACATGTGGTGCCCTCTGGTTGGGATGTACTCCAACACCTAAAAAAAATTCAAATTCCAACTTAGGAAGAATATTGGAGGTCATTCGACATTTTCTCTCTTCACTAACCCATCTAGAAAATATGAAGATGACACTTGTCACAGTGCCACTAGCTACAATCTGGAGAATATTCCATAAAATGTTGATTTTACCTACCACATCATCACTGTACCAATTGTGCTCTTTTTTTTCCTGTTATGGAAAATGAACAACAGACGATAACTCAGTCATACGAACTCGGATTTTGATGAAACGATTTGTGTAGAAATCCTGGCGACGAACTCTATCCGATAGTTCAGGTTTGAAGAAATTTTGAGCACTTTGAAATTTTAGCTAATTTTAAGCCCTGATCCACATTCTGATCATCCACCAAGTCGGCCTCAACCTGGACAAGTCAACCTAATTAGGGGGGCATAAACCACTGTAAAAGGGAAATAACTTGCCTCATTTGGAGCACATCCACAACAAGTTCGATATGCAGTAGCTAGAGGCACGAGAAAAGGTGTGAAGTTTAAGGAGGAATAAAACCCTAGCGAGGGATACCGAAGTATTTGTCAAGAAAAAAGAAGTCGAATTCTCTCTCTCTCTACTCTCACCTCTGCGAAATTATGAAATTTTTGGGGAATTCCAAGTTGTTGGGATGTAGTAGGGCCAAAATTATGGAGCTCCTGGGAAGGTAAAAGTTGTTGGGCTGTAGTAGGGCTGAAATTCTGATGATAGGCACTAAAATTATGGATTGTTGTTGCATTGATGCTGCAAGACCAGAAGAGACTAGTAAATTTTGTTGAATCATCTTGGAAGGCTAACTGGTGGAGGAGGAAGGTATTTTGGTCAGGTCTACAGTCTTTTTCTATCTAAATTTTATTAGTGGAAGAGTTTGATTGGGTTTTCCCTTAGAGAATGGGTTTATCCCTGATTGAATGCCTACATCTAGTGTAATTGATCTTCATGCTTTTATTTGATGATTGCTTGATGAATAAAAGATAAAATAAGAACATAAATAATATAATAATAATACAAGAATAACATAAGTAATTATCAACATAAGGAAATATTTATGCCTTTGCTCTAACATGGTATTAGAACTAAGGTAAAGAAGGAAATAAAAAGGCAGCTTGAATATCTACTGAAAGGGCCAAAGGATAAAGATCATATAAGAAAAGGAAGGTCTACTATATCAAGAAAATAATACATGACAATGAGGGCTGAAAAAAAGCTAGAGGGAGCCTCTAACTACATGGAATGGAAGAAGACGATATATCTTATTCTCGCAAAGCATAAAGTTTTTGATATTGCTCAAGGAAAAGTTAAGAAACCTACAAATGATGTAGTAAAGGAGAAATTCAGGGAAACCGACATCTTGGCCATGAATCTAATAGTAGATGGAGTGAAGGAAAATCTAATCCCATACATATCCAATAAATATTTCGCTCAAGAAATGTATGAAGACCTCTTCAAGTTATTTAATATCAAGAACATTGGTCAAATAGCTAGTCTCAAGAATGAACTAAGAAAAATAAACATGACAAAATATGACATTGTTTCATCATATTTTGTAAGTATCTCTAGAATAAGAGATGAAATTCAAGCTAAATATGAATTTTTACTAGATAAATAACTCGTGATTGTTGCACTGCTAGGTCTACCAAGATCTTAGAGCTCTTTTTCATAAGGAATTAGTAGTTGTAAAGATACTCCAACCTTGGAACAAATGTGGAATGCATACAGTCAAGAAGAAGCTTGCATCTCATTAGTAAGTGAAAAAAAATGAGGATGAAGAAAGAAACACTTCTGATGCATACTCTATTCATCATAAGAAGAAGGGAAAATGCAAGAAGTTCAAAGAACAAAAGAAGAAGGTTGATCTATCAAATATTGAGTGCTACAATTGTCATAATATGGGACACTACAAAAGTCAATGTCCTGATAATCCAAGAAAAAAGAAGAGAGAAAGATAACATACAAATGTTACCGATGAAGCTCCACCAAAGAAGAAAAATATTTAAGAATATGAATTCATAGACTTATATTATTAA
The DNA here is from genome assembly GCA_034641835.2 of Pinus albicaulis. Lineage (NCBI taxonomy): Eukaryota > Viridiplantae > Streptophyta > Pinopsida > Pinales > Pinaceae > Pinus > Pinus albicaulis. The sequence goes on along the minus strand of CM076581.1, from coordinate 882,517,812 downwards.
GTCTCCTCTTACATATACTTCTTAGCCTACTATTTTAAGTTTTGTAATGTTTTTTTTAATGTCTTGATTTCTAGAGTTTGTAGATATAATATATCTTGTTGGAAATTTATGTTTGGGATTACTTAAGTTGTAGGTATCCCTCAGAAATACTATAGTAAGAGGGAGCTTTCACCACTCTACCAAAATATAAGTATATTGTTCTTTGTTTCATCTTTCATTTTTTTTTTCCTTCTCACATCGATATTTTTTCGTATTATATACTTATAAAATTTTCTTCATATTTTCCTTGGAAGGAAAGTTTGCAGAATACATAAAGGTTATGGAGGAAACTTCAAAGGAAAGGCTTGAATCATGAAAAAAAATTTGCTGCAAAGGAAGCCCTTCAGGAATTAATTTCCTACAAGGTTTGTTAAATAATAACTCAAGGTATGTCATAATATTTTTTGCAAGTCTTTCTTCATACAAGAGGAATGATCATTCTTATTTTGAAATTTTCTTTACACTAATAACATATTTATGTCTAGGTTTTGAATCATAAATATTCTTGTTAAGGTGATTAATAATTAGATTGAATCTACCATTGTTATACTATCTCTTGTCAGTTGACCATTACTATGAAACGCTAACCCTTAGGGTTCACTGTAAAACCATGGAATTTTGTTGCTAAGGGTATGTCAATGTTAATAATGAAACCATATTCTACTTAAGGGTTATTGACAAAGTCTATAACATAGGATACAATCCTATTCTTTTGAAGTTTACGGTTTTGATAATGTCGTGGTAAAAACCCTTGTACTTTAGGGTTTTTTGAATTAGGGTTTATGAACAAAACCGTTGTAAGTAATATCCTAGGAATGAAACCCTAGGTATATACTCTTCGGTATGATCGAAACCCTCGCCTGGTAAAAATTGTTGTATATCTAACTTTGATGTATTAATGTTTGTATCTTGGGTTTACTTAGTATATATTGATATGAAATGCTAATGCATGATAATGAAACCCTTGATATGTATATGTGAGTATTATATCTCGATTATTGGTGATTTAGTTTTATTAATCAAATCCAGAGTATATAACAAAAACCTAGTAGATTTTTTATGAATTATAGGAAGTAATATTTAAGCCCTAGATGTATAGTGTTATGATGGGATTAATATCTTGATTGAGTTTATTTAAGTCTTGATGACAAATTCTAGGGTTTGTGACAAAACCCTAGTAAGTTGTTGAAGTCTAGCATATAAAAGATGTAACCATGGCTAATTATGAACCTAATTAGGTTTAGGTATTTGATGTCTAAATTTTTAGTATTTTGATGCTTCCAGTGCAATGGCATGATTTTTATTGACTTCATGCTTATATCTATTTGTATTTGGTTGTACTTTCCATTAAATTTTTGCAGGTACATGATCTTTAAGATGTTGAATATGTTCATAATGATGAGAATGATGAAGGAAACTACAATAATGATGATAATAAAATATGACCTTGATGTCATGAGAAAGAAATGAAGCCTTGAAAGGATGAAGTTACTCTGATATTATAAAAATGAAGTTGTTGATGTCCCCAAGTTAAGAGAGAGCTTGGATAAGAGAAAAGGTATATCTCCCCAGTTGATAGGGAGGACATATTATGTTAGCAATAGTAAATACCTTGAAGAAAGAATGAAGTCAAAGAATGAATGAAAGTACTTGAAATGGATTTAAAAACAAAATACTTAAGAAATAATGAGGTTGTATAAGGATCTATTGGAGAATTGAAAGAGGAAATATTTCGACAAAGTTGTATCTAGATAACATAATGATGATATGAGTAGCCTCAGAACAACTGAGTACCAAAAAGGTTTGTGTTGACTTGTATATATATATATATATAAAGGTGTATGAATGATTGGGGTTGTGATTGTGCAGGATATCGCTGTAAAAAGGTTGAACATTTGAAGCATGCTTGTATTGGTGGATATATAGCTCTGACCTTAGATACACACCTAGATCCCCGGGTTGGTGTTAGATCTTAAAATATTGATGGTACCTAAAGTGGCTAAAGATTGACTACACCTTATTCCCACCTGATTAAAGTACCATGGTTAGGTGTCTAATTAATAGCATTGTATGTTTTGTGAACTCTTCATAGAGTATGTCACTTTTAGATCTTTCATGTACCTATGTATATATATAATTATGAATACCTCCCTAGTTAATAAGGAGTGTTGAAAAATTTAACTAGTGTCAGCCTTCGTAATTGTATTTAAGTCATGATGCAATGAATTTATCAAAATAAAGAAAAATGAATTTAATTATAAAATAAATTGACTTATTAAAGCATGGGTTTCAATCTTGGGTCAATGTTTTTAGGTCAAAGCCTCCATTGTAGGCTTATAGGGTTTATGTCAAATGTTCTTATCTTTGTCAATATGTAAGATACCCTTCTTCAGATTCATCTATCAAAGAAGACATTTATTTCTATGAAAAATAGGTCATTTAGGCCTCCTCCACCAAGTCGGCCTCAACCTGGATAATTTGACCTAATCAGGGAGGAAAAAACAACTATAAATTGTAGAAATTTATTAATACTGATGTATTACTGGATTCTCCTGATCTAACATTATTTATCTTCTTGCTAAATACAGAATCCTTCCACTGTTAAACTTGCGGAAGTTTAAAACTCAATTGCAAACACATGTGAATAAATTCAATCGCACATAGCACATTTGTTTAATAACATCATACAAAGCTTAGTAAATCAAGCTCACAGTACAATCAACAATCATTACACACTGTCATGCAGAAATTTGCATCTCTATGCACCAATTTCTTGTCTCCTAACAACTTGCCTCCACTGCGCAATCCGTGTTGAGGAAGACCCCTGAATGAATTCAAATTAGCCTTGCCTTGACTACACAATCCTCATTGGAAACTCCAATGTGTGTCAGATGCATTGAATGCATCACTATAGTCACAACAGATAGTCCATCTCACCAGGGAAAATTTTAAGAACCCCCCTAAATTTATATATATAATAAATAGGCGAATCCCCATGATACATAGGAAAAATGGAAGGCGATTTTATTAATAATATAATATGTATATATAATTTTTTGGCGAATCATTTTTTGGCGAATCTCTCATGAGATTATATTATCCTATAAGATCATGGCGAATCACCAGTATAAATGGCGAATCACTACTACAAAATGGTGAATCATTGTCTAGTGGAGTTCGGGGTGTTGGTTCCAATGAAGATATGGTAATTTAACCAGGAGTAAAAGGAAGAGAACCACCGAGACCAAGCATGGCACATGGTGACTCATGAGGGAAGTAGTTCTCGTGTAGTTTGGAAAACGCGTTCTTCTAGTTCTGCTAAGCGTAGTGTTGTTTCTCATGCTACTACTAACACTGATATTGAGGTTGGAGAGGAGTTTGAGGAAGCATGGAAGGTAGCAGTGGTGGATAATTACAAAGAGTACCCCATGATGGGCTCCATCTTTCCCTTTGGTATTTGTGCCTGCAAGACCTTCTGTCCATTGAACCAACCAATTAGCCGTTCAACCAACAATCAACTTGACCGAGTTGATTAGGTGACGAGTCAACTTAGATCTAATCTTCAAAACTATGCTTTGCACTATCCCATATTTATCACACTAATGCTACACAACATTGTGCATTTGCACCTAACTCTCAATAATTCTTTTCCAAGAAAAATCTATAATAAGAAAAATATTTTACTATATTCTAAAAGGTGTAGATGTCGAAATCATGCCACAAAGTGAAAGGAAATATATCTTTCCTCAAACCACCAAATATATAAAGAAAACAATAACAATTATAATAATAGAACTAGATCTATCGATCTATTGATCTATGCATGATATGAGAACCATAAGCATTCAAGAGACTAATTTCAAACTCAACAAAATCCTCTAAACAAGCAACAAACAAACCACTAAATTTTTCAAAGATATCAAGGCTAGACATTAACACAATTTCATGTACTTGAATAAGCCCATTGTTGCTTAGCGTTAGACTTCTTAAATTAGTTCTTTATCATTTAATACTAGGACACATAAAAATCCTCGTTACAAAAAACATAAAATCTCATAGACCAATCGTCCCATTGCCTATAGATCTTTGCTAGGGAAGAAATGATGCAAATACTAGTATAGATTCTCTGTAACTCTAGATCTATTAAGCAACAAAAGGGATAAATATCAAATAACTTCTCAGGCTTAAAAAAAATATAGGGTCAAGTGGATCTATGCTAGTTTATATATATTTGTAACATTAAACATCGAATATGAAATACTTTCCATGTTATTTTATCAGTGTCCATGTCTATTACAATGATGTCTCTGCCACCCAAGATTTAATGCACCTCAGTTTCTGTCGGTGCAACTAGAGATCTAAAAGGTAGTTAGTTTTATTATTGTTCAATACTTTTAGGATAGAATTAAATCCAACATTAAATATTTGATAAATTTATCCTCCCTACAAACCCTAAGACTTTGATGAATATATCTAGAACATAGAAATTTTACAACATATGTTTCCACGAAATAAATTAATTACTCTATTGAAAAAAATTTAATTTTGAAAATCATAATTTCATTCTATTTTATGAGAAATCTATTTTAATATTTACGGTTTTCCCGTGAATGCATAGCTCTGTTCAATGCACAGTGCACATCCTTTCCCCAAAAACTTGTCCACGCGCTTATCCCTTTGCCAACCGCCGACGTAAGTTGCAACTTATTTCTTCTTTTTGTACTGCTCCAAAATGTACAGTGGCGGAATGATCCCAATCACTTCAAAAAAATTTTAAAACTTCCCGATATTGCAATTAAACCTATTTCCAAAAGAAATCTTTGAAAAGACATTCAATGAAGTGAAATATCGTAGCTTGTTTTGTTAAATTTTGGAAAAAAAAATGGTTTTTACTCTGGTTTGGTGTTGTTTTTAGTGTGACTTTTTGGAAGTTTTGTGTGCTGGAATCGATGAAAAATTTTGAGGTAAAATCTTGGTTTTTGTTATTTAAACTGGTTTGTTGACTCTATATATGGATTCAGCACCCTCAAAAACCTCTAGAGCACTTCAATTGTGCAAAGTTAATAGTCAAACTTTTGTTTTCAATAATTTCCTGCCGGTGTCTAACCCTCCGATTTCAAAAGATTTTTAATCAATCCAGCTGTCAGAAAACATAAAACCGCATTCCATGAAGTAAAATTTCAAACTCTTGTTTTGTCATATTCCGGAAAACGTAATAGTTTATGACATCAAAGTAAAAATTTCAAAACATAACATCGACAATACTTGGGAAAAGCTTAATGAATTGAAAAAAAATCATAATTTCGAGCCTTCAATGTCTCAAGATTTTTCATCGATCCAGTTGTAAAAAACATAAAACCCATACAATGAAGTAAAATCCGGAACCTCTGTTTTGTGAAATTCTGGAAAAGGTCAACGAAGTGAAAAAAGTCATAAATATTTTATAAGTAAAATTTCAAACCTCTATTTTGTCAAAATCTGGAAAAGGTTATATTTTGTATGTTATGCTTTATGACATCGTACACATTCAATGAGTCAAACTTGAAACCTCTGTTACGTCAAATTCTGGAAAAGGTTAATGAAGCGAAATAATTTAGTTGGTTGTTTACAAATTTTGGTAAAAATCACAATGTCCCGAGCTTTCAATTTTACGAAGATTTTTTCCCTCGATTTAAAAAACATAATACCCATTCAAAGGTAAAATTCCAAACCTCTCGTTTTGTCAAATTTAGAGCAAAGGTTATAGTTTATGATAAAAACACACTCCATAAAGTAAAATTTCACAAATCTCATTTGTCAACTTCTCAGGAAAAGGTATCGTTCATGAGCCTTCGTGGGTTTATAGAACCTCACAAATATTTTCTTAGTTCATCCATGAATTTGGAAACTACAGGAAACATCTCAATAATGATGTAAAAAGAATAAAAAATCAGCAAATCAGCCAAAGCTCTTTCAAAATACACAGTTATTCACAATCCAAACACCACAATCAAAACAATTTTTGACATCCCCATTCACGATATTCTTGTATGTTCCACATTCGCAAGATAGAAGCGATATGCATAACCACAAATAAATCTCCTAAAAACCACTTAAAAAAAAGGATATGCCGTGTTAGTTTTCCCACGCAACGAACCCTGCTATTAATAGAAATTTTCAAACTTAGTGACCAATTAAGGCAACTGCATAGCGCTTAATATGTTCAATGCGTATCACACAAACATTTAAAAGAGAGATTTCTAAGCTATCACTTGAAATTGGACGCCTTTCTATCTAGAACAAAAAAAAGAGATTGAACAAGGATCTTGTTGAATTGTGGGTAACACTTGAGATCTCCCAATAGCTTAAGGACAAGAGTCATAAGTCGGCTCCTTATCACACCCCCTGTTTCGTATGCTTTCAAAACACACACACACACACACACACACACACACATATATATATATACACGCTTGTAACAACGATAAGGACTTGGCCTCTTTCTTCGATACACAAAATAGGGTTACTTTATTTTACTTATATGGATGACATAGGATGCCCTACTGATAGTCTTTTATAGGATACATTTCATGTCTTTGCATACAAGATCTCGACTTTCCTTAAATTATGGAGGGCTTTCGAACTGTCGTTTAAAAAATTCTCGTTTTCCTTACAAACATGTGGAATGAGAAGTCCACCACCTTTCTTCTTTTATAGCTTCGAAGATCAAGAAATCACGGACTGTGTGACCTATACTAGCTCTGGCCAAATTGACGAGTGCATAGATAGTATATAGTTGTGCGTTATGTGTAAAATATCAAAGTGTAATATGGTGATGATTCACCGCTTCGCTGACAACTTTTTAGTTACCATAATTGTCATACTTTTAGTTTTGATCAAACATTCAGATTACCAGAAAATCAATCATATTGCATATCTTGTTGTAGTTCATGGAATTCCTACTAAAAAATTACAATGTCAATTAGCCTTTCAAACTGGGTCAAGATATGATCAAATATTTCCTTAATGTTTTTTAGTATATTAGATTTGTGATTGAATCTCTAAACTGAGTCTAGCACTGAACATCAATGGTCACTTAGAACAATCCTTAAACTAACCTCAAATACAACCACTCAATAAGCTTGATTACAAATGATTTCACTTTGAAGAACAACACAGTGAAACTCTCTCCAAATAGGTCATAGAACTTAACATTGTAGTTTAGTCCAATGTTCTTTATATGCCTTAAATTACTATAGGCCTTTACCAAAGAATCCCTATATTAATCAACAAAATTTGCACCAAAATTTCTTACCACAAGAGTCAAACCGCAAAAGACCTCATAATGTGTCAATAAACTCATGTCCTAGAGGGTTGATATCTTATCAAAAGGAGTTGCACTAGTCTTCTCAATTGTTTGCAACCTTGACGCATGCTAAAAAAAATAGAATAGTGTGAATACTCTCGCTAGATTACTTCTCTACCATAGGGCCAACTGCAAAAGACCTCATAATGTGTCAATAAACTCATGTCGTAGAGGGTTGATATCTTATCAAAAGGAGTTGCACTAGTCTTCTCAATTGTTTGCAACCTTGACGCATGCTAAAAAAAATAGAACAGTGTGAATACTCTCGCTAGATTACTTCTCTACCATAGGGCCAATAATCCCTACATCTAGCACAGCCCCTAAGCCCAGAGCAAAGACAAATTGTGCCACAATGACCTTTGTTGAGGAGGTCGATGAGGCCTCAAACAATGCGCTCCACTAGCAAGTGACCTAAACAAAACAAAAAATCCATATTAGATTCATTGCTCCATAGGGTCCAATACCTTAGAAGTTAGTTCCCAAAATAATGCCTCGCATCAACACACTAGAGCTTGCAACAAGATACTTCAAGTCCATTGCTTCATCTCTTGTGATTGCATTCCTCCTCTTGCTTGGGGATTGACCTCACCAAGCTCTTAATATTTCTTATCAGCAAAAAGAAAGCACTCGACAAAGAAAGATGCATTGACAAACTATGCAAGAGTAGTGATACAAGTCTTTAGCTATGAAAGAAATCGGGAAGAGATTTCTTGCAACCGGGAAAAAAGAACATCGCAATACAAAGCTCCTAATTTGAACATTGTCTTTCTAAGAACTATATAAAGAGAGATAACACGCATATCATTAATCTGTATTTATAACTCGTAATTTAAAAATAAAATGCCATTAAGCAAAAATAGAGATAACTGACACATCCTCAAAGTGATCCGTATTAATATCGTAATTTAAAAATAAAATGCCATTAACCAAAAACCTCGTGAAATATGCTTTAGACTATGCTAATTATGTTTATCAACTAGGTTTATGCTTTAGACTATGCTAATTATGTTTATCAACTAAGCTTATGCTTGTAGAGGAGGAAATTCATCTCATGTCTCTGGAATGTTCATCAAATTGTTTACCTTGATAAATAGCGAAATGTTGGGAATTGTTTGTCCAAATTTTGTAGAAGGAAAAAAAAATCTAATGTTCACGATAGTCCAAATGTCCAAATAGGCTTCCATGATTCTACTTGCCAAGTAACCTCAATGCGAAAAAACAAGCATCCTACTACAAGTGGATACATTCTCTATGACTTGAGCTCCGTAACACCTCAGCCGGAGTCTAACTCAGTGTCATGAGTCCAACATGACCAGATTTTTGAGCTTCAACATGATTTGCATGTGGGATTAGAGAATTACAATGATCGCCACAGTTGACAAATGGAATAATTGGCGGGTCTGAGATGTCTTTCACATTTAGTGTTAAATCTAAATATTCTTTTTTTCCCACTCTAAAAAATGAAAAAAAATGGCAAGTGTGAGAAGACTTTTATGTTAAGTGTTAATGCTAAATTTTATTTCAAGCATTCATTGTTTAAAATGTTATTACATTGTGATGGTTGCATTTCCAAATGGCTCCACTCTGTTTAGTCATCATGGTAGAAAAATTGCAAATGTCTTTTCAGATCTTTTGTACATTTGTTCTCTCGAAAGCCCTTGCATTGCTCCTTTGCTGAACTACATCACCAAGATGACCAGACTCTAAGCTACAATTCTATCTCGCAAAAGGTCATGGAGCCTTTCTTCGTACAATGCAGGTGAAAAAAAAGTGAAAACAATAAGTGCCGATGGCTTCACCATCTATCGCAAGGGAGGCCTTAACGACACATAGGCTAAACCCAGTATAGTTTAGGTTGCATGAGACCTTCTGAACCACCATATAAAGGTTTGGGTTCTTTCAATATATTCATACATCTAAAAGCATTGTAAAGTTCTAGGAATTAGAGTTTTGTATTAACATACTGAGAGAACTATCGTATCATATGCAATTGTCAGTTTTCTTCTTTTTCACCTGATCTCATTTACCTATCTTTTTCATGTTTCGTTAGATGTTAGCATCTAAGTCACCATGCACAATTTAGAGTTTGCTTGTGATAAGCAAAGACTCCTAAAGAAATTAATGATTGTCAAAAAGTTGAAAAGAATTGTCATAATACTACGCAAGCATGTACAATAAAGTCTATCCTCATAGTATCATACCCACATTCGTTAGTAAGAGAGGAAAACAACAAAGTATCATGGAATAGGCTTCCATGATTCTATCGCACAGAGTTACCTCAAAGCTGAAAAAACAAACATCCTACTACGATGGATACATTCTCTATGACTTGAGCTCCATAACTCGCTTTCTCGAGTCTAACTTGTGTCATGAGTCCAACATGATCAGCTTTTGAGCTTCAACATGATTTGCATGTGGGATTAGAGAATTACGACGAAATGGCCACGTGTGACACATGGAATAATCGCGGCGTGTCCGAGATGTCTTTCGCATTTAGTGTTAAAGCTAAATATTGTTTTTTCCACTCGAAAAATGATAAAAATGGGAAGTGTGAGATGAATTTTTATGTTAAGTGTTAATGCTAAATTTTTATTTCAAGCATTCATTGTTTAAAATTTTATTACATTGTGATGGTTGCATTTCCAAATGGCTCCACCGTTTAGTGATCATGGTAGAAAAATTGCAAATGTCTTTTCGCACCGATCTTTTGTTCATTTTTCTCTCTCGAAAGCCCTTACCTTTGCCCATCTCGAACTATATCACCAAGATGACCAGCTCTAATCTGCAATTCTATCTGCAAAAGGTCATGGAGCCTTGCTTCAGCTGCAACAGTGAAAAAAAGTGAAAACAATAAGTGATGATGGCTTCACCATCTAATGTTAGGGAAATATATTTTCATTAACCCAAGTTTAAATCTTAAATCTCTTGAGTCTTGACCCATGTACTTTGGTGGATTGATCAAAGCTTTATTAGTCTTCTTATTCTATGAAACTCATTATTATTTTCTTTGTTCATGTTTTAACCTGTGAACTTAGCTTGGAATTTACAATGTGCATATGTTGTAATTATTTCACTTGGGTCTTTTGTTTTATTTCTTACCCTTACTTTATGTTGCACTATGATAGAATATATAATTTTTCAAGATTCATTCCTTTACCAAATTGTTTCTGCAGGTGTTCGCCGAAGTGAAGTGTCCTCTGTCTATCCTCGGGGAGAGTGCATTTGGGATGACCCACTTTGTCCTCCTCGGGGTTGTTTTCAGTATAAAGGAACTCTAGATGTTTTTTACAAGATCATTCGATTGTGTGTGTTTTTTTTGTTCGTTACCAATTTTGAAATGTTGCTTTTGTTATCACGGACCGATGTTCCGTCTGCACGTGCCACTTCGGAAGGCATATGCTTCTACAAAGAATTATAATTGTGTTGCATTGACATTTGTAGGAAGGCTTCTCTCGCCTATGGAGAGGTACCAATGCGTGTTTAAACATTGGCCATACTCTACTGTAAGTTCCCTTCCAAAGAAACATATTTTAGTAGTCTCTCAAATATTGATCAGGTTTTTGTTTTTCATTTTTATGGAAAAACAAAACTTTGGTACTCGTGAGATAATAGTGGAATTTAGGTTTAGGTTCTTACTCTCAATTGCATATTAAACTTGTTTATTTTCTTTAGATCCGATAGCATACCTACTTCAGTGATGTATGGCATGTGTTATGGGTTCTCTTGATCTTCATTGTATCCCTTAGAAATTTTATCGTTGTGGTGATCCCTCTCTTCCTAAGCCAAAACCCATTGGAGTCGGATCACGAAAGATCACCTAATTCTTCTCATATATGCGTAATGTTGTTCTCACTACATGGAGGCTCTATTTACTCAACCTACATTATATATACATGGCGAAAGCACCCTTTTATTTGTAGATCCTAACCTTATATGTTTGGCCTTGACAGTGGTGAGGATAATTTGGTTGAAATCTTTGGTTTCTAGCATCATTGCAAGAGTGTCCAACTTATACCAGCAATTTTAGCAGTTATTGAAAAGCCTCTGCAAGGGCAACGTCTCTGTGGGCTCATAAGGTATATGGTAACATTGAGGCAACTACTCATAAAGAAGAAGAGAGGAAAAAGGAGTAGTATACAAAGTTCCTGCAAAATTGAAAGAGTTGAATAGAAGGGCTATTGTGAATTTGGAAGAGTTGGACGGAAAGAGTTGTCACATGTAAGGAAAAGGAAGAGGCTGAAAACCACAGACAAAGACTTTCGAGAAGAGGGGAGGTAGCAACTCATCTCGGGAAAGCGAAAAAAATGAGTGCAACTCAAGAACAGGGGATGAGCCAAAGGAGGATGAACGGAGTCAACGCTTCTCATTATTAAAGGACAAAGTGAGCAATGATAGCCTTGAAACAACTTCAATAAATTCGTTGTACAAAAATTAGGGCGAGGGTTGAAACTTGAAACCAAACTAATGAATCCCTCGGTGTCCCGGAGATTACGTAATTTCGCAGGAAGAAAAAATTCAATAGCGATTCTCGAAATTAAGGGAAAGGTATCTTTTACCTTTTCGATTGGGGAGTGATACTTCCAAGAAAGTTTAACAAGTGGGCAGAAAAAGACGTACATCTAATATGAGACATCCGACCTAAAAGAAGGTGGAAGCATACATCAAGGAAAGTAAATTGAGAAACAAGAGTCATGGCGATGGAAGGAACAAAGAAGACAGTACAGAAGAGGGAATATAGGAAGGACAGATACAAGTGATGATAATGGAAAACCCGAGAAGTATACTGAGTTTTATCAAATGTGCACTATAAAGTAGTGAGCACCATGATAGTAGTAAACATTTCAAAAGATGAATCTAAGCGCCAGAGTTCACTACAAGGAAAAAATCCATGTTGATTCTGGGATACTTCTCTTGGTTTTCATGTTGTAGCACTCGCTTTAAACCTTAGTCCCGTTTGTGACGAAGTGTTGGCTACCAATGATTCATTGGCAATGAGTGTTTCTACATTAGATTTCTATAGCAGTAAAAATATTTCGAATCTATCTATTGCTCTATCACAAGAAATTTCTGACCCTACTAAAGACATTTATACTGGAAGTAAAATGGATAGGCAGGAAACTAGTGATCCAAGAACGTAATATTTTATGACATCAAAGTAAAAATTTCAAACATAACATTGACAATACTGGAAAAGCTTAATGATTTGAAAAAAATCATAATTTCTGAGCCTTCAATGTCTCAAGATTTTTCATCGATCTAGTTGTAAAAAACATAAAACCCATACAATGAAGTAAAATCCAGGAACCTCTATTTTGTAGAAATTGGAAAAGGTCGACTCAAGTGAAAAAAGTCATAATTTTTTTTATAAGTAAAATTTCAAACCTCCGTTTTGTCAAAATGCGGGAAAAGGTTATATTTGGTATGTTATGCTTTATGACATCGTACATATTCAATGAGTCAAACTTGAAACCTCTCGTTACGTCAAATTCCGGAAAAGGTTAATGAAGCGAAATAATTTAGTTGGTTGTTTACAATTTTGGTAAAAATCACAATGTCCGAGCTTTCAATTTTCGAAGATTTTTCCTCGATTTACATAATACCCATTCATAGAAATTCCAAACCTCTCGTTTTGTCAAATTCAGGAGCAAAGGTTATATTTTATGATAAAAACACACTCCATAAAGTAAAATTTCACAAATCTCATTTGTCAACTTCTCGGAAAAGGTATCATTCATGAGCCTTCAGGTAGTTTATAGAACCTCACAAATATTTTCTTAGTTCATCCATGAATTTGGCAACTACAAGAAAAATCTCAAGAATGACGTAAAAAGAATAAAAAATCAAGAAATCGCCCAAAGCTCTTTCAAAATACACAGATTTATTCACAATCCAAACACCACAATCAAACAATTTTTGACATCCTTGCTTTGTATTACTGTATGTTCCACATTCGCAAGATAGAAAAAGCGATATGCATAACCACAAATAAATCTCCTAAAACCACTTTAAAAAAATGATATGTTGTGTTAGTTTTCCCACGCAACGAACCTGCTATTAATAGAAATAACGTATGTAAAGGCCCGCCCAATATTGTGAAATGCTGATACCCGCACGTGTCAGCAGTCCCCTGCATGCGAGGGAGATAAGCTTACAACATCTTTTCCATTTCGAAAGCCCATAGCCATGCCGTTCTGTTTCAAATCCCGGAGAAACCGAGCACGTAGGTCGTGGGCCGTGGCGAAGTGTTATATACAAACTATGGGAGGCCCTAACGGAGTCTGGACCAGAGAGAGTCGGCCAGTCCCTAACGGACCATGATGGGATTCCTATGACTGTATTTTTCTGACTCGGTCTCGCTCAGCCAGCAAGAACTTAGAAGATCGGTGTGCACAAAGTCCAACCACCTCTCTGAACCACTGAAAAAATGGGGCGAATGCCATGGAAATATGGAAAATGGGGGGCGAATTTCATGTTTCCAGTTTTTTGCGCCCTTTTTTTGGTGGGCTAATATTAAATAATCAATTATTTTTAAAATATTTTTTGGGCTAACTTTATTAAACTATAAAAATTGGGTTTTATATAAAAAATTCGCCCTAATAAAATTTAAAATCCCTTAAAATTCACCTTTGGGCTAAAATTCGCCCCTAAATTTTTCCCTGCTTGCGGTGAAAATTACCACCCCCCTAAATTTTCTGACTAATGCTTCCACAATATTATCTTTTATCCTTGGCATCTGCGTCTCACAAAATTTGTTGTAGAGATTTTGAAGTAGGCATATTGTCCGCCAACGGATATTCTGTAATTTTCCTCCACCATCCTTTAGGTGAATCTAATCCATGTTGCTGATGACAACCAAAAGTTTTAGCAAAACAATTTACTGATATCAGCAACCAACATACAAAAGTAGCATTCAAAATAAATGAAACGGTAAAAAAAACACAGATTAAAACACAATTGATGGAGACCCCAAAAAGTACTCCAACTATGTTACTGCCTATACATGTTCAACGAAAGTGCCTACATCGCTCCTCTCGCCAAGCACATTTTTTTTCAGCCTCCATTTCTCTGCTTCGTAAAGAACCCATTAACAATATAAAAACAAACCCCTATTCCTTTACTTTTATCTTTTTTACTATCGCCTCGTATCGAAAATTTTAAGACGAAATTAAATTTTAAGATAAAATATTTATTTTCTCTTAAAAAATTGCCTTCAAAGGCCCCTCCATGTAGTAGTGCCAAATGAAAAGACACACAACTTATCTCTAATCGTATCAACAAAGATCAAAGGGACAAAAGAGGAATTGATGTCTGAGAAATCTTGCAAGGAAAAGTTGTTGTGTTCTTAAGAGTCGGCTACCCCACCAAAACGAAGAGCCCACCAAATCGTTGTCCTTATATAATATAACATGAATGGTAAATGAAATAGTAGCCTCGGTATAGGTGCAAGACAATGGTAGCCTGCAAGCTGGCAGACTTAGGGTGCACTATCACAATGAATTTTGCAAGTGTTAGATAATATTGTCTTAAATTGATATGGTTTTGTCTTAATCGTTAATTGTCTTAAATGATTTTCTTCTTAATTGTCGTTGTCTTAAGTGACCATTTTATTAAATATAAAGTTTTGTCTTAAAATATTCTTGTCTCAAACTATTTTTGTCTTAAAATATTTTTGTATCAAATTGTTTTTGTCTTAAATATAAAGCTTTGTCTTAAAATATTTTTGTATTAAACTATTTTTGTCTTAAATATAAAGATTTGTCTTAAAATATTTTATTCTCAAACTATTTTTGTTTTAAATATAAAATTTTGTCTTAAAAATTTTTTGTCTCAAAATTTTTTTGTCTTAAATTTTGTATTTAGGACAATTCAGTTAATATTAAATTTTAATGTAAAATAACCAAAATAAAAAGTGATTTTTTAAGACAAAAAATTTCTATTGTCTTAAAAAAAATGTCTTAAAAGTACCCTTCATAGAGTAATTCCGAAATCAAACCCAAGCCCCAAGTTTCCACTATAAAATATTTTTTGAAATGTACAAATAAAAGATTTAAAAAGTATTTCAATTTCAATCCTCCCTTAAAAACAACAGCTAAAGATTTTCCCCTGGGCTTTACATTGCCGTGCTATGCCCCATTATGTGGGTAGGCTAAGTGAGTTGAGGTTGATCTACGCCAGCTCAAGGAGATAATTTCAAGCCTATGTGTTATGTGGTGTTGTTATGACATCCCCCACCGAGCTGGGATTCCTAATGAAAAGGAGCCGTATACTGCAAAGAAAATACAACAAGGACCACATGGATTGTCAATGCCCAAATTTCACCTATCGGAACCCTTGAAAAGGACAAAAATCCACCTTTTTGCTCTAGAAGTGCTCATTTTTACATATCAGGCCTCTAAGCCCCTTTCGCTTAAGCGCGAGCCCCTTTTCCGCCATGAGACTGGGCCCTGTGACTGAGTGCTAAGCCCATCGGTGATCACACATCGCTCTTTCTAAGTCCCCGCTTCCATTTTTTCTATTTTTCCTATGGTCGGTCTCCCGATATGATCTGGACCATCCATTTCCCAAGATCCGATGGCCATCGCATCAAGGTTCGCCCTTTCCCTTCCGCCTCCCCTTCTCCACCGATGATCATCCCCCGTCGATGGAATCTGAGCCGTTGATATAGCTCCCCTAGATCTAACGGTCATCGCTCCGTCATTCCTCGCCTTCCCCATCGGCCATCGCACATCGCAAAGTCCATGTCCCTTTTACATTTTTCCGCCGGTATGGGAAATGCTGATACAATCCCGACTATTGATCTCCTCCCATAGATCCAATGGTCATTGCTCCATCGGGTCGCGCCCATCCATCGCAAATAGCGCATCTCTCTTTCCCGTTTCCACTATATGTTTCACCGTCGATGTCCATCCTCCACCGATTAAATCTCCATCATTGATCTCTTCCCCAATCCAACAGCTCTTGCTCCCTCAACATATCACAATCGCTTCCTCCTGCGCATCCTTTCTCCCTTCACATTTAATCTCCATCGTTAATGTACCTAATCCAATGGCCAGCGGGACTACTCCCTTTCCTCCCCCATGTACCTCCATGGTGCTCCCACAGTTGACTCCATTGACTGCGATATATTTTCATCCAACGTTCCATATCCACTGCGGAAGCACCCGTCCCACAGACCCGTCCATACCTCCAAGCGCCCCCGCAGTTGATCTCTACCATTGATCTCCATCATGATCCAACGGTCCTCGCTCTATCGCTCCTTTGCAAGTTTCTTGATCACCCATCCATTATTGCATTCGTCGCTCTGATCTGGATCGTCGATCTTCTTCATCTAACGACCCACATTGCTTTCGCGTCCATAACCCCACAACTGATTATCCTGCTACACGACAGGGTTGCTGACGTCATCACCGGTCCCACCCGACCATGCAAGTACATCCGTCGCATTCATCTACAGCCATTGATCTGGATTGCCCAGATCAGACGACTCTCAATCATTTTCGCGTTCATTTCATCGAACAACATGATCATGTCGTTTCCATGCGAAATGGGTGGTTTTGTAAAGACACACATCGCACACCTAGTTGTATCGTGTTCATTTGACCCATTACTGCTTACCACCCAAAGCCCGCGTGAAAACCACTCTGGTTTTCCGCAAAACCGCCTTTTGCATAACCTTGTGCCAAATCAGATTCAAATCATATTTTCACCATGATGCCCATTTTCGCTGCATCCACTACCTCCGCACTGCTCTTTCGCCTTCACCCGAGCCTTCTAAAGCACTCAACCACTCATTGTAGGATTTATTTAATTAGTTTGTTTTCTGTGCAGGTTTTATGGAATTTTAAATGCACAAACCCTCTCATAGTCAATCAGAGTGGCCTGAGGCCGAGGGTGACGATCCTCCACACCCAAGGAAGCAGAGAAGAAAGATGAAGAGGTTTAGTTCCACGTCCAAACCAATGGATCATGACCATTGGCCATTCCACAGGAACCTCTAGCGTAGAAGACCCACTCAGCCACTACTAGCAGTACCACATTCTCCAGTACAGAAGGCCACTCCTTCCCATGACTAACGGTATTGCCTTCATCAGCAGCAGCAGGGACTCTGCCTCATCAATTAGCAATGATCATGCATGACTGGGCCCACGTGGCCTTTTTACCTTATGTTCTGTTCCCTTTGTCATTTCGAGTGAAATCCTTATTTCACTCCTGCAGTTTTCACTTTCAGTTTAGTAAATTTGTTTACATTTATGTTAGAAACGACTTTAGGCCTGCGTTGTAAGATGATGAGAGGAAATCTACCTCATCATCATTTATGTTTTTGATTTAGACCTACAACAACATACAAGCACGCGGGGAAGATATTTTCCCAAAATATCTTCTCGTGCATAGGAATCAGAGGTTATAAAAACAGGAAGACAACACTAACAGAAGGTTCAAGATTTTCCAAAGGACTCACTAATTCGAGTGTTCTGTATGTATTTTGTATCAAATTTGATAGTAGATGTTTGAAGAGCCCGTAGGGATTCCATAATAAGAAGCTTTGCTGGAATTGGGGATTCCGCTCTAAATGATTGACAGTTTCTAACTCTTCTCCATGTTTTTAATACAAATGTTCATTTCGTTTCTCTCCACATTTCTTGTATCTAATGTTTTGGAATGTGAGTGCTCCCATGTTTGAATATGAATTTATCATAGCAGATACTCATATTTACTCATCCATAGCGCTTTAAATATGGCTCATGCATGATACTTTGTTTCATTTCCTATCTCTTCCACCTTTCTTTTGATATTAACTATAATGGATTCTTATCTTTGAATGAATCTAGATATATGGATTCTTATCTTTGCATAGGCCCAATATATATGGATTCTTATCCTTGAATAAGCCTGGTTATAGTTGATATCTTACTCCATCTTCTGTCATAGTCATCACTCAAATATAACTTGATATCTGTGTGCTCCTTTTAGAAGTCGGCCCCCTTTACAACATTATGTCTTAAAGTTGTCTGATGCATTTACTATTTGCAATTTGTACTCAGTTTCTGCAGTGTACTTAGTTTTTTTGTTTAACTTTGGGGTCTTGGTTCCACCCTTATTAAAACCATTCATCCGAGTGATAGTTGCATGAGAGCCTAACATTGTCAACTACAATCTATTGAGTCATATGCTCCTTGCATTTAAGATGTCCTAGGCACTGGTCTTTATACAACTCAAGGCTGTCTCTAGGAGCTACAACACGTGGGAACGCTAGAATGGTCAGCACCAGGTTGCAGGTAGTATGGGACAAGTTGCCAATCATGTATTTGGTGCAAACAATCTAATTCAGAGAAAGTTCAGTTGTACAACGAACTATTCATGTCAGTGGTGCCAATTCCGAGTGACTTAAAAATAAATGTTTCTAAAAAATTATTTGGTAAAATCAAACTAGTTGTTATTGTAATGGCTAGTTGAGCTATTTTTACATTTATTTAAATTTAATTTTTTGATATGATCTCTCACCTAGTTTTGATGATGAATCACACTAGTTAATTCAAAACAGGTGGACCATATTCCATTAATTAATGTAATTATTACCAAAAAAATTTACAATTAACCTACAAATAAAAGCTTTCCATTATTTAGAAATCTCATATTTTGGATTTTATCATAATAGTATATCTCACTCTGTTTTACATTATTTTTATTACATTGTATACTTTATAAATATGTTTCGTTATTGAAAATGAGTAAAATAATCTTTATATTAATCGGAAATTATAATTTTATAGCTAAGAATTATGAGAATCTAATAATCATGATTTATAAAATGGATCTTAAATAGTTAAACTTAATTTTCCTGGAAAATAAATCTTTGTACAACCAAAAATATACATATGTATGGCGCGGACAGGTTAATTCTTTCTTCTTATAAAAAATTATCAACTAAGTGATTATTAAATTATTAACAACACATTTTAATTTAATAAGTAATTTATATGAAAATAGAATAAAAAATTATGAAGTTTATTATATTAATAGGCGTTTGTTATACATTATAATGTTTATTATATTAATAAGCGTTTCTATTTTGAAATAGGATTTTTAGAATTTTCATACATAAAATATTAGATAGAATATTTGTAGTACTATGAACGACTCAAATGTTAATATTTATCTTCAAAATAGTTATGTTATTTTTTTCCCTTTCCATTAAATTGATTAATTTAAAAAATATCATATGGACAAATATCATTTGAATGAGTTGTGGTTTTTTGGACATGTAGTATTGATAAGACATAGTATTGATCCATGGTATTGTAACAAAGCTTATTAAGAATATCCATAGAAAAGGGGGTAAGTGTTTTGATGCTTATTATGAATCAATGCTTAGGGGCATTTACCAACCATTTAATTGGTATGAATTTTACCAATATGGATATTTTTTTCAGGAGAAAAGAAATCCATAATTTTATTCATCCAAGAGAAAAAAACAGTGATATTTTGCACACGTTGAAACACATTTGAGCAATAAAGCCTTACAATTAATTAGAAACTAGAATAACGAGACAAATCTCACCACAAAAATTTCTTACAATAGGTAAAAAATCCCCAGTAAATGCAATCTCAAATACTCAAAGACATGGCACAAGTTGTCCTACTAGTTTATGAGAAAGGCTTAGAACCATGCCACAAAAAAATAAATCAAAAGGGCATCAAATCCCATCGAAGGATCCATGGTGTCAACCATGTGTCCAAATGTTGAAGTAGTCCTCTTAAAAAGACCAGAAATGCAATGGAAGGATGCAGAGCCGCAACACACCCAAATTAACAAGTAGAACTAGTGTGGAGACGACGACAGCAAGGCCAATGAAAACCAAGAAGGCCACTACAAACACTCAAAAGTACACCAACAAAGCAACCAACCGGTTGCAGATAACCCCCAACCAAAAGATGTCATTCAAAATCCCAACAACGAAGTGAAAGAAGCACGAACAAGAGGGTCGAACGACAATGGAAACTTCCCAATGTTGGGAATCACGATCGTTGTTAGACCAAAACCCGTAGGCATTAGTCAACAATTGCATCATCGAAGATAAGGATCCACGAGAGTCAGTTAGTCCATGTTGCAAAACACACAAGGAGCATTGATTTATTCAATGTCCAACAATCTCACCGCCAATATGATCCGAGCGCGTATCAAACTCGTGACCTACGCTCTAATACCACTTGTTTGGAATCACGATTGTCGTTAAACGAAAACCCGCAGGTGCTAGTCAATGATCGCATCGCCAGAAATAAGAGAGACAATTAGTCCATGTCCCAAAACACACAAAAAGCATTTATTTATCCAATGTCCAACACCCAACACTCCATTCCCTCACCTCTTCCCACATAAAAAGGCACAAAACAAAGGGTTGAGTGAAAAGGGTTATGAGTCTTTGACTAGTATCTACAATGATGACAATGTTGTACTATTAAAGAAACGTGATGTGGTCCACTGAAAACGTGTCAGACCTATGTTAAGTATACTTGTCCCATAATGCAACAGCCACTTGTTGAGTGTTAGCGCCTTCTGTAGAGACGTAAGAGTGACACAAAGTACAGAAATGGGCAAATGATTGATGATATGAGCCATTGTATTCTATGATGAGATAAGGTTGAGGTTACGAGCCATTGTATTCTATGATGAGATAAGGTTGAGGTTAGGTCTGTCAATCGAGGTGCATGAAAGGACCCACCGGTGCAGAATATAAGTTAATCTGCCCCTCGAGGGACAGTTTCCATCCAGTACTTGCTTTTTCACAACAGGCCCCACTGAGGGAAAAAAAACCCGCTTTTTTTTCATGTGAAAGGAGGACATCTGTACTTGTCCTGTAACCAAACATCTGGATTGGGATTGGTTGGAGAGGCATCGAAGGGAATATAATGAAATATTACCATTATTCCAAAGACTGGCAAAGGTCAGGAACGCCATTTTTTTTTATAGTGTGCCGCTCCAGGTTGTTGGTCCCCGTTTGTTTGTTTCCAATATTTGTACATACTTGTCGTGTTTGAAAATATTGGCTACTAGGGTAAAATGCATAGCGGTCGTCTCTTTTACTCACAAAAGGAATTTTACTTCTGACAAAAGCTGAAATGAATTTGCATATATACATATATATGTCCGCGGGCCACACCTGCTGCGTTTTTCTAAAGGATTATTCAATCCACCAGAAGAAAGCAGAAAACAGGAATCCAAGATAGAAGGCAGGGTGCACATAAACGTGGATGGATGTATGCAGTATATATTTCTACGTTTGAAAATCGTTAAAAAACTAGACTAAACGTACTTTGCGGGATCGTTATAAAATAGAAGACGACTTTAATAAAAAAATACATCCATGTCTTGTGGGAGATTACCCATAAGCAAAATAAGCGATTTTATGTCCTGTAAAGTTCACTGCCATCAAACGACGCAAACAGAGAGCGTGTACGAATTTTTTCTTTATGCAAAATATCATAATATGCAGAGCCGCTCAGCCTTTTAAATGTAAGACCATGATTTTATTTTATTTTTGGAGAAAGTTTCTTTCCAAAGGGTGCTCTATGACCTTGTTCTTTATGCAAACTATCATATCATATCATTGATAGCCGCTCATTCTTTTCTATGGATGAACATTATTTTATGTTTCTTTTTAAAACTTTTTAATTCCACTGCAGACGTGGGTGCTCTTTCATAAGTATATCCAAATCTGTCAATTTGACAAAGATTCTTGTTAATGGATCTTTCTTCATCTAATAATATTAAGTGTAAGTGTAAATTATTAGTTTTTTTTTGCGAGGATTAATTTCTATTAACATTAATGTTCAAAAGATAATTGAAAATGAATGTTCAAAAGATAATCTCTCGGGAAATAAGCATTAGCCTCACACAACAGTTACGGAGATAGTGGTTTTTTCATTAACATTAAAACTAATAAAAATTTTATAAAAATAGTGCCATAAAATGTGTAGATAATTATTCTTCCATTCAACAATTAAACATTTAAAACTGGTGTGTATATTTCATTTCATAAAAACGAAGAGAAAAAGATCATAATATAGAATTACTTACAAGTATATTTTAAAATTGATTCTTTAATATGTAATATGATATATTAATATTTTTATATATAACAAAACTTTTATGAATTTCGATCTTTCATTATCTAACTTTTAACTACTAACTATTTTTGAGTAGGATAGTTTTGATAAATTGCAAATTCCAAACAATAAGGAAATAAATATAAGTTGAAAGAAAATAGTACAGAAAAGAGGTTAAATGAAATAAATATAGGAAGTGAAGAGAAAGATGAAGAGAGAGCATGAACTGATCAACAAATATTAAGTAAATAAAATATAAAAAGATTAATAAAGTTAATTAAAATAAATTTTATTATATATATATATATATAGATAAAAAATATTAATAATATATTTTTCACAAATAAAATTAAAATACATAAAATATTTATATATTTTGGTTTTTATTTTCTAATATTTTTATTTTATTTTAAAATATTTATTTTAAATTTTATAATAACATAAAATAAAATACTATTGATATTAATAATTTAATTTATTTTTTTTCTTCTCATATTTTAATAAATATGAAAGCTTTAAAATCTTTAACCAGACCTTTAAACTCTCATCCTAAAAGGGACCATCCATGTTGAAAGATATCATAAATCATCTATAAATTTTAAACATATGAGTGTTTATCAAAATGGTGATATTTGATGTCAAAGGTCAAT
Source organism: Pinus albicaulis (assembly GCA_034641835.2). Taxonomy (NCBI): domain Eukaryota; kingdom Viridiplantae; phylum Streptophyta; class Pinopsida; order Pinales; family Pinaceae; genus Pinus; species Pinus albicaulis. Next base: position 882,494,673 of record CM076581.1, on the reverse strand, counting down.
AGCTCTAGGTTTCAATTGCATCTCCGGGGAGGTTCTATAATGTAGATATATATTCTCCATATATATTAAGCTAAACAAGTAAAAAAAAAGAAAATGAAAATTAGAATATCTTGACATTGAAGTGAAGTAAAAAAAAATAGTAATTCATAAATATTTAAAAATATATATAAGTTTTATATGCAAACGGATTTTAGAGATAAATTAAATTGAAAAAATTAATAATTCATGAAATGGATTGGTAAGCAAAATTAAAATTTATAATTTATAATTTTATTTTTAATAATAATTTTATTTTCATAATTTCAAATCTCTTAAAAATTAAGATTTAATATTATATTATTAATTTAATTTTTTTCTTTCATTTTATACTAATTTAATTGTTTGTAACATTTTATAATTATATGGTTAAATCATGCATCTAGTTTTGAACTTCATAATTCCCCTCATGGTTTAAGTTTTTTCATGGTAGTGTCTTAAATTAATTATTCCATCTCATTTTATATTCATATGGTTAAGTTATGCATCTCATTTTGAACTATGTAAGTCCCTTCATGGATTAGGTTTTTCTTATAGGAGTGTCCTAACTTAACCAATTCAAGTGTAAACCAAATTTTGGAGGGTGTTTTTCACAATGACAAAGTATCCTACAAAGACCCCACTCTCCGTAGTAGACTCTAACTTTTTCTTGCTATCTTTGAAGACATCAAATAGACCATGGATCCAAAAATGTGAAAGTGAGATACATCTGGCTTCCTCCAAGAGAAATCCTCTTGAGGTGTGATCATTTCAAGAATATTCTGAGAGCACTTGTTCTAAGTATAAACATTTGTGTTTCATGATTCTACCCACAAGTATAGTGGAAGTCTGTGATCATGAAAAATTTCTCTTACAACCCCTACAATGGTTTTATTTTTTCGCTATGCCACCCCATTTTGCTGTGGGTTGTGAGGTGCAGTCAAATCCATTCTAATACCCTCCTTAGCAAATAATTATTTGAAGGAACTAAACACATACTCTCCTAAATTATCACTTCTCAAGGATTTAATTTTTTTTCTACTCTCATTTTCAACTAAGGCTTTGAATTCAAAAACCTTTAAATAAACCTCATTTTTCTTCTTCATGAAATATATCCAACGTTTGCAGGAAAAATAATCTACAAAAATCACACAATACCTATGCTTTGCAATAAATACTTTAGAAATGGCCCACACACATCTAAGTGAACTGTAAGATAGCTCAAACTCTATTATCTCAACCATGGAAGGAGGATTTGACATGTTTTCTAAGAGTGCACCCCTTGCAAACATCATGCTAAGAAAGGGTGCATTTTAGAAGTCTAGTGGTGATCTGTTGCATTATTTTCAAAGCTCTATGGTGTAGGTATCCCATGCGCCTATGTTAGAGCTCTCCAGAATCTTAGCCCTGAATATGTTATTCTTTTCTACTCAATGCAAAGCATGCATATACCTCGAGCTTGTAGATATTTTTAACTCAAACACCAATTTGTTTTAATTGTTTAGTAGCATCATGTTTTGGATAATATTTCCCCTTACTAAACACCACATCATATACACGGTATTGAAGTAAAACTACAAAAAATATATTTTTCTTCAGACCAAGCACATACACTACATTATTTAGGTGAAGATGGGAGCCTGAATCCCTCTTAAAGGTGTCAGTTCCAATCCCTTTGGTACTATATCTCTCATCATCTCTAAGTTATATATGGAATTGTAGGTCATTCTCCTCTAGGCTATTGAAGAACTGATTATTTCATGTCATACGAAATGAAGCACCAAAATCTATGTTCCACACAATGCCTGATAAAGTACTTGGCATGTATGCAATGAGGGTGAAATCCAACTCAAATTGTGATGTGAGAGAATCACCTCCTACTGCTCCGATAAACTACCTAAATTTCTTGTGCGAACACTTGGCTGAATAGTGTGCATATTCATGTTAGTGAAAAAAATTGATTTTACTGAGGTCTTTCTTCTTTCCATGGCTCTAGATGGATTTTTTCCTTTCCTTGGGCCTTCTTTCCTTTCCTTGCTAGAGGAAAGTTTTTTTTCTCCTTAAATTTGGATGTGACACCATGTCTAGTGTTTCTTATGATATCTTTCTGCACTAAATCATAGCAAAGTCTCTCCCAATATCTTAGCTTATCAATTCCATTAACTGAATCTTGATAGTTGTGTTATGACTTCAAAAGGCCAAGGATTGTTAAGCTCACAAGTTAAGATGATGACACATTTTCTCCTACTCCTCCAAGTCCATCTCAAACCTAAGTGAATCTGGATAGGTATTGAGGAACGGTTTCCTTTTTCTTAATTCGAATGTTCCTGAGTTTATCTCTCAATTCTAATTTTCGAGCATCATTGTTGTTGTGGAATAGATCTATCAAGAATTTCCGCATTTCAAATGGAGTCTCCTTTCGATGAAAATTTGAAACCACATGATATATGACACCCTCCATAATAATCCTACTCACTTTTTGTAGTGTAAAGATTTTGAGAAAGTGTACCAAAAATAATTTACTTAAGTCACTAGTGACAAGTGACCCTAACAACAAGATATGGTTGTTTACACTTCAGATATGCAATGAAAAAATAGGAAAATTGTGCAGCAAAAATATTATATGCAATCTAAATAATAGAACAACAAGAAATAACTAATGCAATAACCCAATAAAAGAAGAATTTAAATGAATAATGTTTTTATTAGAAAACATCTTGTGAAGGAGGTCTACAACATGGGTTTGAAAATCCCCCTCTATGGGATGGGTCTTTTGATGTCCTTCTGCTCGAGCAATCTCTTTCCTTTCTCAATATGTAGAAAAAACAAAAGAAAGATGTCACACCTCCAGTTTGAGATTTTTTTTTTTCCTCATGGTTCTTTACATGTTGGCAGAATGCCATCTATTGTTATAGATTTCGCTATCCCTTCACTCGTTCTTTTAGATTAAATACCTCTATTCCACAATCCCTTTCTAATAACCCTTAATCTTTTTATTGACCCTTGCTATGGCACTATGTGCTTTCATTTATTATGTCACCCATATAACATATATCTCTTATAGGTCAATAATTAATACATATATACAATTCATATGAATCCCCTTTATATAATTATATATATATATATATATTTCACTACCGAATACATCTCTATGAGTCAATAATTAATACATATATACAATTCATATGAATCCCCTTATATATATATATATATTTCACTACTTAATACATCTCTATGATTATAGGAATCACCTTCAAATTATTATATATATATTTCACTACTTAATACATATATATAATTATATGAGTCACCTCTATATAATTATATATATCGGTCATTGGTTTTTGTTTATAAAGATATTTCTTTGGACACATTATCTTAAACGCCCTTCCCCATTTTTCATCACGCGTATACCTATATACATATACTTCTATGAGACATTGAAGGCGCTCGTATATACATAACCGCGGCATGCCATATCTATTTGCCACGTATCTAATTATTCCGCGGAGACTCTTATCTCCGTCCACGTGAGCAAGGTAACCTATTTGATCACCCAAATGGCGTACACCCCATAGTTCAGTATCCCTTAATGCCGTATCGATTTATTTACAGAGCTGTATACATATACGTGCATCGCTGCCATATTATGAGTTCGGCGTTCGAGGGGTTTATATTTTTTTTTTCTCATTTACATAGATGTATAGTTGGCGTAAATTTGGAATTTTCGGTAATCATATCTAACCTTAATCATCATATCTGATGCAGATCTCGTTCTACCATTTTTGTTCGGCTAGTTTGCGACGTGGCACTTCCTATGCGGTACTCACTGCCATGCGTACCCTACCGATTCCCATGCCGATAACTGAGCGTGGCCGTGACCTTACTGACTGTGAATGAACTTCGCTTAACTCCGGGTTGGAAATACAATCGTTTGAAATTGGAGGACGACGCCACGCGTAGTGTGGTTACATGCATAGGTTTTCAAGAATTGTACTGTATTGAACCGCAGGACACCGAGCTTGATTCGGCTATCTTGCCGTGTAAATTGGATAATAATATTTCACTGTTTGTTTCTTTTTTTCTTGCAGAAGCAACCTCTCGTCCGTGAGAGGAGGATAGCCAGCGACGGCGTACCTCAGCTCTTGTCCATCAATAATTCGACGGGTGGAGTGAAGATTGTCAGTTCGACTATGTAAGTACGGGGTGCGCTGGTTTTCTTTTCGACGGGTGTTAGATCTAGCTTTTCTTCTCAGTACCTACGCGCCTACGACGCCAGGATTTTTCTGTACGCATTGAACTCATTTGGTACTCTCACCTCGAAGTGGCAGGGATTTATCAATCTACCTCGGGATTTTTTTTTTGTTCTGGGATAGGGAGAATTAGGGTTCGAGTATTCTTTTAAATGTAAGCCTCCTGGGCCGCTCTGATTACCATACGTTACGCTATGACTCCCGCACAGAGAATTAAACTTACCTCGCGAGCGGTTGGTATCGCTGAAGGTGGTCAGCGTCCTGTTTCACAGTTTTTCTGATCTTTTTCGTGTTGATACTCCCTCAGAATTTAGTTTCCTTACATCGTAGTTTTTTTTTTTTTCCATATCGTATCAAATCCTTTCAGGTGTATGGTGCAGGAGGCCAGGTGATCAGCGTCTCAGTGTATCACTGGAGGCAGAGCTATAGATCCTGTACATTAGCGCGTTTTAAATATTTTTCTATGTTTTTTTTTCTTTTCATAGTTTTTCGCCTCTGCTCGGATGTAATCCCTAATGGTGAGCATGCGGTTTCATTAATTTATCCTTTCTACAGGCAATATGTAGCGTATATGCCTAAACCTGTGCAGGATTTTCAGTAGGCGATACACCGAGCCTCGTTTAATCTACTGTGGTTTCCGTCAACGACGCAGGGGCGGAAAGAAACCCCTACCCACCGGTAAACCCTAGATTTCTTTTTCCTTTCGGTTATAGCATTATATACCTCAGTTTGGTTTGCACAAGATCTCAACCTTCTGCTCTCATTCGAATCGATGGCTGTCAGTCACTCACACTATCATACTACTGTATATATATTTTTATGTAAACGTTTCAGCAGTCAAGTATCGCCGGCGAAATCATTCGCCAGGTTCTACATACTTCAATCATTTTCTTTTCAACTTACTGCTGGTATTACAACTAAGTCATGCGAGGAAAGGGTGCCGATTTAATGTATCGGTTGTCCACCTCCCTTGACGAAATTTCAACGTTTTTCTTTCTGTTGTTTTAATGGTGTGAGAATACCTCCCGAGCGTAGGTTCTATTACGCTGGCATGGGGAGTTTTTATGTTACACCTTTGATCTGTAAAATTTATGTTAAGACGATTGTGTGACGCACCGACACCCAACAGAGAGTGACATCGTCGGCCCTGGCGTTGTTCGCCTCGGCTGGTATAGTTTCATTCGATTCATTTAAGATATAGCAAGACTGGAATATACACAGTCTCACTAATGTTTATTGGATGGTGAATCTTCGTTTGGGTGTACTATTTATGCGTATCCATACAGATCCGAATTGACCATGGCTCCATAATGTTTATTTGATTCAGGTAATAGACCTTTCATTAATCTCTTTCTAACATTTGCAAATGATTTCTAACATGAGCGAGTACTCCAGCTCTCGGCATCTACAATAAATTTTCTTTTTTTATATTTGACTCATATATATATATATATATGTATCGCAAGCGATATTTAAACCGATCTTTTAATTTCGTTCTTCGACCTTTATATGATTGTCGTGGTTCATGTCACTTTCAAGCGCAAGTTTTTTTTTTATTTCCTACCATGAACTATAGTTTATTTAACAAATTAAACTTGCATAGGTCCATAAATTAACCTGTGCTATTTGCCATTGTGGTTGGTTCTATTTCAGCTAAGAGCAAAGTCCATTTACCATCATATTTCAAGGTTTAGGAGTACTCTGCACACTTTATTTTTATTATATTGCTGAAATCTTTATTTCAAGGGTTACAAATAGGTTTGGTAATAATGTGTGCCTTTAGGAGGCTATAAAAGCTATTAAGCTTTTATTTTATTTTCTTTATGCATATATATATATATATCCTTGATAGTGCTTGAATAGAGGTCCTTAACTATAATTTAAGTCTTTGACTATACTACTTAATTCAAGGATTAAAGATAGATTTAGAAATGAAATCTATGCCCTTATAAACATGGTAAAAATTCTATAAAGTAGAGCTACATTTTTTTTTCTTTTTGACTTGGTACTTTGTACACTTCAGTTCTGTTACACTATTTTTCTAGCACCCATAGGAGCATATAAAATCACATTTGTATCTACAGAAAACAAATAATATCTACTTATCTATGGAGACTAAGTAACTTCAGATTTAAACCGACCTTGGTTTAGAGCTTCTGGGGTTTCTACTCTATGGAATTTTGATCTACAACCAAACAGAGTCTAGAAGGTGAATGCCTAAAACTGGATTCTGTTAAATGTAGTACTAAAATCAATCATACAAATTCTTTTAAGTTTTATATGTAGCTAATTCATACCAGAATACATCAAAATGAACCAATAATTTCAAGAACATACCACTGTTGCAAATGACCAACCTCCCAACCTTAGAATCCTCTTTGTCTCCCAGGATTCACCCCCGAGCTGAGAATCACCTCCTAGAACAGATCAACCTCTGATTTGTTTAGGAGCAGCTTATTTAAGCTCATATTTCCCCAAATCATGTTTCTAATTCTGCGTCCAGAATAGCAGGATGCTTTCTTTCCTGTTTAGCCTAGGCTTCCCATTTTGGGATTATTTAAAGTTGCTTTATGCTTTTCCTCATATTTTCTAGCTTTTCCTTACCTCTTCCCAACTACTCCTCTTCATTGGGGAAATTTAGATTCCTTCTCAAATCTAAATTAATTTCTTTCAAGGATTTTTGAAATATTTTGGGGATTTGCTGCCTTATCCATCCTCATGGATTTGGCAAGTGATCTCTAATTCTCATCTTGGTCAAAATGCACAATCATTTTATTTATTTCCTCAAATAAAATATGCAAATACATTCACACCATACTTATCCCTTGGGGTCCACCCCCTTAGGATTTAAAGTTCAAATGTCTTAACTTTAAAAATTCACCACACAAATTGGGGGTGTTACATATTCCCCCTCTGAAAATAAACACCGTCCTCGGTGTTATTATTTAACTACTAGAGTTCACTTAAACAAAAATGGATATTTCTCCATCATTTCAGCTTCCCTTTCCCATGTAGCTTCTTCAGCAGTAAAGTGCTTCCACTGCACTTTTACTCTGGCCACTGTTCTGTTCCTCAATTCAATTTCTTCCCGCTCCAATATTTGAAGCGGTTCTGGCAGAAACTCCCCTTCTGGTTCCACCTGTACAACATTCCAATCCACTATGTGAGAAGCATCATGTACATATATTTTTAATAATGAAATATGAAACACATCATGCACTCTAACATGGGGTGGTAAGGCCAGCTTGTAAGCCACTGGTCCCACCCTTTCTAAAATTTCAAAAGGCCCACAATATCTAGGAGCAAGTTTTGCACAACTTCCAGCATAAAGTGTGCTCTTTTTGGGTTTGATGCGCAAATACACATGATCCCCTTCTTTAAATTCTCGGTGCACTCTTTTCTTATCAGCATAGCTTTTCTGGCGATCTTGTGCTGTCTTGATATTTCTTTGTATCTGTTTAACAATTCTCTCCATCTCTTGTAAAGCATCAGGTCCCAACATTAATTTATCTTCTGGTTGGCTCCAGCTCAAAGGAGTACGACACTTCCTTCCATATAGTGCCTCAAACGGACTCATTTTAATAGAATATTGGTAACTGTTATTATAGGCAAATTCAGCTAAATGCAGATACTCCTCCCACTTTGATGGTCTATCCATCACATACATTCTCAACATATCCTCCAAAATTTGATTCGTCCTTTCTGTTTGCCCATCAGTTTGAGGGTGATAGGCAGTACTAAAATTCAGCTTAGTACCCATCCCTCCAAACAATCCCTTCCAAAATGTTGCTGTAAACTTAGCATCTCGATCTGAAACAATTACTTTGGGAACTCCATGAAGCCTTACTATCTCCTTCAGGAAAACATTTGCTACTTGAGCTGTTCCGAAAGTAGATTTCACTGGTATAAAATGGGCAGCTTTGGTTAAAGTGTCTACTACCACCATTACAGAATCATGTTGGTATTTGGTTTTTGGTAGTCCTGTTATAAAATCCATGGAAACTGTGTCCCATTTCCATTCCGCAATTGGCAAAGGGTTTAGAAGACCTGTTGGATGTTGATGCTCAACCTTGACCAGTTGACATTCCATACACCTACTTAGATACTCTGCGACATCTCTCTTCATTCCTGGCCAGAACAGCTTCTTTTTCAAGGCTGTTAACATCTTCTGGTATCCTCGATGTCCTGCATAAGGTTGTTTGTGATATTCATCCAGAATTTCCCTTTTTAATGACTCTACATTAGGAATATACAACCTGTTTTTGTAATATAGTAGCCCTTTTTTATTTTGAGTAAAGTCAGTTTTATCCCTTTTCTGTAGTTTCACCAAGAGTGTTTCATAGTTTGGGTCTTGGCTGACTGCTTTTCTCACCAACTCTTCTATCTCAATCTGGCCACTACTCCCAATACTGTTTAAATTTTGACAAGCATTTCTACTTAAGGCATCAGCAACTTTATTTTCTTTCCCCTTGATATGTTTTAAGTCCATATCAAATTCACTTAGAAGCTTGCCTTGCATTCAGATAAGTTTGGGAAAAGAAATATTTAAGACTAATATGATCGGTCATCAATGTGAATTTCTTCCCCAGAAGATAGTGCCTCCACATTTTTAAAGCATGGATAACAGCTGCAAATTCCAAATCATATGCACTATAATTCTGTTCATGTATTTTCAGTTTCCTAGATTCATAGGCAATGACTGAATTTTCCTGCAACAGGACTCCTCCCAGCCCTTCTCTGCAAGCATCTGTACATACAACAAACTCTTTATCGGGATCAGCAATTTTTAATATAGGGGCTGAAATAAGTTTTTGTTTTAACTGCTCGAAACTGTTTTGACACTTTTCAGTCCACACAAACTTGACACCCTTTCTTTGTAATGAAGTGATGGGATGTGCTATGGCAGAAAATATTTCCACAAATCTACGATAGTAGCCTGCTATCCCCATGAATGACCTTATTGCTGAAACATCAGTTGGGACTGGCCATTCTTTAATTGCTTTTATCTTTTCAGGGTCAACTGCAAGGCCTTTTTCAGAAATAATATGACCCAAATATTGAATCTTATCCTTGTAAAATTCACATTTACTGAATTTAGCATATAACTGATTTTCTTTCAGAGTTTGCAACACTATCCGCAAATGTTCCTGATGTTCCTCCTTGTTTTTGGAGTAGACCAAAATATCATCTATGAACACCAGAACAAATTTATCCAAATATTTATTCAACACGCTATTCATCAGGCACATAAAGGTGGCAGGAGCATTTGTCAGACCAAAAGGTAGGACTACAAATTCATAATGCCCATACCTAGTTCGAAATGCTATTTTGCTGATGTCTTCTTCTTTAATTCTGAGCTGGTGATACCCAGTCCTTAGGTCTATCTTGGAAAAGACTAAGGCCCCTCTCACTTGATCAAACATATCATTAATTCTAGGAAGTGGATATCTATTCTTAATGGTCAACTTGTTCAGTTGACGATAATCAATGCACATCCTAAAAGTTCCATCCTTCTTTTTCACAAATAAGACCGGTGCTCCCCATGGAGACACACTTGGTCTAATGTAGCCTTTATCCAGTAATTCTTGCAGCTGCATCTTCAGCTCCATAAGTTCAGGCGGACTCATTCGATAGGGGGCTCGGGAAATAGGCGTGGCTCCCGGCACCAAATCTATGGAAAAATCAATTTCTCTTTTGGGGGAAAGATGAGGAATCTCATCTGGGAAAACTTCTTTAAAATCCCTTACTACTGGTAATTCACTCAGCAGATTTCCTTCAGTTCTCTATTCCACTTCTTCCACATGTACTGCATAAACTTCGTATCCTTTTCTAGCTATTCTTTTCAATTGTAAGGCTGATATTTGTCGTACTGAAATGGATTTTGGTTTTCCTTTTAATGAAAAAGGTTTCCCCTCTTCATCCACACAATGCAGAAATTTTTCCCAGCAGTTCATCAGGGCTTTCTTCTTTTCCAGCCAATCCATTCCTATCAGCAAGTCATAGGATCCTAATGGCAATATGTTCAAATTTACTTCTGTTGGAAAGCCATTTAATTGTATTGTTGTTTTGGGCAATTTATGTGTGACTTTTCTCTTAGTTCCAGTGGCCAGCTGTACCAACCATGACTGCTGAAATTTTTCAGGTTTAATTTTACATTTTTCTACAATTCCAGGACTAATGTAATTCAAAGAAGCTCCTGGATCAATCAAAACAGTAATAGGTAGGTCAGAAATCTTACCCTCCATTTCCACCATGGTTGCTTGATGTTCTGCTTGCCGATTTTCCAATGCTGCACTGATAGTTGGTATATTTCTGGCTATGTCATTTACTGTTGTTGCCTCTCGCTCTCTGCTGATCATGTGAATATTTCGATGGGGGCAGTCCCTCATCATATGGGGTTCTCCACAGCCCCAACATTTCAAAGGTTCCTTCATTCTGACTGTCCCTTCCTTTTTATTGTTCCCTTCTACTGGTTTTGAAGCCACTTGGGACTGAGCAGTTTGACTTTCTTTTGGTTTATTAAATTTTTTCCGCTGATGATCTCTACCAAAATTTCTTAGATATGCTGGTTTTGGTCTTTTACCTTTGAACTCACCCTTGTTCAGCCAGCTCTTCCCTTGTTCAGTTTTACCCTTAAACTGCTGATAGCATAGTCTTGCTTTTCTAACAGCCTCATCCATTGTCTTTGGATTGTCAAACTCAATTTTCTCCTTGTACACAGTAGGCAAACAATTTAAAAACCTTTGCACTTTTGCCTTTTCTTCCCTAATGTAAGGGACATACCTCAGTAAATTTGTAAACTTAGTGACAAACTCATCAATAGTGAGCTGTCCTAATCTAAGTTCATGGAATTCTTTTGCTTTATCATCATAATAACGTTCATTCAAATAACGACTTTTGAACTTAATCTGAAAATCTTCCCAAGTAATTGTCTTTTCATCAATGGCATGCACCATTTTTGTCTCTTCCCACCATAGTGTAGCCTTTCCTTGTAGCTGATACACAGCTAATCTGGCCTTCAGATTGCTCTCATATTCATATACTTGGAAATACTTGATCATGTTCAGCAACCAAGCTTCAGCATCCTCTTCCTTCTCCCCATCATAGGAAGGAGGTTTGATCTTTCTAAATTCTCCCTGCAATTCTCTTTTCTGTTTATGCTGCTGTCTAGCAGCATCATCATCATCAGACTCATCCATCTTTCTTTTTCCGGAACCTTCGCCTTCCTGGCTGTTCCGGGAAGTTAGTTCTCTGATGAGCTTTTCCTGCTCCTTACTGGCTGATGACAACATGTCATTCTGGCTTCTCAGTTCAGCCAATTCTCGTTGCAGCCTGTGAAACATAGCCATTACCGGGGCATTGGGATCTGGAGTAGCAAACTCATCATGCAGATCCACATAAATTCCTCCCTCTTCAGCCATTTTAGCACCACTGTACACACTCATACATTTGATTAGTAAGATAAAAAAATAATCTCTACAATGTTTAATAATAATCAACATTCAGTGAGCACAATAACAACAGCCCAATTTTTGCACTTGAGCTCCGATACCATTTGTAATATCTCCAGTTTGAGGAATTTTTTTTTTTTTTTTTTTCCTCATGGTTCTATACATGTGGGCAGAATAATATCTCCAGTTTGAGGAATTTTTTTTTTTTTTTTCCTCATGGTTCTTTACATGTTGGCAGAATGCCATCTATTGTTATAGTTTTCGCTATCCCTTCACTATTTCTTTTAGATTAAATACCTCTATTCCACTATCCCTTTTTAATAACCTTTAATATTTTTATTGACCATTGTTATGGCACTATGTGCTTTCATTTATTATATCACCTATATTACATATATCTCTTATAGGTCAATACTTAATACATATATATAATTATATGAATCACCTTTATATAATTATATATATATGTCATTGTTTTTTTTATACACATAAATATATTTCTTTGGACAACCTTATCTTAAATGCACATCCCCTTTTTCATAACGCATATATATATCCATATGTTTCTATGAAACATTGAAGGCGCTCGTATATATATAAACGCGGCATGCCATATCTATTCGCCACGTATCTGAATATCCCTCGGAGACGCTTATATCCATCCACGTGAGCAAGGTAATCTATTTAATCATTCAAATGGCGTATACTCCATAGTTCAAAGTCAATTAATGCCGTATATATATATATATATATATATACAGAGCTGTATACCTATACGTGCAGGTTGCCCTATTATGAGTTTAGCGTTCAAGTGGGTTTTTTTTTTCCTTATATACATAGATATATAGTTGGCGTAAATTTGGAATTTTCGGTAACCAAGTCTAACCCTAATCATCATCTGTGATGCAGTACTCGCTCAACCATTTTGGTTCCGGATGGTTCGTGGCGTGGCAACTCCTATGCGGTTTACACTGCCATGCGTAACCCCACCGATTTCCATGCTGACAACTGCGCGTTGGCGTGACCCTATAAACTTCAAATGCACTTCATTTAACGACGGTTTGGCACTACAATCGTTTGAAATTGGAAAACGGTGCCACGCGTCTTGTGGTTATACGCATAGGCTTTCAAGACTTGTACTGGATTGAACCGCATGATACAGGGATTGATCCAGCTAGTTTGCCGTGTGAGTTGGATAATAATATTTCACTATTTTTTTTTTTTTCTTCTGGCAGAAGCAACATCTCGCCCGTGAGAGGAGGATAGCCAGCGGCGGCGTACCTCAGCTCTTGTTCAGCAAGAATTCGACGGGTGGATTGAAATTTGTCAGATCAACTGTGCAAGTACTAGGTGCACTGAGCTTTGGCTTCAGCAGCTGTTAGATCTAGTTTTTTCTCAGTACCTACGCGCCTACGACGCCAGGCTTCCTCTGTACCCATTGAACTCACTTGGTACCCTCCTATCGAAGTGGCAGGGGTTTATCAATCTGCCTCGGGATTTTCTGGCGTTCTGGGATAGTGAGAATTAGGGTTCGAGTATTCTTTTAATGTGAGACTCTTGGGCTGCTCTGTTTACCATACGCTACGCTATGAATCCTGAATAGGGAGGTTAAGTTACCTCGCGAGCAGTTGGTATCGCTGAAGGTGGTCAGCGTCCTGTTTCACGGTTTTCTGATCTCTTTCGTTTTGATATTCCCTTAGAATTTAAGTTCCTTACTTCGTGGTTTTTCTTACAATACCGTATCTAATCCTTTAAAGGGTGTTGTGCAGAGAGGCCAAGTGATCAGCATCTCAGTCTGTCACTGCAGGCAGAGCTATAGATCCTGTACATTAGCGTGTTTTAAATCTTGTTCTATTTTTTTCTTTTTCATAGTTTTGCGCCTCTGCTCGGATGTAACCCTAATTGTGAGCATGCGAGTTCATTAATTTATCCTTTCTGTAGTCAATATGTATGGTATGTGCCTAAACCTTTGCAAGCATTTCAGTTGGCTATACACCGAGCCTATTTTAAATCTACTTTTTCTATGGCCAAGTGTAGAATCTTGGGTTTCTCCACACCCATATTTAACAGTCGCTACCAACCCAACGCTCAAATTCCTTGCACACCGGCTGATGTTCTCGCCCTACTGTGGTTACCGTCAACGACGCAAGGGTGGGAAGGAACCCCTACCCATAGGTAACCCCTAAATTTTTTCTTTCTTTTGGTTATAGCGTTATATACATCAGTTTGGTTTGTATAAGATTTCACCCTTCTGCTCTCATTCGAAATCGATAGCTGTCGGTCAACTCACCCTATGCCTACGACTGTATATATATTTATGTAAACGTTTCAGCGGTCGAGTATCGACGGCGAAATCATTTGCCAAGTTCTAACTACTTCAATCATTTTCTTTTCAACTTACTGATGGTATTAACTACTAAGTCATGCAAGGAAAGGGTGCCGATTTATTGTATCGGTTGTCCACCTCCCTCGACGAAAGTTCAACGTTTTTCCTCCTGTTGTTTGAATGGTGAGAGAATACCTCCCGAGCGTAGGTTCTGTTACGCTGGCCTGGGGAGTTTTAATATTATACCTTTGACCTGTAAAAAGAATTTATTTTAAAACGATTGCATGACGCTCACCCACACCCAACAGAGAGTTATTTCGTCGGCCATGGCTTTGGTCGCATAGGCTGGTATAGTTTCGTTCGGTTCATCTAAGGTATAACAAGACTGGAATATGCCGCAGTCTCATTGATGTTTATTTGATGGTGAATTTACGTTTGGGTGTACTGTTTTATGCGTCTCCATACAAATACGAGTTGACCATAGCTCAATAATTCTTATATGATTCGTGTAGTAGACCTTTCATTAAATCTCTTTTTTTTTGCAAACAATTTTAACAGGAGCTATTACTCCAGCTCTCGGCACCTACATTATTTTCTTGTTTTACTCATATGTATATATATGTATCGCAAGAGATATTAAAACGAGATTTTGAGTTCGCTCTCGGCATTTATATTATTGTTTTGATTCATTTTACTTTCAAACTCAAGTTTCGTTAATTTCCCACCATGAAACTATCGTTCAGTTAACGAATTAAACTTGCATATGTCAATAAATTAACCTGTGCCACCTGACATTATATTTTGTGCTATCTCAGCTAAGAGCTAATCCCTTTACCATCATATTTCAAGGGTTATGGGGACCCTCCCACTTTATTTTTATTATATTGCTACAATATTTATTTCAAAGGTTACAAATAGGTTTGGAAATAATATGTGCCTTTAGGATGCTATAAAAGCTATTACGCTTTTATTTAATTTTCTTTATGCATATATATATGTCTTTGATAGTGCGTGAATAGAGGTCCTTAACTATAATTTAAGTCTTTGACTATACTACTTAATTCAAGGATTAAAGATAGATTTAGAAATAAAATCTATGCCCTTATAAACGTGGTAAAAATTCTATAAAGTAGAGCTACATTTTTTTTTTTCTTTTTGACTTGGTACTTTGTACACTTCAGTTCTGTTACACTATTTTTCTAGCACACATAGGAGCATATAAAATCACATTTGTATCTATAGAAAACAAATAATAGCTACTTATCTATGGAGACTAAGTAACTTCAGATCTAAACCGACCTTGGTTTAGAGTTTCTGGGGTTTCTACACTATGGAATTTTGATCTACAACTAAACAGAGTCTAGAAGGTGAATGCCTAAAACTGGATTCTGTTAAATGTAGTACTACAATCAATCATATAAATTCTCTTAAGTTTTATATGTAGCTAATTCATACCAGAATACATCAAAATGAACCAAAAATTTCAAGAACATACCACTGTTGCAAATGACCAACCTCCCAACCTTAGAATCCTCTTTGTCTCCCAGGATTCACCCCCGAGCTGAGATCACCTCCTAGAACAGATCAACCTCTGATCTGTTTAGGAGCAGCCCATCCTCATGGATTTGGAAAGTGATCTCTAATTATCTTTTTGGTCAAAATGCACAATCATTTTATTTATTTCCTCAAATAAAATATGGAAATACATTCACACCATACTCATCCCTTGGGGTCCACCCCTTTAGGATTGAAGTTCAAATGTCTAACTTTAAAATTTCAACACACAAATTGGGGGTGTTACATGTTCAATGGGATTGTTAGTTCTCTACAATATTGATGGTTGCTAAGGTCGGACCTTAAATAAAGTATAATGCTATGGTATGCAGCATATGTTAATTTATTTTCCCTAAGCTACATGGTTATTATTATGTGGAAATTTGGAATGTATACCACATATCCTACATGTGATGAATTGTTGTCAATGTACTTTGAAAATTTGTGGGAACAATGTTGAGGGTCAAGTATAGATGTTTGGTCTATATAAATATTTATTTTCTTTAATGATAGTATACAAATGGACAATTATGTAAATTACAGTGGGTTTTTAGACATTGACTATTTTTAGATATTGAATTTTTATTGGATTCAATGGCTATGGAAGCCATCATGGGACTGATGTAAGGAGGTAATATTTTATTTTATTATTGAGTTAATGAATACATTGGTTGGGGTATTCAGGAAATAACTCTAGTGTTTTAGAAGACTTCTTGCCCGCTTTTGAAAAGCTATTGGTGGTTAAGTTCAATACAGATGTTCCCTAAAGGTCTCCTAAAAATCAATAGGAGAAAGTGATAGAGAGGAAAATATTAACATAATGGGAGAGATGGGAAACGAAGAATGACACAAAAATCAACAACCTCTCACTGCTTGGGCAACCAAGAAAAAGCTCAGCTAGCTCATCAACTCAACCTTCTATTGGCAAAGCTCCCATTATGAGTGTCAATTTAAACCAAGGTGTTTCTTCGTGCTTGGTTTGTCCTTTCAAGCCAGACAACCTCACCAATCTAGTGCCTCCTACAATGGCTCCTCTACTCCAAGAATTTGCAGCTGTATTCACCCAACCCACAGGGTTGCCTCCAGCATGCTCTGTTGAACACCACATCGATCTTATTCTTGGTGCTTCCTTACCCAATACCCCATCTTATCGCCTTGATCCTCGAGAGGCAGTGTTTCAGCCAACTGCACCCTTTGAGATGCCACTGGGAATCACCCCTTCTGGGTCTGCGCATCAACAACAGGAACAAAAATCAACTCCTTATTTTATACACTCCATTTCTCAATGCCAAGTTCAAGTAACTACTTCTTTGCAAGAAGCCCAAGATCGTGCCAAATAGAGGCATGAGAAGCAGCGAACACCCTTGTATTTTCAACCTGGAGACCATGTGTGGTTCTGGTTGGACAAGCAACACTTCAAGGGCCAACATCATGAGCTGCACCCTCTGCGATATGGACCGTATACTGTTCTGGAACGCATTGGAGAAAATGCATACCGCTTGGACTTGCCTTCCCATCTTGGCATCCATGATGTGTTTAATGTTAATAATCTTAAACTACTTGAACCACCTCTCCTTGAGGAATTTGTTACAATCTGTCATCCGGTCGATAATATTCTCTATTTTCAGTATCCTCTACTCAAAGATACAATTATGGACTCCAAGAAGCAAAATACATGCCAGCAGCCATACTTCTCATATCTGGTTGGTTGGAAGAGACACACACTAGCACAGGAAAAATGGAGGATTGCAGAAACATTGCAATGCAATTTCCCTCATTTGGTGGAGGAAGTCGGGACGCTTCCTCATCTAAACATGGAGGAATTGGGAAACCAAGAAGGACACAAAAATCAGCAACCTCTCACTGCTTGGGCAACCAAGAAAACGTGCACTCTTTCCTTGGAAACATCTAAGAGTAAAAAAGAGGGAAACATCTAAAAATCTAGGAAAGAAGGAAACATCTCAATGTATTTGCTTTATCTAATAATGCATTTGATTTTCTAAAAATATCTTTTGTAATTACAAAATAAAAAAAATAAGGAAAATGATGGCATTGGTTATAAAATGCTCATCTCTTCCTCATAATAAAGACTGTGGTATTGTTTCCAGAGCTGTGTTATTCCAGTTTTTATGTCTATATTCTGTTCTGTGAGTCTCTGCATTAATTTTCAGATCTGCAAGTAGATCAAGAGAAAGATTATGTTAATGAATTAGTTGGAGATAAATACTAAGTGGGTTAAAGTAAAGCATAGTGGGAGAGAAAGGCATGATTTAAAAAAAAGAAGAGTATATTTTTAGAAAAATATAAAACAAAAAGGCCTAGGAAAAATGGTTGTTAGACCTTAAAGCAGGACCCTGCTAAAAATCTTCAAGGAAGAAAGCAGCAAGGAATCAATGAGGTTGTTGATTCTAGTGGCAAGTAGATCTTAACTCGTTGGGGAACTATTGGAGATAGTTCATGGTTGGTTGGAATATAATCTGGTCCTCAATAATTCCTAGAAATTAATTATGGTTAGATGAAATTATGTTTATGTTCAAAATTAGCTAAAGATGTTGTATGTTACAATAGACTCTAAATTTCATGTGTCAAATTCATTGCATGTGTTATAGTTTTTCATGCATGATATATAAAATTATCTTAGCAACAATTTCGATGAAATAGGTTGTGTTTGTAGGTTTTTATGAGCAAATGAACATGTCATAAATGACTTATATATATGTATGCATAGAGGAAATTAATTAAACTATATGGACGGCTGAAATAACTCATGTTAGATAAAATAATGAGTTATTGAAATTTAAATTCCTAACACACTAGAGTAAAATGGATGGAGATTAATTCCATGAATTTGAATTTGATTAAAATTACTGTGGGGGAGAAAAACAGTAATTTGCAAAGGAAATGACTGGTGATAAAAACCATGAGTTTCAATTTGATTGAAATTATTGTGGGAGAGAAAGAAAATAATTTTCAAACAACACTAGTGGGAGAGAAAGACTAGTGTAACTCCTAAATAAAATGCAACATGCACTTGATAGAGTTTTTCATATTATTTTGATGATTAAAGGGATAAGTGCTCCTTGCGTTTTTATGGAAGTATTATGATTTAATTATTATATTACATTTCCTAAATAATTGGTAATGAAAATTAATGGTTAATTTTCCAACAAAAGAATAACATTGAGGACGATGTTCTCTTTAAGGGGGGGATTTTGTAATATCCCCAACTTAAGCCACCATAGAAACTCTTGTAAAATGAGGGTTGTTAAATAATTAAGTATTGTTTATTCTTATATTGGTATCACATGAAGAATATCATTGTAATTCTTAATTATAAGAATACTGGAAGGATTGTTTCTAAATTATTTTATTTAGAATAATTTATATTATTCTATAGAAATAAATTATATTTCCAAGTTGGTATCTTTTACGAGTTCTAGAAATAAAGAGTAATAGCTTTGGAAACTATGGATAAGTGATATTTTTCTCATAAGGAAAATGCAAATCTACCTTTAAAAGAAAAGCATGATAGATTTATGGAGTGCTTTTGTAATTTAGGTAAAATCATATTTATGGAAGCTTTATGGAATTCTTTTATGATTTAGAAAAGCCAGAATGCTTTTATGACTTAGGAAAAGCTATTCTATTTTCTTAATTCTATTTATTGTAAGCCTATGAGAAAAATACGGGAAGGGAAGGAGAGAATAGATAGAGAATGGAGCCAAGGAAGATAAAGAAGGGATTTGAAGCATGCATTAAAATATAAGTAACTATGTTCTTTGAAAATTCTTTTGTTTGCATATGGGGCATGATCTTATAATAATTGAATTTAATTGCAAGGAAAAGTTCATATGGTGAAGAATAAAGATTATTTCTTGAGAAAAACTTTATATAGTTTTGTGGATAGAGGAATAAGTGTTTTATTCATTGAATTCTTAGAAGAATTCATGTGTTGTGAATTTATAAAAAAATTTCATGACTAAATAATTCTGTGAATTGCATGATTTATTGGGAAATAGGGTCAAACCTGGATATATATTTAAAAAGTGAATGAGGTTTTTGTACAAGAGGATGTTATGACCAAAATCCTTTTTCAAATTTTAAATATTTGCTTCCCATGTCTCGCAAACCATGTCCAAAATTGATGTAAAAAACAAGGAATTATTTATTATTTAAATCTGGAAAAATGAGCTCCAAAGATTCATTTGAATCTTCTAAACTATAATACCTGTCTAAAAAATTAGAGAGTTTATTTTGAATGAACCCATTAAAAACAAAAACCTCTTTGGGGTTTCAAAAAATCATTTCCATTTTGTTCTAAATTATGTCTAAATTTGATGAAAAAACAAGAAATTATTTAATATTTAAATATGGAAAAATGGGCTACAAAGGTTCATCTAAATCTTCACAACCGTGACACCTATGAAGAAAATGAGAGAGGTTATTTTTAAGAATTATGTTCCAAACAAAAACCTCTTTTGGTTTTTTTAAATTCATTTCCATATGTTCGTAATACGCGTCCAATGTGGATGGCTAAAACACGAAAAAAAAAGTAAAACATTGTGCTTCCATTTCATTTTTCAATGAGCTAAGAATAATTTTTTGTGTACATATAGACATAATAATTGTGTTGAAAATTATTTAAAAGGAATTATTTTATTTCTCTTAAGATATTACCAAGTATGTTTTGACGATGCATATGCATTAAAAGTTAAGAGAAATATTGGACCCTTGAAGAGAGTATGTGCTTAGGTGCACATGAATAATATATACTGTATTTTATCTACTAGAAATTATTATGTGATTTTACATGCATGAACATCTTGAGTGATGTAAAAAGATATAAATAACTTATGTGAGGGGCAGCTCATATAAAACCCTTTTCGTAAAAGGGAGTTTGTTGTGTTATTTGAGAATGATTTGTTATTCCTTGAAGAAATATTACAAATATCTCTAGTGTGCGAAATGATAAGAAAGTATTTCATGAATAATAGCTAGTGATTTAGCTATACGTTGGAAACATAATAATTAGGGTGTAAAAATTCTTGGAAAATAAATATATATATTTGTATGCAAGGAAGCAATTATTGTGTTAAAACTCTTCAAAAAGAATTGAAGGGAAAAATATGTTCTTGAATGCATTATTGGAATAGATTCTTGGAGAATAAAAATAGTAATGACATGATATACTATGTAATATTATTTAGAGAAACATATATGCTTGCATGCATGGGAAAAATATAGTTTTGGGTATTATATTTCTAGAGAAAAGGAAGACGCAATCACATATTTATTGTGTGAGTCTTCTTTTGGGAAAAATAATATGTATTTTGCTAACCTAAAGGGATTAGCTATGGTGTTAGCTTTATTTTGAAAATATTATGCATGGTTTTTGGGTTATGTCTTCTGGATGAGATGGAAATTTCCCTTTCCATGCATGAAAGAATAAGTGGTATGTGTTTGACCAATTGGAAAAGAAATGTGTTTAATTTTCCATGAAATATTTATTTAGTTTCTTTTGGAAAGAAATATATGTTTTACATGCAAGAAGAACAAGATATGTTATTGCATGCACAAAACTATAACTGGTATGTTAGCTTTGTTTAAAATATAGTTGGCGTTGTTATACATCATAACCATTATGAATAGCTCTTGGATGGAAAAGATGTTTCCGTAAAACAACATGCTTTCACATGAATAAGTATAACATCTAAGAAAAGAGAAATTTCTTATTGGGATAGTTAGCTTGCAATATTGTTATGCATTTGCATGCACAATATTATTATATAGTATGTTAGCTTTCCTTTGGAAATAATATGAAAGTGAATGCAAGATTTTGTTACTGTTTGTTGGAAAGATGATGCTTGATAGTGAATTATTTGTTACTAATGCATGTGAAATGATGTTAACAAAGGAAATTAATTTCAATGTGGTTATGTTTTATACATGCAGACAAATAGTGTTGAAGTGTCACAAATAGAGATTGATTATTGGTTTATTAATATTTTATATAATCATGATATCAAGTGTAATGACGATAGCAATCACAGGAAAGAAGGATGGCTTGAGAAAAGTATTTTCAAGTTTAACATTATGGAAGAGAAAGAGTTGTTTTCCATGCAGGTTTAGCAGTTCCAAGTGGATGATGACCCACTGAAGGAAACAATCTGACTACAAAGACAAAAATTGAGGGCTCATGGGTAAATTGTATCATGCTGATTGTAATATATTATAGCTAGTTATTTTTCACTTAAGATTATTTTTCTATGTAATATTTATGAAAATTCTCAAGGGATGGACTCCCTTATAACGATTGAGTGAGAGGTGAGAACCCTCACGAGAGTTTAATAATAAAATTAAACATTTACTGGTTTTCACCCTATAGGGTTTCCAGGGCATATTGGTGTTGATGTGATTGTTCATTGTGTCATTTTCATGATGTTAATTTCTTTCATAATTTTATGTTTATATTATCAATTAGGTGATTTACTAATTGATTTAAAATGATCATGTGATCGATGCATAGCTATAGAAGAAAATTTAAGTTAATATGCTACAACAAGGACAATTAATGGTTGTGTAACTCACTATGTTTTTAAATAAATATTTATCTAAGTGATGATGATGGTTATCCAAATGGTTAATGCAGAAATATAGAAAGTAATTTATAAGGTTACACATTCGTAAATGTTGAAAAAATTTCCTAACTCCATGCACTTTCCTGTGAGGTTATCGAGGTATGTTACAACATATAAATTCCAATTCAATTTTGTTCTAACTAATTCTACAAAAATTGGGAACTCTGTCCCATAAATCACAAAGTGTATAATCTCTCTGGAATTTATGGAGAGGTATCATAACAGAAATCCCCAAATTGGTTACTAAACTAACCTGAAAAGGAAAAGTCCAAAATTATGACTGAACATGAAACTACTATCAGAAATAGTCAAACCAAATAGGAGGTAGACAGTAGCTTCACAGAACAGAAAGAAATAAATTAATTCTGGAGAATGATTATAAATATAAATTTAAGTAAAATATTTTAGCATCAAAAGAGATAAGGAATCATTACCTTACTCACAAAAAGGGAAAATCCAATCTGTAATAACAAGAAAAAAGCTAAGTTATTACAAGAAATTATATTAGGAAGAACATAATCATGAATAAATTAAGTAAATCAAGAAATTCTTACCTTACAACCTCAGAGGAGCATCGAGAGAGATTGGACATGTAAGGAATGGTAGGATTCCTGTACAATTTAAGGATAATTAAAGGTATTATTCTATAAGTGCAATAAATTTAAATACAACTAACTAAATAAAATACCTAAGAACCAAAAGGTTGAAACAATGATAATTAGTTGAAAATCCATTGTAATTATAACATCTATAGGATTATTGATAAATAAGAATCATACAGAACTAAGGGAGTACTGTAAGTGAAATTGAGATCCTTTCTAAGCACAACATACATCTTCTTATCTCTAAAAACTCAAGTACTTTTTATAAATAATACATTTGTAACTTTTATGTATATTTATCAAGGAATGCGTTACATGGTTGAATCTCGTAGGATCTCATGAAGAAATTTTGAATCTCTCTTATAAAAAACTATCTCGCTCTATTCCCACAGGTACATCGCCATTATCATCTATCCTCTTTCAGTGCAAGTCTAATTCTAGAGTGAGCTCAATAGAAAAATATTCATCATCGTTGTGGGGGTTGTCATTTGTTGGATGCGGCGTTCTGCCCCTTCTGATTCTTCAAATTTGGAGATGTGTTACTTTGAAGAGTCGCTCATGAAGGTGAGCAAGAAAGATATATATAAGATCATAGAAGGATATAGCCATAGAAATATCATTGGTAGTGGTGCCTTAAGCACTCTGTACAAAGGGCATCTTGTTAATGGGATGATAGTGGCAATCAACAAGCTCAAAGTTGAATTAGAAGTAGATGCCAAAAGCTATTTTATGGAAGAGTGAAAGACACTAGGTAAAATTAGGCATCAGAACCTTGTGAAAATTATGGGTGTAATTTCCAATTGGAATTTCAAAATACTTATACTCCAATGCATCCCCAATGGTAATTTAGAAATGCATTTACACGGGAACTCTACTCAGCTCGACTGGGCGACAAGGCTCAGAATTTCTATGGGAATTTCAGAGGCATTGGTGTATTTAAATGAATAATGTGGAACCAGGGAGATTGTCCATTATGATATTAAGCCCAACAATATTATTCTTGATGAATAGTTAATCGATGAGGCCCATATCAATCGATGAGGCGCATATCAATGATTTTGGAATTGCACGGTTAATCAATCCACAACTTTGCGGAAAACACCTTCAACCATGCTGAGAGGCTGCATAGGTTACATGGAACCTAGTAATGCAAGCATATTTATTATTTGATAGTACATTTTCCAGAGATTTTATTGGAAAGACAAATCCTTCCTAAGATTGGCTTAATGAAAAACCTTTTCTTACTATCTCTATCAACTAACTACCTCACAGAAACAGTTCCAGCTTCATTTGGAAATCTGAGTAGCTTATTGTATCTTAACTTGGGCCAGAATCATTTAATTGGTACAATACCTGCAAGTTGGAAGGACATATAGAGTTTACATTTTTTATGCTTCAGAACATAACTAGTTGAGAGAGTTTCTTCCAGAATGGATCTGGAAATTCAAGGATTTTCATGTGTTGATTTTCTCCAATAATTTGTCTTATGGAGAGATTCCCACCTAAGTGTCTGAATTGCAAGATCTCTTGACTACACCAGATCCATCAGAGGTAGCCTCTTAGGACGAAACTCTATGGGAAAGTTTTGATTCATGTCTGCCAATGGTTTCACGAGCTTCGACAAGAGTAATTTTATGTTTTATGTTCAATTTCAAGGGCCATGAATATAATTTTCAACTTCAACTTCTTTATTTATCTGAGGGTTTCATTGAATTCTCAAACACTATGCTAAGAGGTAGAATTCCTTCACATTTTCGGTTGCTCAAAGGCCTCAGGAGTTTAAATATTTCCATCAATAAGTTGATTGGACACAGACACATAAAATATAGGGTCTAGACCAAAAAAATAAGTTAGAGACTACTACAAACAAAACATACAACTCGGATTCAAGAACTCGAAATAAAACAAGCTCAATTAATTTTCTTCTAAGGCATTAAAATATGGGGTTTTGATGAGCTAAACTCAATCATAAAATAGAACAGGATTCAACTTCATCATTTCTGGAAGTTAATTTTATAAATACACGAAGGGAAGGCTATCGATGAAGGAGAGAAGCATCTTGAGATTACTTCCCCTAAGGCCAATCACGCGTGCATCTACAGAGCTATGACTTCAACCAAATACCTTAAACTATACAAGGAGTAAAGCATCCATCTTCGAAATCCTGGAGAATGCCCACCACAGGTTCTACTTGTTCCTGCTCCTAAAAGAGAATTTTTTTTGCAGGCAGGAATAAAAATTATCAAAAAATTAAATATAGAATTGTTCACTTCCTTAGAAGTATTAAAATTGAATCGTCAACTAATGCCACAGCGAGGGTGAAAGGGAAGAATTTTTTGGAGGCGGGAATTGTTAATATAAAATTAAAAATATAAGTATAAATATAACTTAAATGTGAATTATATATATATATATATATATATATATATATATATATATATATATATATATATATATATAAAATTAAAAATTGATCATATAAATAAATAAGATATGAAGATGCATATAAATTATTTAATATGTAAAATTTATAAACATAATTAATTAGTAGTTATAGTTATTTATGTGGCTATTTTTAAATTAAAAGACTCAAAATTAAATTTAACTCATTTTTTCTTGTTTTAATATAGACATAAAAAGGTATTATAAAATTCCCTTTCTTAAGGTTTGATAGTTATTATTGTTTTTGGACTAATTTTCCACCTATCATAATGAGGCCAATTGTCAATATTTAGCTTTATGAGACTGTTGTATCTGCTAGAACACCACACAAATTTTTGGGCATATTCAAATTTTCGGTTCCCCCATTTTTCTCGTTCAACCCATTAGGTTTTTGGTGAGACTCTTAATCGATTAATCTCCTCTACCCCTTTCTGTCGAACTCTGATATTGTCCCCATTCGCACTATACATGTTGGCCCCAAACATCATGTGTTGCCTCATATGTTGACCTTATGAGTACATTAGGGTTTCTAAGGTGTGTCACTTTAGTGACATTCCAAGAGAATCCCATGACAATATAAATGTTGGCCCCACACATCATTTGTTGCCTCATAAGTTGACCTTATGAGTACATTAGGGTTTCGAAGGTGTATCACTTTAGTGACGTGCCAAGAGAATCCCATGACTTCAAAACTTATCTTTCCCTGGCATGTATCTCAACCAACAAGAGCACTGCATGTGGACAAGTAGAATTCCATTTTTGGCTCCGCATATGTTGACTATACTAGGGTTTGGGAGAAACCTTAATTTCGCAAGAAAGTGACCCCATTTTTGTTTTTAACCTACACCCCTAAGGGCATGGTCTCATTGACATCGCATGCCACCATGGTGAGATTTATTTCATAGCATGTCACCCTAGGCCCTTGATTGGTCCTATACCTCACCATGCACATTAGGTTTTGAGAGAGATATATATTTTCCCCGGCATCATTGAAAACTTAGTTGTTGGTGATTGAAGGTCCAACCCTGCCGTGAATTAATCCTTACTCTCGAGGGTTCCTATCATCTTCAACTTCTCATCTTATCTTAAACTGGATCACTCATATGCATCATGGTTTATAAGGTACCTCATATAGAATTAGTCCTCATTCCCTCTCATTTCAATAGGATTAGAAGAAATTTCTTAAAATTCAAGTCATAATATTTTACAAAACCAAATGAAAGTCTCTAACGTAATCATCACAAGATATACTTAAGTTGAGGATAACCTGATTACGCTCGCTGAAGTCCTTTCTTAATGCATGCCTAAAATTCTGTTATTTGGTTGTAATCACATATTTATATTGTGAATGTGAAACAACTTTGGATAGTGATACCCTAGAGCCATAAATGGACTTACTATTTGTATTAGTATTTGCATTGTTTTATGTTGTGGCTCATGCCTTCTTGTAATGTGGCATTACAGGACTTTTCTTAAACCACTAAGGGGGCACCATGAATTCAGAAGGAATAAATACACAACGGGATACATACCAGAGGGCTCTCAATCATATGTGTGTTTGGTCACTCCTTCTCATGAGGTTGGCATGAGTGCATATGGATAATCTAACCCATGTTTTTGCTAAAATAATCACCCCAAACGATGAAAGGAGCACTGCCCAGCTAGGCCTCACATGAAAATTTTGAAATCACCAAGACATTAGTCACTGAGAAAGAATTGGGTAAGGGTGAACATGTGAGACTATGAGAAACAAAACACTTTGTTCTTCCAGTCTTTTAATACGGTTGCAGAAGCAGTGACTAAAGCATAGGCAAATGCATCACTCGTTTATGTACCAATGCCATTTGTTGTTGGAACTATTTTGGAATCAATGGATGCCAAAATAAACTTGGTTTTCTACATTAAGGAGGTAATTCCCCTACATGGTATGGTACTTGTAAAGAAAAATTTAAACAATAAATTGAAGACTCGACTTATCGGGTTAAATTGTCAAGCCTAACGAGTGCAAAATTGATATTTAAATGGAGTCACCTTGCCTACATATTAAGAAGCATGAAATCCAGCAATATGGTGAGAGAGAACCACTTAGGAAGAAGGATTATTTAAATAATAAATCTTGGCTTCAGGGCTTGGCGAGTGTTTAATTAAAATGCTCATGTTTGGAGTTTTGGCTTTATTGGCTGAACATGTGAGGATAATAGAAATTGTATCCAAAGTTCCCATGTAAAGAACTATTTTTCAAAATGTTGGCGGTCACCACAACATGAATGCACACTCCAAAGTAGAGCATAAAAATCAAATGATAAAGAGAGTTAACGAGTTCTGATCATTATGAGAGGGAGAGAGAGGACGAGTTGCGCTTTTCTTTAGGGCGAAATGAACATTTATATACAAGACATATTCCATGTGAATATAGAATGTATGTATGTATATTATTAAAATCCCATAACAAGGAACTTTTAATGATGGAAATGTGTTATTAGGGTGCATGCGAAGCCACAAATCAACAAATACTTTAAGAAAAATGATCTTCTGGGGGTGGAAGTTGGCTTCCAAAAGGATTGCATAGGTGTTAGCACTAACGTCCACCTGGGTGAAACACAAGTCTCTTTGGAAGCTTATAATGCTCATAATGCTGAGGTATCCACAAGGATCGAGTGTTCACTGTTAAAAATCCTGGCAAGTTGCATTCCTTTGCTAATTTGGGTGTGAAAGTAGTGGCAGTGGAAGAAAATTATCATAATATATTGAGTCTATATATAACACGAGGCCCGTGAATGTTGTTGATAAGCCACTCATTAAGAGAAACGACAACAGATTGAAAACCTGGGATGATACTTTAACCACAAGGCTTTTCCCTCGAGTTCACATGGCCTTCAGTTATATATATATTTGTTATCTTCAACTAGTCGAGGAAGTCGAGGTAGGAGAAGTAGCGACCATCTCTCAAAATCACCAATATTCAGCATTGGATCTCACCATTTAAGAAGTCCCTTTGACAGTTTTCATCGGTAGCATCAGAATACGGTGACACGGGGAATCAAATTATTCCTCTTGTTGCTACGTCAACACCAAGATTGGGATGTCAGCCATTCCTCATAGTGTAAAGTATAATTTAGCTCATTGAGATGTTGGAGATTTTGAACACATAAGTTGCAAATGTGAGAAAACAAAACCTTTAAGCTTAATTCAATAATTTTTTTAGTGGTTTGAGTGGGTTATGAAAACACGAACAATAGTTATATTTGTAAACCCATATAAATTGTCTTTCAGATGAGGCATGTTCTACTACAGTAATGCCCATGATGCCTTCTGTTCTCCAATTGGGGGCAGGGTATACTCCATATTATAAGTTTTTTTTTTCAATTGCATTGGAAATATTATTGAGTTACTTGCTTTCAGATGTGTAACTAATCGAATACTACATTTATGTAAAAGGGAAGCAATTCATCTTCATTTTGATGCCTTAAGAACATTGAGTCTATCTCTGAAGGTGGTCATCAATGATCTATTGCATATTTGAAAAATGTTGCTTGCCTATGTGGATCAACCATCTCCAGCACCAGTCTCATTAGTGTTTCTATGATAGTACAAAAGGAAGTGATCTAGTCACTATTTCAGGAATTCTGAATTGGCCAAATGAATTTGGCACGAAAGGATGCCTCACACATTATAGTTGAAGCTATTCAAGACTCACATCGATGGAATTGAATTCATGGCCAATGCTATGGACCATTTGTTGAGTCACACCCTAAAGTAACACTTGGGAGGTGTGGCCTCTGGCCATTTACGACCAGTTGTTGAGTCGTAGCCTTAAGAAGCAGTGGTGTGTGACAGGGAGTGACAACGAGTTCTATGTATGCTAAGGAGGGAGTGACATGTTATGTTAGGTAGTGTTAAGGTATGCTAGTGTGTCATAGTGGCATGTGGCCAAGATGAGTGATGTTCCAAGGTGGTGTGCCAACACATGCTAGGAAGTGTTAGGGAGTCCTAGGGAGACATAAGGTAGCACTAGGTGAAAATAATGCATTGTTATGAAACTAGCTCAAAAAATAGAAGAGAAGAGAGATCAATGGCTTAGAAATAAGCCACTTTAAGGGGGAAACCTCCAACACATTACAAAAATGAAAAATTCTTGAATGATACGAATGAAAAAACCTCCTTCTATATATAGGGGTCCATGGGATCATAATATAATCCTAGCCGACCTAACAATAATAATGTAGGGGAACAATAATAACAATATGGGGGTTAGAGGGGCACAAAAATAACAATAAGGAGGCTACACTAATAAAAATAAGGTACTACACTAGTAATATGGGTACCTAACATGCCCCTCTCCTTCAAAAAAGTGTTTTCCTAAATGCTTGAGTAGCTATGGATGCTTCTGTATAAAATTCGCATCCTCCCATGTTGAATCTTCAGTGGGTAAGTTCTTCCACTTGATGAGATACTCTAAAATTGATCGATTTATTAGGTGTCGAGTTATTTTTTCCGTGACTATTTTAGGTTCCCGTATGATTTTTCCTTCCTCATCAAGTTCTGGAAATATTGTTTGAACTCGAATTTTGTCACCTATAACCTTTTTTAAGCATGAAACATGGAAAACTAGATGCACTCGTGAAGAAGAAGGAAGATCAATTTTTTATGCCATAGTACCAATCTTTTGCAACACCTTGTAAGGACCTTAGTATTTCGGCGATAATTTATTATCCTTCTTAGCTTGCTTGAGTGAAATTTGTTTGTATGGTTGTAACCGTAAAAATACCCAGTCTCCTACATCGAAACTTCTCTCACTGTGATGTTGATCTACCTATTGTTTGTGCCAAATTGAGGTTATCCTTTAAGAGTTGGAGAACTTTCTATTGATGTTCGATGTGATCTTCCACTGCTTGCACCTTAGAATTTTCTCTTAAATATGATGTGATGGACGGTGGATGATATCCATAAAGTGCCATAAATGGGGTCATTTTTACTGCAGTATGAGAGGAAATGTTATAGCACCATTCTGCCAGAGGTAACCACTTGACCCATTGTGTTTGTTTATTAGATAAAAGGCAACGAAGATATCCTTCCAAACATTTCTTCACTATCTCAATTTGACCATTAGATTGAGGATGATAAGATGAGGTATGAGCTATTTGAGTACCCAAACAAGAAAATAATTCTGTCCAAAAATTTCCAGTAAAAATGGGATCTCTGTTGCTTACCATAATCTTTGGGTTTCCATGTAACATTTGAATTGTTTCCATAAATGCATTAGAAACTGTACTTGATTTAAATGGATGAGATAATACACAAAACTGTGCATACTTGGTGAGTCTATCAACTACCACCATGATGACACTCTGTCCTTTGGAAATAGGTAAACCTATGATAAAATCCATTGAAATCTCCTTCCAACGTTGACTTATAATGGATAAAGGTTGTAGAAGACTGGGTCTTAATTGTCTCAACTTTATTTTTTTGGCAAACCAAACACTCTGCCACAAACTTTTTAATATCAGATTTAAGGCCATCCCAACAAGTTATTTCTTCACCCTGTGGTAAGTTTTTTAAAATCCTCGATGTCCTCCTAAAGGAGAAGTGTGCAATTCCAAAATAATATTTTGTTTTATTTAGGAATTCTTACAAAGATATAAGCGATATTTGTATCTTAAGGAGTCATTTTTCCAACTAAATTTATCAGATGTACTAGGATCTTGCTTCAACTTTTGAATGAGTATCCACACTTCTTCTTCCTTTCTCCATTCATATATTGCTTCTATTATCCAATATAGTTGGATAATAGAAATTTCACAAAGTAATGCTTCCACCTCTTCATCATTTTTTGAGAGTGCATCTGCAACAACATTAGCTTCCCTTTTTTGAAGATGATTTCAAAGTCATAACCCAACATCTTTGTGACCCATTTTTGCTGCTCCTCTGAAGATAGTCTTTGTTACAAAAAGTGTTTAATATTATCATGATCATTTTTTACCTTGATGTGCCTTCCCATTAGGTAAGGTCGCCATTTATTTATTTTTTGTGAACCTAGCTCAAAAAAGAGAAGAAAAGAGATATCAACACCTTATAAATAAGCCACTTCGAGGGGGCAACCTCCAATACATTACATGAATGAAAAATTCTTCAATGATTCAAATTACAAAACCTACTTTATATATATAGGAGTCCATGGGCCCACAATGTAATCCTAGTCGACCTAACAATAACAATTTAAGGGCACAATAATAACAATATGGGGGTTACAAGGGTACAATAATAACAATAATGGGGTTACAATATCAACAATAAGGGACTATACTAGTAATATAGGGACCTAACATGCCCCCCTCCTTCAAAAAAGTGTTGTCCTCAATGCTGGAGTAGCTTTGCGTGTATAAAATTCTCATCCTCCCATGTAGAATCTTCAGTGGGTAAGTTCTTCCACTTGATGAGATACTATGAAATTGATTGATTCCGTAGCTTTCGAGTTCTTGTTTCCGTCACCACTTCAGGTACCAATATGATTTTTCCTTCTTCATTAAGTTTTGGCAATATTGTTTAAACTGGAAGATTTTCACCTATAACCTTCTTTAAGCATGAAACATGGAAAATTTGACGCAGTCATGAAGAAGCAAGAAGCTCCAATTTGTATGCCATACTACCAATATTTCCCAACACCTTGTAAGGACCATAGTACTTTGGCGATAATTTATTATCCTTCTTAGCTTGCTTGAGGGACATTTGTTTGTATGGTTGTAGCCATAAAAGTACCCAGTCTCCTACATCAAAAATTCTCTCGCTGTCATGTTGATATGCCTGTTGTTTCATTTGATTTTGTGCCAAATTCAAGTTGTCCTTTAAGAGTTGGCGAACTTCTTGTTGATGCCTGATGTGATCTTCCACTGCTTGAACCTCTAAATTTTCGTTTAAATATGATGTCATGGATGGTGGATGATATCATTAAAGTGGCATAAATGGGTTCATTTTTGCTGCAGTATGGAAGGAAGTGGTATACCACCATTCAGCTAGAGGTAACCACTTGACC
This sequence comes from Pinus albicaulis, assembly GCA_034641835.2. NCBI lineage: Eukaryota > Viridiplantae > Streptophyta > Pinopsida > Pinales > Pinaceae > Pinus > Pinus albicaulis. The sequence goes on along the minus strand of CM076581.1, from coordinate 882,462,359 downwards.
CATTGTGTTTTTTTATCCGATACAAAAAAACGAAGATATCGTTCCAAAACTTTATTTAATATCTTAGTTTGACCATTAGATTGAGGATGATAAGATGACCTATGACCTAATTTAGTACCCAAACAAGAAAATAACTCCGTCCAAAAATTTCTAGTAAAAATGGGATCTCTGTTGCTCACAATAACCCTTGGGTTTCCATGTAGCTTTTGAATTGTGTCCATAAATGTAGTAGTAATTGTAATTTCTTTAAATGGATGAGATAATGCACAAAAGTGTGCATACTTGGTAAGTCTATCAAATACCACCATGATGACACTCTTTCCTTCGAACTTAGGTAAACCTGTGATAAAATCCATTGAAATCTCCTCCCAACATTTACTTGGAATGGATAAATGTTGTAGAAGACCCCGGGGTGTTAATTGTCTGAACTTTATTCTGCTGGAAAACCAAAAATTCCACCATACACTTTTGAATATTAGATTTAAGGCCATCCCATAAAAAATTCTTTCTTCACCCTGTGGTAAGTTTTTAAAAATCCTGAGCATCCTCCTAAAGGAGAAGTGCGAAATTCCAAAACAATATTTTGTTTTAGTTGGGAGTTCTTACGAAGATATAAGTGATCTTTGTAACATAAGGAATCATTTTTCCAACTAAATGCATCATATGTACTAGGATCTTGCTACAACTCTTGAATGAGTGTCCACACTTATTTGTCCTTCTTCCATTCATCTCTTTCTTAAGTTATCCAATATGATTGGATAATAGAAAGGGCACAAAGCAATACTTCCACCTCTTCATTCTTTCCTGAGAGTGTATCTGCAACAACATTTAGCTTCCATTTTTTGTATATTATTTCAAAGTCATAACCTAGCATATTTGTGACCCATTTTTGCTGCTCTTCTGAAGATATTCTTTGTTCCAAAAAGTGTCTAAGACTATCATGATCAGTTTTTACCTTGAATTTTCTTCCCATTAGGTAGGTTCTCCATTTCTTTAGTGCATGCAATATTTCTAACATTTCCTTCTCATAAATAGGTTTATCTAAATACTTTCCTTTGATTCAACGACTTTCAAAAGTAACAGGTCTTCCATCTTGCATTAAAACAACACCAATTCCTTTTCATGAGGCATCACAATCCACAATAAATGTTTTTGTGAAGTCTAGCGTAGCTAAGACTGGTGCTAGGCCCATTGCCTCTTTAAGATGTTCAAAGGCCTTAATTGCTTCAGGAGTCCATGAAAATGCATCTTTCTTCAATAATGTTGTTAGAGGTGTTGCTATTCTCCCATAATTCTTAACAAACTTTCGATAATACCCTGTTAATCCGAGAAATCCTCGCAACTGCTTTATGGTTGTGGGGACTTTCCTTCCTTAATGGCTTTAATTTTTTTAGGGTCTACCTTAACACCCTCGTGAGATACAATATGACCTAGGTATTCCACCTCTTGTAATCCAAAGAAACATTGGGATGTTTTTTCATATAACTGTTTCTCCTGCAATAGTTTGAGCACCCTATCAACATGTTGAACATGATCTTTCCAAGACCCATTGTAGATTACTATATCATAAAAAAATACTAGCACAAATTTTCTAAGGAAGGGTTTGAAAATGGAATTCATCAACTCTTGAAATGCAGAAGGTGCATTGGTAAGGCCAAAAGGCATGCCAAAAATTCATAATGACCCTCATGAGTTCAAAATGCTATTTTCAGAATATCTTCAGTCTTCATTCTAATTTGATGGTACCCTTAATGAAGATCCAATTTGGTAAAATAAATTGTGCCATGTAATTCATCCAATAATTCATCAATCACATGAATGGGAAATTTATCTTTAATGCTGAGTTTATTAAGCTCCCTATAATCCAAACACATGCGGCATGATCCATCCTTCTTGTGTACCAATACTACAGGAGATGAGAAAGAACTTTGACTAGGTTGAATTATACCCGCCTCTAACATTTTTGCAATCATAAGTTCAATTTCACTCTTTTGGACATAAAGATATCTATAAGGCTTGATGTTTGGAGGAACACTTACTGGAATCAAATGAATAGCATGATCATGATCATGAATAGGTGGGATTCCTTCTGGAGTTTCAAAAACCTTGGAATGATTTTCCAAGACTTTATGGAGATCTGCAGAAATTGATGATTTTGATGTTGGAACTTATAGTCAGCATAATTGTGCAATTATGCCTCATTGTTCTTTATTTAGAAGCTTTGTCATGACATTAGAGATTATTATATTTCTCGGCTTCCCTGCAATACCCCATAATTCAACTTCCTTTCCTTCTAAAAAAAATTTCAAGAAAAGTTCTCGAAAATTAAAAGCTATCGTCCCCAAATATTGTAACCATTGTACTCCTAGTACAACATCAACACCTCCCATAGGAATGGAAAGCATTGGAATATTCAATACATATTCCCCCACGGTTAGCTTCATATTATGGAATTTTCCAGATAAATGTATAGTTCCTCCATTCGCAACCATCAGTTGACATTTTGGTGCTGGGTATAGGAAACAATTCAATTCCTTGGCTACCTTACAATGAATAAAATTATGGGTACTATTTGAATCAATCAACACTATTACCTTTTTCTTTTTGATATGTCCTTCTATCTTGAGAACTTGAGGAGTGGTAATTCCTACCATTGCATTACACAATATGGTCGGACTCATTTCTTCCTCTTATTGGGTTGGTTCCTGGTGTATATACTCTTCTTGTTCATTTTCTTCTTCCTCTTCACAATCTATGTAAAATAATTTCTTTTCAGCACACTTATGAACTTTAGTGTATTTTCTATCACAACTGTAGCAAAGCCCTTTTGCTGTTTTTTCTTCCAATTGTTGTGGTGTCAACCTTGTATATTGTGGAAATATAGGAGTAGAAACACTTCCCTCTTTATATACGTGAGTCGTACGCTTCCTTGTCACCATAATTTTACATTCAATTTGTCTTGCCAACCTGAATGCCTTCTCCAATGAATCAGGTTCCAAAATTCAAACTTCATGTTGAATGTTATCCTTTAAAGTACCTATGACGAGATCAATCGTGTGTTACTCTGGAATATCAGTTACCCTTATATTCAATTTTTGGAAGTCCTCAATGTGCTCCCCCATTAAACCCTTTTGTTTGAGATTTACCAATTAGCTAAAGAAGGTGTTGCTCTTTGTATCCTCATAATATGCTATCATTTCCTCCATAAAAATTGACCAAGTGGCAATTTTTTTACGGGAGCAAAGCCACAGATACCATACAAATGTATTTTGTTCTAAATGTAAATTTGCAATGTGTACCTTTTGTGTGTTTTGCACATTATGGAGATCAAAATATTGCTCCATCTGTAGCATCCATGTTACAGGATCCTTTCCATAAAACTTCCTCATATCCATTTTTTGAATATGGTGGTTCTTCCTGCCAACATTAGATTTTATGAAATCGCGATTAAAATTTATTTTGTTCTCATCATGAGTTTCCTCTACTATCTTTTCACCATTAGAAAACATTTCTTGTATCAAATTTGTTAAACATTCCATGTCTGCTTTTAGATCATTATTCATGTTTTCCATTTTCTCATCGATCTTAGCTTCCATGTCATCCATATTAGATCCCATGCCAGCTTCCATGCCATCTGTCTTAGATTCCATGCCATCTATCTTAGATTCCATGCCATTCTTCAAACCATCCATCTTAGTTTCCATGCCTTTCTTCAAAACTTCCATGTCATTTTTTGTTTCTCTTTGCGAGAGAAAAATTTGTTGCACTTGCTCTTGTAATTTCGATATGTCATGTTGCCATTCTTCTTCTTCGTGAGTCATAGTAGAGCTTTCTAAAGGCTTAATTAGTGTTGAATTACTTTTAGGGGCCATTTTAGAATCCAATACTATTATCTATTCTAAAATATGCCTTTGGAATCAATTCAACTTGATTCTTCAAACAAGACTTATGCAATTCAGAAAAAAAAATACACACCTTTTACTTTCTTTTGAGGAGCTCGATATTGAAATTGAATAATATCTATAATTGCATATCCTCAATATCTAAAATTCAGCCCTGTAGTAGCCCTTTGAAGCTTCTTTCAAATGCCATAGGTCTTATCTTATTTTGATTCTTCAAGGAAAATTTATGTCCAATCTCCAACAATCACACAATTTTGGACTAGTTCATTAGAGCGAAATTGTACGACTTAGCACGTGCCGCTGTTTCCTCCTTTGGCTCTGAAATTGATAGACCGAAAACTAAAGTCCGTGTGCTTGTTTCCACTTTTCACATAATTCCAAACCGATGCTCAGAGATATATTTATGAATATTTTCCCACGATCACCTCTTTGAGATGAAATTTAGAAACCTCAAAAATCCCTAACTTCCACAAATCATATCTCCGAAAATATTGCGAACCAATATTTGAAATTTTGCGACGATGTTCCTTGAGATTGTGGCTTTGGACTCTAAGAATTTCATCATCTTAAACTTCGTATAAAAAAAGCTATTATGAAAATACCACGATGAATTTTTTAGGTTAAATTCAAGAGCCTGCAAAATTACCTAACTTGCGTAGATCATATCAACGAAAATATCATGAACCAAGCTCTAAAATTGTGTGATGATATTCCTCATTATTTTTTCTTCGCACTCTAAACATTTGAGATTCTTAACCTTCACAGAAAAATATTTATAGCGAAAATTCAACGATGACCTGTTTGGAGCAGCGAAACCCTAGAATCTCAATGCTCTGATACCAAATGTTGTGAAACTAGCTCAAAAAAGAAAATAAAAGAGATATTAACACCTTATAAATAAGCCACTTCGAGGGGGAAACCTCCAATAAATTACATGAATGAACAATTCTTCGATGATTCAAATTACAAAACCTACTCTCTATATATAGGATTCCATGGGGCCACAATGTAATCCTTGCCGACCTAAAAATAATAATTTAAGGGAACAATAATAACAATATGGGGGTTAGAAGGGTACAATAATAACAATAATGGGGTTACACTAACAACAATAAGGGACTATACTAGTAATATAGGGACCTAACATGGCCCTCTTCTTCAAAAAAGTGTTGTAATATAGGGACCTAATATTACTGCATGTAGTATTGCCAACATTTACCTCTCATAAATAGCTTTATGTAAATACTTTCCTTTGGTTGGATGTCTTTAGAAAGAAATGGGTTTTCCTTCTTGCATTAACATAGAACCAATTTCATTTCCTGAGGCATCACATTCCACAATAAAGGTTTTTGTGAAGTCTAGCGTAGCTAATACTGGTGCTAGGAACATTGCCTCTTTAAGATGTTCAAAGGCATTAGTTGCTTTAGGAGTCCACAAAAATGCATCATTCTTCAATAATGTTCTTAGAGGTATTGCTATTCTCCCATAATTCTTAAGAAACTTGCGACAATGCCCTGTTAACCTGAGAAATCATTGAAACTTCTTTATGGTTGTGGGGGCTTTCCATTCTTTAATGGATTTAATTTTTCTTGGGTCTACCTTAACACCCACATATTCCACCTCTTGTACTCCATAGAATAATTTGGATGTTTTGCATTTATTTGTTTCTCCTCCAATAGTTTGAGCACCCTGTCAACATCTTGAACATGATGCTTCCAAGACTTGTTGTAGATTACTATGTCATCAAAAAATACTAGAACAAATTTTATAAGGAAGGGTTTCAAAATGGAATTCATCAACCCTTGAAATGTAGAAGGTGCATTGGTAAGGCCAGAAGGCATGACCAAAAATTCGTAATGATCCTCATGAGTTCGAAATGTTGTTTTCGAAATATCTTTTGTCTTCATCCTAATTTGATGATATCTTGAACAAATATCCAGCTTAGTAAAATAAATATCTCCATTTAATTCATCCAATAATTCATCAATCACGGGAATGGGAAATTTATCTTTAATAGTGAGCTTATTGAGCTCCCTATAATCTGGACACATGCGCCATGATCAATCCTTCTTATGCACCAATACTATTGGAGCAGAGAAAGAACTTTAACTAGGTTGAATTATACCATCTTCTAACATTTCTACAATCATACTTTCAATTTCGCTCTTTTGGACGTAAGGATATCTGTAAGGCCTAATTTTTGGAGGAACACTACTTGGAATCATATGAATAACATGATTATGATCAAGAATAGGTGGGAGTCCTTTGGGAGTGTTGTGTAACCAGCTCCAAAAATATAAGAAAATAGATATCAACGCCTTACATATAAGCCACTTCGAGGGGACAACCTCCAATACATTACATAAATGAACAATTCTTCGATGATACATTTTACAAAACCTCCTTTCTATATATAGGAGTCCATGTGGCCATAATGTAATCCTAGTGGGCCACAATGTAATCCTAGCCGACCTAACAATAATAATTTAAGGGCACAATAATAAAAAAATGGGGGTTACAAGGGTACAATAATAACAATAAGGGGGTTACACTAATAACAATAAGGGACTATCCTAGTAATATAGGGACCTAACATGCCCCTCTCCTTCAAAAAAATGTTGTCCTCAATGCTTGAGTAGCTCTGGGTGCTTCTGTATAAAATTCTCATCCTCCCATTTAGAATCTTCAGTGGGTAAGTTCTTCCAGTCGATGAGATACTCTGAAATTCATCAATTCCGTAGCTGTCGAGTTCTTGTTTTTGTAACCGCTTTAGGTTCCAATATGATTTTTCCTTCCTCATCAAGTTCTGGCAATATTGTTTGAACTGGAAGATTTTCACCTATAACCTTCTTTAAGCATGAAACATGGAAAACTGGATGCACTCACGAAGAAGCAGGAAGCTCCAATTTGTATGCCATCATACCAATATTTTGCAACACCTTGTAATGACCATATTACTTTGGTGATAATTTATTATCCTTCTTAGCTCGCTTGAGGGACATTTTTTTGTATGGTTTTAGCCGTAAAAATACCCAATCTCCTACATCAAAACCCTTGCCGCTGCGATGTTGATCTGCCTGTTGTTTCATTTGAATTTTGTGCCAAATTCAGGTTATCCTTTAAGAGTTGGAGAACTTCTTGTTGATGCTCGATGCAATATTCCGCTGCTTGAACCTTCAAATTTTCCCTTAAATATGATGTGATGGATGGTGGATGATATCCATAAAGTGCCATAAATAGGGTCATTTTTGTTGTAGTATGGAAGGAAGTGTTATACCACCATTTACCGAGAGGGAACCACTTGACCCACTGTGTTTGTTTATCAAATACAAAACAACAAAGATATCCTTCCAAAAATTTATTTACTATCTCAGTTTGACCTTCAGATTGAGGATGATAAGATGAGCTATGAGCTAATTGAGTACCCAAACAAGAAAATAACTCCGTCCAAAAATTTCCAGTAAAAATGGGATCGATGTCGCTCACAATAACCCTTGGGCTTCCATGTAGCTTTTGAATTCTGTTCATAAATGTAGTAGCAACTGTAATTTCTTTAAATGGATGAGATAATGCACAAAAGTGTGCATACATGGTAAGTCTATCAACTACCACCATGATGACACTCTTTCCTTCAGACTTAGGTAAACCTGTGATAAAATCCATTGAAATCTCCTCCCAACGTTGACTTGGAATGGATAAAGGTTTTAGAAGTCCCGGGGTCTTAATTTTCTCAACTTTATTCTGCTGGAAAACCAAACATTCTGCCACAAACTTTTGAATATCAGATTTAAGGCCATCCCAAAGAAATTCTTTCTTCACCCTGTGGTAAGTTTTTAAAAATCCTGAGTGTCCTCCTAAAGGATAAGTGTACAATTCCATAAGAATCTTTTGTTTTAGTTGGGAATTCTTACAAAGTTATGAGCGATCTTTGTACCATAAGGAATCATTTTTCCAACTAAATGTATCAGATGTACTAGGATCTTGTTGCAACTTTTCAATGAGTGTCCAGACATATTTATCCTTCTTCCATTCATCTGTTGCTTTGGTTATCTAATCTGGTTGGATAAGATAAATGGAACAAAGCAATGCTTCCACCTCTTCATTATTTCTTGAGAGTGCATCTGCAACAACATTAAGCTTTCCTTACACATGAACGGAGGAGCGAATGAGGGTTTCGAGGAGCGAATGAGGGTTTCGAGGGTTTGAAGGAAACAAAACAGGATTGTAGAGATCCAGAGGCGGGCACCCACCAGCCGCCAAGTCTGATAGAAGGTATATGTCTGCGCCCTCGGGAGGAGGGTCGCAGCCCTCCTACCGTAACATAACCACTGGGGATACAGTGCAGCGGACATCGCAAGCGGGTTCAGCACAGCAAAATTCGGGACCTGTCTTAGGAGCCGAATGGCAGGCAAAACAGAAAGGCCAATGCTTGCCAAGAGCGGTGAAAAAGCCAAGATTTGTCATTCCAGCGGCGAAATTGACGGAGTATCGAGGTTATATGAAAAATCATGCCTTAATATGTAAGTTTATAGGCGTATGGCCTTCTGAAAAGGAACTAATGAAATGGATACAGATAAAATGGCAGCCCAAAGGGCATATTGATTTGAAACTAGGAGCTAAAGGTTTTTTTACAGTAATTTTTTCAAATTTACAGGATAAAGAACGCATTTTTGAGGGAGGACCCTATTTTTTTAGTAATGCAGGGCTATTTCTTAGACAATGGGAGGAATGCTACAACCCCGACCAAGAGCAGTTCGTCGCTGCTCCTGTTTGGGTACGGCTGTTTGGGGTTCCAATGGATTTTTGGGACCCAGAAATTTTGGAAGGAATAGGAAATTCTTTGGGCTCTTTTGTTAAAATAGCAGATGCTACAGCTAGAGGTCGTTATACATCCTTTGCGAGAATTTGTGTGTATATGAATATTTCAGAGCCCTTACCAGAGATGATAGAACTGGAGTACGAGGGTAAAGTTCAGATGCAGCTACTGGATTATGAACACATACCCTTTAGATGCCGCCGATGCCATGAGTATGGGCATCTATATAAGTCTTGCCCTTTAAATGCGGCTGAGCAACAGAAAATAAGTACCAAGGATCCAGAAAAACCACCCCGACAGGAAGATGAGGGTTTTGTGCAGGTGCAGTCAAGGAGAAGACGCAGAGGGCAAACAGTGTCAGGGCCTATAATAAAACAACAACCCTCTGGATTGACTGCAACAGGAAATCGCTATGAAGCATTGCAAGAGGAAGGAGAACCGTCAGGGGCCGAGATAATAGTGGAGATCCCAGTGGAAGGTAATGTGGAGGCAGGCTCAAAACAGCAATCGTCAAAAAGGAAAGCAGGGAAGGAAATGGAAGATAATCACCAACAGGAAAATACCCCAATGGAGGTGGAACATTCTAAAGAGGACTTAAGCGCAGAGGAGAAATTACTAAAAATATTGCTATTTGAGTGGAGGAACCTCGATGACCGCTTTATCCCGACGGATCAGAAGAAATTGTACAAAGATACCTTTGAACATTACCTAACAACTCAGGCTCAGCAAGAGGCTCTAGAACGGGACCAGGCCGGCGGCAAGAAAGTACTGACCTCATCTAAACCAGCGAAGAAGAGAGGAAGACCGACTATCAAAGACTCCATACAGTTAGTAGGAGAAATGCTGATCAACACCGGAAAGATTATACCGTTAACAACGATATTTCAACAACTACCCAAAAATTTCTAATGAAGGTGCTCTCCTGGAATATAAGGGGCCTGAATAGCAAAGGCAAACAGCGTCATTTGAAAGACAAACTGCAGACGGAAAAACCCCAGATTATGTTAGTACAAGAAACCAAAGTTACAAGGCAAAAGCTCCAAACAATAATACAATCTTTTAAGCTGTCATATGCGGTGATGGCGATAGAATCAGTGGGCGCTTCGGGAGGACTGGCCATAATTTGGAATGAAGCGGAAGTTATAGCAGAAGGATGGATGGGAGTCCCCAGAATCTTAACAGCGACATTCAGACAGATGGGAGCTGAGGATAGAATCCTTATTTCGGTTGTTTACGGGCCTTCAATTCCAGGTGAGCGAGCGGCATTCCTACAGGATATAAGAAAGGTGAGTACTCTACATAATGAAAGATATGGGCTTTTAGGAGGAGATTTTAACATGATTTTAAACCTATCGGAAAAGAAAGGCAGACTAAGAAGGGAGGAACCAGAAATGGCTCTATTCCAAGAGGTTATATAGGATCTGAGCCTGGTAGATGTACCAACAGTCAATGGAAGATATACGTGGAATGATCGAAGAGGAGAAAGGTACCAGATTGCATCCAGGCTTGATCGATTTTTAGTAACAGAGGCACTGGCGAGCCTAGACATTCATTATGAGGCGGCAATCCTTCCTACTCTGGGCTCCGACCATTGGCCAATCAGGCTGGAGATAGATGTGAAAGCGAGCAGAAAAAACCAGCCTTTCAGATTCGAACTCTTTTGGCTTAGAGACCCAGGTATTATGGAAAAAGTGAAAAATTGGTGGTATGCAAACCCAATCCACGGCCATAATAAAATGCATTCTTTTCAGTTGCGACTGAAGCAATTAAAAAAGGAAATCAAACGTTGGAATCAAATAGAATTCGGAAATATTCATCAAGATCAAATAAGGCTGAAAGAAAAAATGAAGGAAATCCAGCAGAGGATAATCCTACATGGGCGCACAGAAGAGCTGGTGGTGGAATAAGGTCAAACTCTTAGCCAACAGGAGGAACGAAGAAAACAGGAGGAGATTTTATGGAAACAGAAATCTCGAGTACAATGGCTTAAAGAAGGGGACCGTAACACAAAATTCTTTCATAGAGCAATGATACAGAGGCGTCAATCAAACAGAATTTTCTCCATAAAAGCAGCAAATGGAGAGCGGCTAATTAAACATGAAGATATTGAAAAGGAAATGACTAGCCATTTTCAGAATCTGCTGACAGAGCCTAGTCCCAACCGTCAAGAAGCCATTCAGAAGATTACTAATCATATTCCCCAAATGATCACCAGAGAACAAAACCTGGCTTTATTACGAGCAGTAACGCTAAAATAGGTAGAAGAGGTGGTCTCACAATTACCCATAAATAAAGCCCCAGGCCCTGATGGTTTTACCACTGAATTCTTCAAAGCAGCATGGTCTTTCATTGGACAAGATATTTTGGAGGTGGTAGAAGAATCCCGAATTGAAAAAAAAATGTCTCCAGCGCTGAATGCTACGTTCTTGACTCTTATCCCCAAAAAACAGCATGCTGATACCCCAGAAGTCTTCCGTCCGATAGCCCTCTGCAATGTCATCTATAAAATCCTCTCTACAATTATGGTTAACTGTTTAAAACCTTTGCTGACGAAGATCATTTCCCCAGAACAAATAGGATTTGTTAAAGGAAGACAAATCCTGGATGGAATAGTGGTTGCGCAGGAAGCAATACATACACTCAAGAAAGACAAAAAGAGAGGTCTGCTAATAAAATTGGATCTTTCCAAAGCGTATGATCGCATAAGCTGGCAATACTTGACAGAGGTGCTGAAAGCGATCGGGTTTGATGAACGATGGATCCATTGGGTGCATTCATTTATATCTTCACCGACCTTCTCCATACTCTTGAATGGAAGCCCTTCAACACCGTTCAACAGCTCGCGTGGGCTTAGACAAGGGGATCCCCTATCACCTTTCCTCTTCATCATAGCAGCCGAGGGTCTGGGCCGATTAATCAAAGCTCATGTAGCAGAACGCAAGATTGAAGGCCTGAAATTATGGGGACCTCATCTGTCCTTGACACACCAACAATTCGTAGATGATATTTTACTATTCTGCATGGCCTCACTGAAAGAGTGTAAGAGCATCCTAGCAATTTTGGAGATGTTCATGCAAGCCTCGGGCACAGAAATCAGTAAGGACAAGTCGAACGTGTATTTCTTCAATTGCCCTGTTCTGATGCAGCATCATCTGACCAGGGCTTTAGGCTTCCAGCAAGGATCCTTTCCGCTTAAATATCTTGGTATGTTCCTAAACCCTGGCCCTACGCGGATAGCTGATTGGAAGGATATTGTAGTCAGAGTGGAGAAAAGAATTCAAAATTGGGCGTTTAGAACACTGAATGCGCTAGGCCGTCTTATTCTCTTAAAATCGGTGCTGCAAGCACTGCCTATTTACCAGCTATCTGGAAAATCTTGTCCAAAAGGGATATGTGAACAGTTGGTTAACATATTCAAAAGGTTTTTATGGCAGGGGAGTCAAGCAAATAGAAAGTGGGCCCTACTATCTTGGGAGAAACTGATTAAATCTAAGGCAGCAGGAGGTTTGGGATTGAGAGACCCTTTTAGCCTAAATAATATACTGGGGGAAAAACTTTGGTGGCGCTGGCTCATAGGAGGGCAGGACTTCTGGAAGAGAATATGGCTAGTTAAGTATGATATGCCAGAAACAGTAGCAAGTCGAATGAAAATCGATAGAACTCCAAAAGGGTCATCTATATGGAATCTAGCAGCGATGAACAGATTTTTAATTCGGAATCATAGTTTCTGGGAAGTTAGGGAAGGAAATACAACGCTTTTCTGGGAAGATTCTTGGCAACAAAGGGACAAATTATTCAGTAGACTTTAATTAGGGGAAATTTTCTTATTTACCAATACACCAAATAACAGATTAGTGAAGCAATATTGGTGCAATACTAGTGATGGTATGTGGAGGAAGTGGAAAGACAAACATGGGTGGTCGGAACCGCCTGAAACAGAACAATGGAATAATTTGGCAAAAGAGCTAAATACTCGTAAACTCAGAATTACCTCAGATCCGGACATTCTGAGATGGGGACATCAAACAAGAGGCCTATTCACTATCAAGGAGGGATATTATATCCACACTCAACAAGGAACAGGAAATGGGAGACCAATTTGGAAAAGGATTTGGGAAATGAGGCATTGGCCAAAGATCACATATTTCATTTGGTTGGTAACCCATCGGCGAATATTAACCTGGGAAAATCTTCAAAAACGAGGTATGGTAGGGCCATCATGCTGTCCCTTTTGTCGAAAAGAAGAAGAAACCATAGATCATCTGCTCGGTTACTGTACCAAAGTTCAGTCGCTGTGGGAGAATCTAACACATCTATTTAGGCAGCAGATAATCAACAATGAAACTGTGACTGGAATTATAGAAAACTGGGGAAAAGGCAAATTCAATTGTCAAGTCATCAATAGAGCGTGGACCTTGGCACTAGGATTCTTACTGTGGAATATCTGGAAGGAAAGAAATCAGAGGGTCTTTCAGAATTTGGAACAACCAATGATTAATATATGGCAGCGTTCCATAGAAAACATCCGGGAAACCATCTTAACGGAAAAATGGACGGATGAAGATTGGAAAGAAGTTGGGATTGAAGCCATTATATTGGAACAATTGAATCTAAAACCTCCGATGCTTAGCCAAGGGCTTTGGAAATTCCGACCTCCCAGTCAAGCAGTAGAAGAACAATGGCGCCCACCCCAACCCGGTTTTTTGAAACTCAATTATGATGGTGCTTCCAAAGGGAATCCGGGCCAAGCAGGATCAGGAGGGATCTTCAGAAACTCACAAGGGAATGTCTGCAGATTCTATGCTCTAGATTTAGGACATGCAACAAATAATGAAGCTAAATTAATGGCGGTCAAACAAGGCATGCAGATAGCAATCCGTGAACAATATCAGAGGATCATCGTTGAAGGCGACTCAGCTATGGTTACAGGGATCCTTCGAAAACTCCAACAAGGAACCCAATGGGAGAAAATTTCCCAAAGTTGGCGAACAGCAGCTCTTATAGAGGAATTGAGCCAATTGGTAAAACGCATAAAATATCTTATCCCTCACCATATCAAAAGGAAAGGAAATTCAGCAGCAGATTATTTAGCAAACTGGGGATGTCAGAATGCTGGGAGACACATAGAGGGACGCCCAAATGACCTCATATGGACTGTGGAATTTCAATCGCTCCAGTTGATAGTGGAAAAAGATCTCCAACCCCCCGATCGGGGTGTACACTTGCCATCATGACAAGGGGAGGCGGCAACTTGGCAAGCGCTCCTGTCAATTATAATTATTATCATTTAAACATGGTCTGTCAGACCAGCGAAGTGGAGTGTGTGAGCGCCGACAAAGGATCGTTGGCGCATGATGGCCAGGGTGTCTGTCAGACCAGCGGAAAAGCAGGTGAGAAAGCGGTAAGTCTTTTAACTTTGCCTTCTCTGTCTTGCATGCATTATCTCTTGCATGCGAAAGATTGGAGGAAGCAGATAAGGAGAGCTACAGCCCTGCAACCCGGTTATAGCGAGACTGTGTACGGGTATGTCTTTACAATAACCTCTGCGCTTATGATGTTATTTACAGCAGCTATGGTTTACAGTGAAGATGATAGTTTAGAAATGCTGTCGTTTTTGTTGTTTATTAACCGTCTGGAACCAGAACTAAACCCGGTCCCTCCGTGTTTCCGCGACCCTTGTTACTCTCAAATACCTGATGCATACTCTGTGCGCTGGTATGGGAGTAAAAATCTTAGTTCTATGTCTAACCACCGAGATAGCCAGGTTCTTATAGGGCGTGACGTCCCAAATCGAAACCTCCTCCTATCCGTTTCTGGGAATAGTAATGGTAATACGAGGAGTCAAAGCAGTAATAGTAGCTTATGCTCCCTCAGTCAGAGCCAAGGCTTATCCTATTTAACTGTAGTGGAACTCAGCCATCCTGTGTTAACTTCTTGTATGGACGCAGTAGATCCAAATTATATGAATGTTATAGGTTATGATTTGCAGGGGATGACAGAGTCTGTATGGCCAGAGCCCGCACAGGGTCTGAGCTTGTCTAACCAAAGCTCGTGTTATACTGAAGATAATTTCCAGAGTCCTACCACCTCCCCTAGTAGTCGTAATCCCATTCGTAAGAGGTTGGCAGAATCTCCGCCTCATCTGATGTCCCAGAATTATAAAAATGATATGAAACAGAGGGGTTTAGCCAACTCTGTCAAACAAATATCCAAGGGCACCGTAAGGTGCATGTAGTGTTTTAAAACCTTTTCTCATTTGGTTTACTTCTGTATGCCAGTGTTAGTTAATAATCTCCACTTAGATATGGGAAAGCGACACCATAGAACAGCCACGGATAAGGGAAAGCAGCATGCTCAGACAGAACCTGCTCCGAAGAAAAGGGGGCGGAAAACATATTTGGAACACCTAGAAACACTGGCAGTAAATTATGTTATGAGCAATCCTTCGGCAGTCAGAAATGATATCCGTGGATGGGAACAAGAAATTCAGCAGGAACCAGAGGATATGGAGATAGAGGCAGAGATCCTCAATTTTTAAACAGATCCAGGTCATACAAGGGGCAGATTTACTTTATTTAACCAAACAGTTCATACATATTGGATATTAAAATGTCTGATAGCAAAGGCAATCCAGAGTGCCCATACAGTTCAGGTAAAGACAGAAACAATGCAGCCAGACCTACGAACCCAGGCCCAACTCTTGGAGATTCAGGACAATCAGCAGCACCTGACGATCACTCAATACCAGACTGCAGACAGGGTTAGCAGATTAGACGAAAAAGTGGGTCGCATGGAGAAGACCCTCCAGAAGATACTGCAACAACTGAACCAGGCAGAAATACCAGGGTCTAATGTCAAAGACCCTGCCCCAGTGTCCTCATCTGAGGGGTAGATGATGTCTAGATTTGATGAAAACTTGTTAATTTTGAACTTTTAAAATTTCTGTATGGTTGTATATATTAAAGTAGAGGAGCAGTTAGTGCAAGAAAAACATAGACGCAAGAGACAATTCCAATTTTGGGATGCAAACCATGTTTTTAGAAGGTCAATAAATCTGGTTTCCCTCTTGGGCAGGTTGAGACAAAGAATGACTTTATATTTTTTGTAACCTGTCTTAAAATATAAATAGAAATGGCAAGGTCCCACTGAATTTACAAAAAAAAAACATTAAGCTTTCCTTTTTTTTAGATTATTTCAAAGTCATAACCCAACATCTTTGTGACCCATTTTTGCTGCTGTTCTGAAGATATTCTTTGTTCCAAAAAGTGTGTAAGACTATAATGATAAGTTTTTACCTTGAAGTGTATTCCCATTAGGTAAGTTCTCCATTTCTTTAGTGCATGCAATATTGCTAACATTTCCTTCTCATAAATAGGTTTATGTAAATATTTTCCTTTGATTGGATGACTTTCAAAAGAAATGGGTCTTTCTTCTTGCATTAAAAAAGCACCAATTCCATTTCGTGAGGCATAACATTCCACAATAAAGGTTTTTGTGAAGTCTGGCGTAGCTAAGACTGGTGCTAGGCACATTCCCTCTTTAAGATGTTCAAAGGCCTTAGTTGCTTCAGGAGTCCATGAAAATGCATCTTTCTTCAATAATGTTGTTAGAGGTGCTGTTATTCTCCCATAATTCTTAACAAACTTGCGATAATACCCTGTTAACCAAAGAAATCCTCGCAATTTCTTTATGGTTGTGGGGACTTCCCATTCCTTAATGGCTTTAATTTTGTTAGGGTCTACTTTAAAACCCTTGTGAGATACAATATGACCCAGATATTCCACCTCTTGTACTCCAAAGAAACATTTGGATGTTTTTGCATATAATTGTTTTTCCTGCAATAGTTTGAGCACCCTGTCAACATGTTCAACATGATCCTTCCAAGAACTGCTATAGATTAGTATATCATCAAAAAAACTAGCACAAATTTTTTGAGGAAGGGTTTGAAAATGGAATTCATCAACCCTTGAAATGTAGAAGGTGCATTGGTAAGGCCAAAAGGCATGACCAAAAATTCATAATGACCCTCATGAGTTCGAAATGTTGTTTTTGGAATATCTTTAGTCTTCATTCTAATTTGATGATATCCTGAACGAAGATCCAACATGGTAAAATAAATTGCTCCATGCAATTCATCCAATAATTCATCAATCATAGGAATGGGAAATTTATCTTTAATGGTGAGCTTATTGAGCTCCCTATAATCCAAACACATTCGCCACGATCCATCCTTCTTGTGTACCAATACTACAGGAGCAGAGAAAGAACTTTGAGTAGGTTGAATTATACCAGCCTCTAACATTTCTGCAATCATATGTTCAATTTCGCTCTTTTGGACGTAAGGATATCTATAAGGCATGATGTTTGGAGGAACACTTCCTAGAATCAAATGAATAGCATGATCATGATCACGAATAGGTGGGATTCCTTTGGGAGTTTCAAACACATTGGGATGATTGTCCAAGACTTGTTAGAAATCTGCAGAAATAGATGATTTTGATGTTGGAACTTCTAGTGAGCATAATTGTGCAATTAAGCCTCGTTTTTCTTTCTTTAGAAGATTTTTCATGACATTAGAGCTTATTATTTTTCCCATATTCCCCGTAATACCCCGTAATTCGACTTCCTTTCCTTATGAAAAAAAATTCAAGAAAAGTTCTTGAAAATTAAAAGCTATCGTCCCCAAATATTGTAACCATTTTACTCCTAGTACAACATCAGCACCTCCCATAGGAATGGAAAGCATTGGACTAGTAAATACATATTCCCCCATGAGTAGATTGATATTATGGAATTTTTAAGAGCAATTTATAGTTCCTCCATTTGAAACCATCACTTGACATTCTGGTGTTGGGTATAGGAAACAATTTAATTCCTTGGCTACCTTACAATGAATAAAATTATGGGTGCTACCTGAATCAATCAACACTATTACCTTTTTCTTCTTGTTATGTCCTTCTATCTTGATATTTTGAGGAGTGGTAATTCATGCCAGTGCATTACACGATATGGTCAGATTCATTTCTTTCTCTTCTAGGGCTGGTTCCTAGTGTATATCCTCTTCTTGTTCATTTTCTTCTTCCTCTTGACAATCTATTTAAAATAATTTATTCTCAGCACACTTATGACCTTTAGTGTATTTTCTATCACAACTATAGCAAAGCCCTTTTTCTCTTTTTTCTTCCAATTTTTGTGATGTCAACCTTGTAGGTTTTGGAAATCTAGGTGTAGCAACACTTCCTTCTTTATATAATTGAGTGGTAGGCTTCCTTGTCACCATTATTTTACATTCAAATTTTCTTGCCAACCTGAATGCCTTCTCTAATGAATCTAGTTCAAAAACGTGAACTTCATGTTGGATGTTATCCTTTAAAGTGCCTATGAAGAGGTCGATCCTGTGTTCCGATGGAATATTAGTTACCCTTCTATTCAATTTCTAGAAGTCCTCAATATGATGCCCCACTAAACCCTTTTGTTTGAGATTTATCAATTGGATAAAGAAGGTGTTGCTCTTTGTATCCTCATAATGTGCTATCATTTCCTCCGTAAAAATTGACCAAGTGACAATTTTTTTACGGGAGAAAATCCATCGATACCATACAAATGTATTTTGTTCTAAATGTAAAGTTTCAATGCGTACCTTTTGTGTGTTTTCCACGTTATGGAGATCAAAATATTGCTCCATCTGTAGTATCCATGTTACAGGATCCTTTCCACCAAACTTCCTCATATCCATTTTTTGAATATGGTGGTTCTTCCAACAAACATTAGAGTTTAGGAAATCATGATTAACATTTATTTTGTTCTCATCATGAAGTTCTTATACTATATTTTAACCATTAGGAAACATTTCTTGTATCAACTTTGTCAAACCTTCGATGTCTGCTTTTAGATCATTGTTCATGTTTTCCATGTTGTCTTTCATGTCATCCATCTTAGCTTCCATGCCAGCTTCCATGCCTTCCATCTTAGCTTCCACACCTTTCTTCAAACAGTCTGTCTTCGCTTCCACACCTTTCTTCAAAACTTCCATTTCATTTTTTGTTGCTCTTTGCGAGAGTGAAATTTGTTGCACTTGCTCTTGTAATTTTGATAGATCATGTTGCAATTCTCCATCTTCATGATTCATAGTAGAGCCTTCTAAAGGCTTAATGGGTGTTGAATTATTTTTACGGGGCATATTTTAGAACCCAATACTGATATATACTCTACAATATGCCCTTGGAATCAATTCAAATTTATTCTTCAAACAAGACTTATGCAATTTGGAAAAAAAATACACACCTTTTTCTTGCTTTTGAGGAGCTCGATATTTAAATTGGATTATCTCTGTGATTGCAGCACTTCAATATTTGAATTTAGGTAAAAACGTAGCCCTTTGAATTATCTTTCGAATGCCATAGGTCTAACCTGATTTGGATTCTCCAAGACAAAGTTTTGTCCAATCTCCCACAATGACCTAATTATGGGCTGGTTTAGTAGACTGAAATTGTACGACTTGCCACGTGTCACTTTTTCATCCTTCAGCTCTGAAATTGATAGCAAAGAAACTAAAGTTTGTGTGCTTGTGACCACTATTGACAGCACTCCAATCCAATTCTCAGAGAGAGAGTTATGAAGATTTTCCCACGATCACCTCTTTGGGATGAAATTCAAGAGCCTGAAAAATCACTACCTTCCACAAATCATATCTCCGAAAATTTTTCGAACCAAGCTCTGAATTTTTTTGAGGATTTTCCTTAGGATTTCAGCTTCGTACCCTAAAAATATCAGCTTCTGAAAATTTGTATAAAAAAATTTATAGCGCAAATTCCACAATGACCTGTTTAGGAGCCTGAAAAAAGACTTAACTTCCACAGATCATATCTCAGAAAATATTGTGAACCAAGCTCTGAAATTTTTGGATGATGTTCCTCTGGATTTCAGCTTCGTACCCTAAAAATTTCATCTTCTAAAACTTCGTAGAGAAACAGTTATAGCGAATATTCCTCGATGGCCTGTTTGGAGCAGCGAAACCCTAGAATCCAAAGCTCTGATACCAAATGTTGTGTAACCAGCTCCAAAAATAAAACAAAAGAGATATCAATGCCTTATAAATAAGCCACTTCGAGGGGGAAACCTCAAATATATTACATAAATGAAAAAATCTTGGATGATACAATTTACAAAACCTCCTTTCTATATATAGGAGTCCATGTGGCCATAATGTAATCCTAGTGGGCCACAATGTAATCCTAGCCGACCTAACAATAATAATTTAAGGGCACAATAATAAAAAAATGGGGGTTACAATGGTACAATAATAACAAGAAGGGACTATACTAGTAATATGGGGACCTAACAGGGAGTATCAAACACTTTGGAAAGATTATCCAAGACTTTTTGGAGATCTAGATAAATAGATGATTTTGATGTTGGAACTTCTAATGAGCACAATTGTGAAATTACACCTTGTTGTTATTTTGTTCAGAGGATTTGGCATGAAATTAGAGCTTATTATGTTTCATGGATGCCTGCGATACCCCGCAATTTGATTTCCTTTCCTTTTAAAAAAAAATTCAAGAAAATTTCTTGAAATTTAAAAGCTACCATCCCCAAATATTGTAACCATTGTACTCCTAGTACAACATCAGCACCTCCCTTTGGAATGGAAATAATTGTACTATTAAATACATATTCCCCCATGGATACCTTGATATTATGGAATTTTCTAGAGAAATTTATAGTTCCTCCATTTGCAACCATGACTTGACATTCTTTTGCTGGGTATAGGAAAAAATTCAATTCCTTGGCTACCTTACAATGAATAAAATTATGGGTGCTACCTGAATCAATCAACACTATTACCCTTTTCTTCTTCATATGTCATTCTATATTGAGAGTTTGAGGAGTGATAATTCTTGCCAATGCATTACACAATATGGTCAGACTCATTTATTCTTCTTCTAGGGTTGGTTCCTTATATATATCCTCGTCTTTTTATGTTTCTTGTTCATTTTCTTCCTCCTCTTCACAATCTATGTAAAAAAATTTCTTCTCACACACTTATGACCTTTAGTGTATTTTATATCACAACTGTAGTAAAGCCCTTTTTCTTTTTTCTTCCTCCAATTGTTGTGTTGTCAACCTTGTAGGTTGTGGAAGTCTATGAGTAGCAATACTTCCATCTTTATAGATGTGAGTGGTAGCCTTCCTTGTCGCCATAATTTTACATTCATTTTTTCTTGCCAACCTGAATGCCTTCACTAATGAATTAGGTTCCCAAATGTGAAATTCATGTTGGATGGTATCCTATAAAGTCCCTATGAAGACATCAATCCTATGTTCCTCTGGAATACGAGTTACACTTATATTCAATTTTTGGAAGTCCTCAATGTGCTCCACCACTGAACCCTTTTGTTTGATATTTATCAATTGGATAAAGAAGGTATTTCTCTTTGTATACTCATAATGTTTTATCATTTTATCCGTAAAAATTGACGAAGTGACAATTTTTTTACGGGAGCAAAGAAATTTATACCATACAAATGTATTTTTTTCTAAATGTAAAGTTGCAATGCATACCTTTTGTATGTTTTGCACATTATTAAGATCAAAATATTGCTCCATATGTAGTATCCATGCTACAGGATCTTTGCCATGAAACTTCCTCATATGGTGGTTCTTCCATCCAACATTAGATTTTATGAAATCACGATCAACATTTATTTTTTTGTCATCATGAGTTTCCTCTACTATATTTTAGGCATTGGGAAACATTTCTAGTATCAACTTTGTCAAACCTTCCACGTGTGCATTTAGATCATTCTTCATGTTTTCCATGTTCTATTTCATGTCATCCATCTTAGCTTCTATGCCATATTCCATGTCATCCATCTTAGTTCCACTCCTTTCTTCAAATCTTCCATTTCATTTTTTGTTTCTCTTTGCGAGAGTGAAATTTGGTGCGCTTGCTCTTATAATTTTGATATGTCATGTTGCAATTCTTCATCTTCATGAGTCATATTAGAGCCTTATAAAGGCTTAATTGGTGTTGAATTATTTTAAGGAGGAATTTTACAACGTAATACTGATATCTATTCTATAATGTGCCCTGGGAATCAATTCAAATTGATTTTTCACACATGACTTATGCAATTCAAAGAAAAAAAAACACACCTTTTTATTGATTTTGAGGATCTCGATATTGAAACTAAATTATCTCTGTGATTTAGGATCTTAAATATCTAAAATCTGGCTCTGTAGTAGCCCTCTGAATATTCTTTCAATTGCCATAGGTCTCACCCGAATTGGATTCTTCAAGACAAAGTTATGCCCAACCTCCCTCAATGACCTAATTATGGATTGGTTCAATATAGTGAACTTGTAAGGTATGTTATGTGTCACTGTTTCCTCGTTCAACTCTAAAATTGATAAAAACGAAACTAAATTTCGTGTACTTGCAGCCATTTTTTACATAATTCCAATCCAATGCTCAGAGTGAGAGTTATGATGATTTTCCCAGGGTCACCTCTTTGAGATGAAATTCAGAAGCCTGAAACAAAACTATCTTCCAAAGATCATATCTATGAAAATATTGAAAATAAAGCTTTGAAATGTTTCCAGGAAATTCCTCAGGATTTCAGCTTCACTCTATAAAAATTTCAGCTTATGAACCTTCGTACAAAAAACATTATTGTGAAAATTCCATGGTGAACGGTTTAGGTTAAATTCAGGAGCCTGCAAAAATCCATATCTTCCTTAGATCACATCTTCGAAAATACCTTGAACCAAGATCTGAAATTTTTCCACAACGTTCCTCAAGATTTTAGCTTCACGGTCTAAAAATTTCAGCTTCTGAAACTTCATAGAAAAAACATTATAGCAAAAATTCCATGATGACCTCTCTGGAGTATAAAACCCTAGAATGCAATGCTCTGATACCAAATTTTATGAAACCAACTCCAAAAATAGAATATAAGAGATATCAACTCCTTATAAATCATCCACTTTGAGGGGGAAACCTCCAGTACATTAAATAAATGAACAATTCTTGGATGATACAAATGAAAAAACCTCCTTCTATATATAGAGGTCCATGGGATTAGAATATAATCCTAGCAGAACTAAAAATAATAATTTAAGGGAACAATAATAACAATATGGGGGTTATAGGGGCACAAAAATAACAATACGGGGGCTACGCTAATAAAAATAAGGGACTGCACTAGTAATATGGGGACCTAACATGCATGTAAATGAATAATTAATAAATTGTGACAGGAAGTGTCAGTGAGTTCCAAGTGTGCCAAGGAGGGAGTGAAAAGGTATGCTATGCAGTGCTAAGGTATGCGAGAGGTTACGGGAACATGCCAAGATGCGTAAGTGTTAGGGTGTACCAATTCATGTTAGGGAGTGTTATGGAGTGCTAGGGAAAACAAGGGATAAATTGTTTCAAATGCATGGAAACGAATGAATAAGAGTGTGTGATAGGTATTGTTAGAAAATTCTAGGTGTACTAAGGAGGGAGTGATAATGTATGTTAGGTAGTGCCAAGGAATACTAGAGTGCTAGGGCAACATGCCAAGATGTGCCAAGTTCCAGGGTGTGCCAATGTGTGTAAGGAATTTTATGGAATGAGACATAAAAATAAGGGAGAACTAGTTCAAAATGCATGGAAATGAACAAATATAGAGTGTGTGATAGGGAGTGTCAGCGACTTCCAATTGTGCTAAGGAGGTAATGCCAAGGTTATTATATGCTAGGAAATTCCAAGGCATGCTAGAGTTCCACGTCATGCTAGGAAATGGTAGGGTGTGTTAGGGATTTCCAAAGAATTTCAGGGAATACAAGGGATGCTAACATGTGCCACTTAGTGCCAAGGGATTGTTAGGTGTTCTAGGTCTTATGGCATGTCAAGATGTAAACTATGTTTCTTAGTTGTGTTATGGTCATGATTGGACGTGAGCCTTGACTTGGTAACTTATTAAGTGGGATGCATCAATATTGGCCATGAGTAACCTAAGATTAGTAATAAGCTATTCTTAGGTGAAGAAGGCATATTCTAGTTGTAGTAAATGAAACTTGGTTAAGTTGTCGTAGTCGAGGCAAGATTTGGTCAGGTTCCCAAGTCTAAAAAACATTAAGGGTAGTAATGAGGACATGATAGTTAAGGATTCCTAAGGTGTCCCAAGAAATCAAAATTTGTGCTAACACATTCCATTTAGTTTTCATGCATGTAAAGGAGTGTTTGGGAGTGTCAGGGCATCACAAGGGAGAACTAGTAAAAAGTGCATCGAAACGAATGAATAAGAGAGTTTTTTTATGGAGTGTCAGTGAATTCCATGTGCCCGATGGATGAAATGTGTTATGATAATTTCATAATAGTACCTGAAGATGGAAATTATATTATTGCGATAAGGGGATGGACGAAGAAATTTTAGACAAAGGGAGATTTTGTGCTAGACACAACACTATTTTTTCAATGACTTGGTTGGGTTACCAAGTCGCAAAAAAAGTAAGTTTATCTATGAGGGCATGACAACTAGGGAGTGCCAAGGTGCGATGGGAATCCCAGGAAGTGCTAACACAAGCTAGAAATTTCCGAGGCATTTTAGGCATTCCAATATGTGCTAGGTGGTAGGTTTTGTGCCAACACAAGCTAGGGAGTGCCAGGGAAACAAAATGGAGTACTAGTTTCAATTACATGGAAATGAATGAATTAGAGTATATGATAGGGAGTGTTACCAAGTTATAGGTGTGATAAGGAGGTAGTGACAAGGTATTCTAGGCAATTCCAAGGCATGATAGAGTTCTAGGAAAGCGTGCTCATATGTGCCAAGTTCCAGGGTGTGCTAATGTGTGCCAATGAGTGTTAGAGAGTGCTAGAGAAACACAAGGGAGAACTATGTAATAATGCATGGAAATGAATGAAGAAGAGTGTGAGGAAAGGAGTTTCAATAATTTCCATGTGTGATAACGACGAGTGACAAAGCATGCTTGGAAGTGCTAAGGAATGATAGAGTGCTAGGGTGGCAGGCAACAAAGATGTGCCACGGTGTGAAAGGAAGTGTTAACTATGAGTTCCAGGGAAACACAAAGGAGAAATACGTCAAAATGCATGGAAATTTAAAAATAAGAGTTTGTGATTAGAAGTTTCAGTGACTTCCAAGTGTCCTAAGGAGAGAGTGACAAGGTATTCTAAGCAGTGTTAAGGCATGCTAGAGGCTAAGGCGACATACCAAGGTGCCCTAAGTGCTATGGTGTGCCAACACGTGTCAAGGAGTGTCAAGGAATGATATGGAAACACGAGGGAGAAGTAGGAGTTTCAATGAGCTCTAGGTGCGCTAAGGAGAGAGGGAAAAGGTATGATAGGTAGTTGCAAGGAATGATAGAGTGCTAGGGCCGGATGCCAAGATGTTGCAGGTGTTAGGGTGTTCCCATGTGTGCTAGGGAGTGTTAGGGAGTGCCATGTAAACACAAGGAAGCACTAGATCAAAATGCATGGAAAATAATGAATAAGAGTGTGTGATAGGAAGTTCCAATGAGTTATAGGTGTGTTAGGGAGGGAGTGAGAAGGTTATATGCTAGGTAATTCCAAGGTATGTTAAACTACCAAGGCGTGTCAGGAAGTTCTAGGGTGTGTTAGGGAGTGTAAAATCATGTCAAGGAATGTAGGGGATGCTAACACATGCCACATAATTCCAAGGAGTTTAAAACATGTCAGGTGTTATGGCATGTCAAGATGTAGGCTATCTTTCTTAGTTGTTTTATGACCACATTTGGATTTCATGAGCTTTGTCTTGGCAACTTGTCAAGTGGGATTAGTTTAGATTGGACATGAGTAGTCTAAGATGAGTTACATGTAGTTATTAGATGAACAAGGCATATGTTGAATTTCCATGACATATGATAACTTTGGTTTGGTCTTAGAATATTTGATGTAAATACACTCAAGTGCCACAACACATCTAATTTTCACAACAAAATCTACACACATAAAGGAATCGACTAGTGCGCATGAAAATTTTTAACTTTTTCAAACCATTCTTCATTAAATTACAAACTATAATAGAATAGGCTAGATATCTCGTAGTAGGGATGATGGCCCTTTACAATCACACTGATCCAAGGAATACAACTAGGGCTTGGTGTTAGTCCTTTGAAAACCAATCTACCCCGAACAAGATAAGACTTGACCCACTTTTTGATGCTAGCCACACATGGCCCTTCCAATCCACATGTCTTAAACACATTTTCTAGGTCTCTTGCCTCCCATTATGCAACTTCTCAATCTAATTCTATCAATGAACTCAAATCCTTTATGTTACTAAACTCAGCTAAAAAACTTTTCCCTCTATCTACCTCTTTTTTCCTTTAAGGTCTACAAAACTTAAGTTTTTTGATCACTTGTTCACAACACCATTCTGAACAAATCTTTGGTTTGCCACTTTCTCCATATTTATACTCGAAAATGATAAGTCTAGGGATATAGAGGCTTTCCTTCTTCTCAATGAAGAAATCCTCTACAATATACTGAACTAGGGCTAGTTGGCTAGCCCACTTGACTACTACTTTAGTCCTTCAAAGTCTTCACGTCTTTAGGCCCAATACACATACCTTTCTACCAGTCTTGTTTTTATTCACAAGTATAGGACTTAAAGCTCTTATTTGAAACTCACCTAAAAACCCTCCAATTCTACTTGGACTACCATCAATTTTCCCAACCACAACAAATTATTTTATTGATCTATTTCCTACAACACTACCCTCATATAGGGCTCTTCAAATATGCCACCTAATAGTTATTTCAGTCCTCTCAAAATCACTATTCTTGTCTACCAATTTCTTTGTTGTCCAATATATGAACAAATATTAACTTCTCATATTATCAACATTCTAACAATTTGTAGATGACTGATCTAGGGTCACAAATCATCCATTGATAGTCCATTAACTAATTTTTATAGGCTGATATAGATCTCTGTACTCTATGGATAGTCCAAAAAAATCAACTCCTCTCCATTTCAATCCATTCCTCATTTGGCACATTTCTTCTTCTGTATAAGAGACTTGGCGTAGCTCATATGGATCCATAGATTCTGGTAATTTCTTTAACTGAATGTTGACCTGAAATTTAGGTCTCTACGACCCTCAAACTACGGTTAACTAAGTCAATATTACACCTGTGACTACTTCTATTTTGGCCCTAAATTCTACTGTAGACCCTCCCAAATTTTTGTTTGTATTTATCATAGACCTTGCAACCTATTAACCACCACTAGGTAGGGTCTCAACCCTCTCTACTATTTCAAAATTTGATGTGGCGTTCACATAGAAACACCACTGAAATAACATGCCCAAATTCTCATGAGTCACCTCTCTTGAGCTTGATCTTCTATAAGAGAACCAACAATATGCCATCCTACTTCCTATATTTAACCCATTAGGTATGTGACATTCTTGTGAACCATCACATAATGATATTACTCTTAGTGGATGATCATGGACTCCCTTTAGCAACACTTACTCAACCCTCTAACTTGACCTTCTTTAGGACTACATCTCTCGTGGACTCCTTAATCAAATGAGCTCCTTCTCACTTGATGTTATTGCTTTCATACTATGGCCTCCTTAAATAGATTTTCATAGCTATGCCTCTTAAGAATGCACTATAACTTACGAAATTTATATACTTAGACCTTAGGAAATAGTATTTTCTCCTTTTAATTTTCTTTTACATTTTAAACCCCATATCGGGTCCAAAGCCCCTTCACTTGGGTCATTTTCCCACAAATAATTTAGTGTCAAAACTCACACAAACCCATCTCACTAGGGTTGTGGATTACCTCCCAAGCTACACAATTCAAGAACATAATCTAGTTTTAGTAATCATAACTTGGTCAAGCTCCTATAGTCAAGCGAGGACTTGGTTGGGTTCCCAAGTTGAAAATTAAGTAAGGGTATTTGTGCGGGCATGATACCTAGGAAGGGTTAGTGCATTCCAAGGAATGAAAATGCGTGCTAACACATGTTGGACAATGTCAATGCATGTTGAGGACTATTAAGGAGTGTTCGGGCATCACAAGGGAGAACTAGGTCAAAATGCATGGAAATTAACAAATAAGAGTGTGTTCCAGGGAGTGTTAGTGAATTAAAGGGTGCCAAGGGTAAAGTGTGTTAGAAGAATTTCATAATAGGATTTGCAAGAGGTAAGCCTACGATCGTGATAAGTGGCTCGAAAAGGAAGTTTTTAAAAAAGGCAGACTTTGTGTTGGGCACAAAACTATTTTGCATTATCTATTATTTTTATATGACATGTGGCACACTTTGGCCGAATGCTCATGTTTTAAACTATTTTATACAATTGCATATTGTACATTTTCGTGTATAAGTTTTGGGGCACTCGCATGTGCTGAATTATATCTTTTTTCTCTTTTGTATCTTGTGGTTCTTGCAAAATCTTAGTTACTACTCTATTGTTTATATGAACTGGACATACATGTGAAATATTGCCTATGTAAGCTATGTTTCTTAGTTGTTTTATGGCCATGGCTAGATGTGATCCTTGTCTTGGTAAGTTATTAAGTAGGAAAATTTCAACTTGGAGATGAGTGGCCTAAGATGAGGTATAAGCAGTTCTTAGGTGAACAAGGCACAATATACTTATAGTAGGTGCAATTTATCAATTTGTTATAGCTTAGGAAAGCCAATGTCACATGAACTGGAGTAGCTAGGGACTTGATTGGGTTCCCAAGTCATGAAAAAATGTAAGGCTAGTTGTGAGGGCACGACTTCCAGTGCATTCTAGGGAATGCTAGCATGTGCCCAAATAGTTCGAAGGCATGTCTGTCACACCTCCCATTTACCTTCCCAAATTTCTTTTTTTCCAAGCATTCATCTTTTCAATTATAATTCTAGCAAGATACTATACTATAATTATGTTGGTTTATTCAAATCATAATTTTTTGCCCAATTACGATTTATTTCCATATCTCAACTATACCCAACCCAATTGGATATAACAATATTAGTACTACCAAACATAATTATATTTAAAATACAAACATAATGGATTTGTTTATCCCGATCCCACTTTTATGTCTCACCTTCATTTGTATAGTAATGAACCTTTGATCATTCAATATATTGTTATAGTTTGATAGACAGATGAAGGATCGATTCAATTTCACATATTAACCATATCATTATATTTCGATAGACCCATGTGGGACAATTTCGATTACACCTGTTCACCACTCGTTTATAAAGTATGAACCTTAGTTGGATTTAATTTACCCACATTTCTATCTATGCGTACATGGCACTCATGGCCATTTATTGACTTCTCGTCAACATTTATATCAAGATTGGGATCATTTATTTTGGCCTCCACGTAATACAAACTGGTAATTTGACTCAACGAAATTGAGACGTGAAGCTAGTTTTCCATGTAAGCTTATATATGATTTTCAGTCTCGTCGTATGGTTTGGAATGGGTCTCATTCCATTCGCGGTCACGTGAGTTTGCTCCATGTAACTCTGGAACTCACCATGCCAACCTACCCTGGTGCCAAGGCAATCTCTATGGCACGACCAGGACGCTGTGACATTTATTGTGTTGCTTGTCACATTGAATGTTGAACTATGGTGTACATAACACATCCAACCCTTCGATCCGTGGCTTCACCCTTGGGATCTTGCCATGTGGACGACGAGGATTCACCAACGCGTTAGGGTTTCATTGATCTATTCCGGGAACATGGATATAAATTTGCATTGTAATTTGCTGGGCAGTTCTTTTCCCTTACTACTTGTTCGATTTGTCCCTGGCTAGTGAACTTCGACGCTCTGGAGAATTGAGTGTGATTCAGTCCAGACTTCGGCGTAGTCCCTCGTTTCATTTGACAATGCAGGTATGATAATTTCGGATGGTTTGAAATTCACGCTCTGTTATTACCACTCAATATGGGTTTTCCCTGTCTTGTTCAGAGTTACGCTCATTGAATCGAGCAGGGACTGAAGTTTTGTATTTCGATGGATAGTTTACCATTTTTTTGTCCCAGTTAATTCATGTCTGACAATTTGTTAAATTTTCTCTTGCAGAGAATTTTTTTTCTCCATTTCGACTGATTCGGTTTGCTTGGTTTAAGTTCATATTTACTGTATTTCCTTACACGTATTCTCAGGAACGAGACTGAACGAATGCACTTATGGGTTTGGAGGGAGATTTACCCTCTACCTTACACCCGTCTAAGGTTGCTCCGAGGTCATTCGCATGACGATAGAGGGATTTTACCCCTCTCGACCTTCTGTTCGCTCCTTTCCTCGACCTGTGTAAGGAACAATTTCTATTTTTCGTTCACAAGAGTGCTAGCTCCTTTATTCTAGTTGAATGCCCACCATCCAACTCGGGTTTATTTATGTCATGGCCCTATGTATATGACAGGTTATTTGAAAGCTTGGAGGTTCGAGCGCACGAGGTAACTGTTCATTCCTCATTTATCACTTTTGATAGTGTTCCTCTTCCTCGTCACGTTCTGTAACGTATTCATGTTGTGGTTTGTCTCTTACAGGTATTTACGACCATCGCCTCACTTTCTCTTGAACCACGAGAGACGTGGCTTCCTTCAGCATTAACATTGATTCCTCTTGTCATTTACAGATCGGTATTCACCAAACGCTGTTTAGAAGGAGCCAGTTCTCCTCGCATTTGTTCTAGAAATGTTTTCGACAGCTTAAATTTTTTATTGATACAATTGTATAATTGTGACTATTGTAATTTTTGAGTTCCGACACTGAATGTTCCCTTATATCAATTCCTGGAACATTATGATATGGTCCCCATGCCATAGTGGACTTGTAATGTTTGGATTTTCGTTTATATATATATCTTTGTCGTTTCTTGATTTGCATAATATCGAGTATTATTATGTGTCTTCAACAGAAATCACACTTTTCTCTTTTTAGCTTGGGTCCAGCTTAATAAGTACTTATGGCATTATTCTGCAACTACGTATACCCCACTTTTTTTGTATTTTATTATATTAATGCTTTCAGGCAATACATTTGTTAAACTATACTCATGAACATGGTAATTATCTGAATGAATAGTTTCACTATGCTTTTCCACCGTGTAAATTCAGTTACATGTAGTTTTATAAATCCACATTTTATTATATCGTTAGATTGATGATTCTACCTCGACCATTCTTACACTCAGAATGTTAGTCGTCAAAGGCATTTGTATATGTTTATCATACTACCCTGGTTTGTAGTTTTGATAATAACAGTTAACTAAGTCTCTTCAGTATTCTTGGAATAGTACAAAGTATTACCAGCTCTGCTCTTTACATTGGTTCGGTACTTAATTAAGTATTTTATAGTTAATTTGCAAATGATATTTGTCTACCTTTTTAGCATCATCTCTCGTCATGCTTCGTGAATACCTACAGGTGAGGTGTTAATATATATATATATATTTATTTATGTCTAGAAGACTTTTGCATTTCTATTATTCCACTATACACTCTTGCATTTAGTTCACATGATAGAATAGAATACTTACAGCTAAATATGCCCTGCTATTGTGAAATCTGCCTGTTGATTATTTAGTTAACTTTCTTTCCCATATTAATTTTAGCCTCTACAGTAAGAAAGGTTTATTGAAATAAGTATAAATGGGAAATCTCATGCTAACTGATAATTGCTTCCTTCTGTTGTGGAATTAATTTCTTATATGTAGAAATAACTTGCTATTGTACTTCTGTTTATGTATGAATGATGTGTTGACCCTGGAAGTCAGTCTGTATATTTTTTTTTCTGTCTCATTTAATGCACAGTTTAGATTTCAGTTCATCTATAGCTATTTTCAATTATGGTACAGGAACTCCCATATTGCTCTATCCTAATCATGTGCATAAATTTATACTAGTAGATCAGGAGCAGTTTAAAGTTAAAATATATGTGGAGGAATATGTATCCTCAGATTTAAACCGACCTCGGTTTAGAGTTTCTGTTGGAGTCTACTCTACAGATTTCTTCTCTACAACTATACAGAATTATAAAGGTGAATGCCTTATGATTAATTCTGTTAAATGTAGCACTAATAAATCTAACCTACAAATCAACTATTATATGTAGCCAATTCATACCATAGGAAGTAAAAACACCAATAAATTTAGAGACATACCACTCTTGCAATTGACCAACCTCCCAACCTTAGAGTCCTTTTGTCTCCCAGAACTCACCCCCGAGCTGAGATCATCTCCTAGAATAGATCAACCTCTAATCTGTTTAGGAGCAGCTTATTTAAGCTATTGTTCCCCAAAGCATGTTTCTAATTTTGCGTCCAGAATCTCAGGATGCTTTTCTTCCTGTTTGCCTAGGCTTCCCATTTTAGGGATTCTTTAAAGCTGTTTTATGCTTTTCCCAGCTTTTCCATCTTTTTATCTCTTCCCAACTACTTTCCTCATCATTGGGGAATTTAGATTTTTCCTCAAAAATCTAAATTAGAAATAATTTCTTTCAAGGATTTTTGAAAGATTGTGGGGAAATATTTGCCTTATCCATCCTCATGGATCTAGCAAGTGATCTCATAAATCTCATTTTGGTCAATCTGCACAAAATCATTTTATTCATTTCCTCAAATTAAATATTTAATTACATTCATAAAATACTTGTCCTTTGGGGTCCACTCCCCTTAGGATTAAAGTTCAAATGTCTAGTTTTAAATTTCAAACACATAAACTAGGGGTGTTACATATTCCCCCTCTGAAAGAAAACACCATCCTCGGTGTTGTTATTCATTTTTCAAACAAAAATGGATACCTTTCCATCATTTCAGCTTCTCTTTCCTAGGTAGCTTCTTCAGCAGTAAAGTGCTTCCACTGCACCTTTACTCTTGCTACCGTTCGGTTCCTTAATTCAATTTCTTCCCGCTCCAATATTCGAAGAGGTTCTGGCAGAAACTCCCCTTTTGGTTCCACCTGTACAACATTCCAATCAACTATGTGAGAAGCATCATGGACATATCTTTTTAACAACGAAACATGAAACACAGCATGAACTCTAACATGGGGTGGTAAGGCCAGCTTGTAAGCCACTAGTCCCACCCTTTCTAATACTTTAAAAGGACCACAATATCTAGGAGCCAGTTTTGCACAACTTCTAGCATAAAGTGTGATCTTTTTGGGTTTAATACGTAAGTACACATGCTCTCCCACTTTAAATTCTCGGTGTACTCTCTTTTTATCAGCATAATTTTTTTGGCGATCTTGTGCTGTCTTGATATTTCTTTGTATCTGTTTGAAAATTCTTTCCATCTCTTGTAAAGCATCTGGCCCCAACATCAATTTATCCTCTAGCTGGCTCCAGCTCAAGGGAGTACGACATTTTCTCCCATAGAGTGCCTCAAACAGACTCATTTTGATGGAGGATTGGTAGTTGTTATTATAGGAAAATTCAGCTAAATGCAAGTAATCTTCCCACTTTTATGGCCTATCCATCACATACATTCTCAGCATGTCCTCCAAAATTTGATTTGTTCTCTCCGTTTGACCATCTGTCTAAGGGTGGTAAGCAGTACTAAAATTCAACTTAGTACCCATCCCTCGAAATAGCCCTTTCCAAAAGGCTACTGTAAACTTAGCATCTCGGTCAGAAAAAATCACCTTTGGAACCCCATGGAGCCTTACTACCTCCTTCAGGAACACATTCGCTACTTGAGCTATCTCGAAGGTAGATTTCACTGGTATAAAATGTGCAGCTTTGGTTAAAGTGTCTACTACCACCATCACTGAATCATGTTGGTATTTGGTTTTGGGTAATCCTGTTATGAAATCCATGGAAACTGTGTCCCATTTCCATTCTGCAATCGGCAAAGGGTTTAAAAGACCAGTAGGATGTTGATGCTCAACTTTGACTAGTTGACATTCCATGCATCTAGTTAAATATTCTGCTACATCTCTCTTCATTCCTAGCCAAAAAAACTTCTTTTTCAAAGATGTTAACATTTTCTGATATCCTGGATGTCCTGCATATGGCTGTTTGTGATATTCATCTAGAATCTCTTTTTTCAAGGACTCCACATTTGGAATATATAATCTATTCTTATAACATATCAGCCCTTTTTGGTTTTGAGTGAAATCAGTCTTCTCCTTCTTTAGTAGTTTCACCAGTAGTGTTCCATAATTTGGATCTTGGTTTGCTGCCTTTTCCACCAAATCTTCTACATCGATCTGGGCACTACTTCCAATGCTATTTATATTCTGACAAGCATTTCTGCTCAATGCATCAGCAATTTTATTTTCTTTCCCCCTGATATGTTTTATGTCCATATCAAATTCACTTAGGAAAGACAGCCATCTGGCATGTCTAGCATTCAAATCAATTTGGGAAAAGAAATATTTAAGACTAATGTGATCAGTCATCAACGTAAATTTCTTTCCAAGGAGATAGTGTCACCACATTTTCAAAGCATGAATAACAACAGCTAACTCCAAATCATAGGCACTATAGTTTTGTTCATGTATCTTCAGTGTTACACCATTTTTTGGTCTTCTAACCTACTATCATTAGATGGACCCAAGTACACCACGTAAGACCAATTTTACCCTAAGTAAAATTGTTTTCACTATGTAAAATAACTTAATAAAACACATTTATTAGGTTGTTTATGGTCTAAACAGGAAACCCCAAAATGAAATATTAAACAAACCTATATTTGTTTGATTTTCCTGGTCATATTTAACCCAAAACAAAGAAATTAATTCGATAAATCTTTATTTATCTTATCATTTTCTAGGAATAATTATTTAAATCTTATTTAAATAATATTCCTTGTTAAATATGAATAAATCACCCATAAATAATTAAATAAATCATTATTTATTTGATTATCCTTCAACCACTTCCTTAAAATGATAAATAAATCATTTATTTATTTATTATTCACAAATAAAGGGATTTGACCCAAGTCAAATACATTTTCCCTCCAACAAATATAATAAAATATTCCATAAAAGGTGGATCTAGATTTGGTTAATGTTATTTTAATCATGCACCAAGATCTAGAATGACCCAATATTTTGTTATAAATAGGAGGGTTTTTCCTATCATTCTTCACCTTTTGTTGCCTATTAGATCACTCTGGATCTATACACTTGGTCACATTTTCCATTATTTGTTGTGTGAGCTCCCTTTGAGTTCTATCTTTGTATGGGTTTTCTACACCAACAAGAGAGTGAAATTCTAGATCTGAAGTGCTGAGGACTTCCAAGAACCCATCCCATTGAGGAGAATCGGATGCACCTTCTTGTTTTCCTCCCAGGTGCCCTTAATACAAAAAATTATTTCAAAAAACATTGTTCTTGTCTTGTCTATTGGATGTATGGAGCAAACTCTTGCTTTTACTGCTTAATGTCTTTCTATGCATAGATCTGGTTTTTTGCAGCACTTGTCTTGATCAACTAACTACAGATCTGAAGATATTGGCAGCCACATTTGATGTTAGGGCTATAAGTTATGCGTAGCTAAAGTGGTCTTTTTTCGTACACTTCGACAAAATATTCATACTAATAATTGGCGACTCCACATGGGTTTTCAATTACGACCGCTGTCATTTTTCATATTCCTGCATATCCAGCTACTTCAGACCCTAGGGTTTCTTTTCAGCTTTTTTTTTTTCCTATTTTTATGTTGTTTTTCTCACATAAAACCCTAAAAAATTAAAAGTTCTAACTTTCGTGTGTTTCTGGCCCTATTGCGCAGGTGACAGACATCAGCCGCAACTGAGACGACAACTTTTTCGGAAATCTACCGCCGGGACACCCGGAACTTCAGGTCGCACTTTTCAGCCCAAAACGTGCAACCTGGCCTCTAGGTCGCACTTTTCAGCCCATTATCTGTGACCTGCACAAAAAACAGGTCAGGACCTGCGACCTGCATGTTTTTCTGCTATTTTTTTGCAATTTTTCTGGGTTTTTCTGAAGCTTTTGTAAGGGTTTTCCAGCCTCTCTCTCATCCCATTTAGACCTGTTTCTGATCTGTTTTACTCATCTAAGTGGGAAACTAGCCCCCTACTCAACCGGCTGTGTTTATCGATCCTTTCCCCCAGCAAGGATTCGTGGCTGCCCAACCACGTGATGGACAGGTCACCACTCAACCTTCCCCTTCTGGTTCCTCCGATTACCAGATCCTCATGATGCACTCTGATCCA
Organism: Pinus albicaulis; assembly: GCA_034641835.2. Taxonomy (NCBI): domain Eukaryota; kingdom Viridiplantae; phylum Streptophyta; class Pinopsida; order Pinales; family Pinaceae; genus Pinus; species Pinus albicaulis. The sequence continues at coordinate 882,426,445 of CM076581.1, read as the reverse complement.
TCCCCAACCATCGACCTTCACTTTCAAACTCGGTCTTGCCAGTACCCCAAGCATCCCGCTCAGTCTGCCTCTGAGTCCCCTTCTTCAGGTTCTCCCGAGCCCGTTTCGACATCCAATGGTCCCTTACATATCGCTCAACCCAAAGTTGAGGTTCATACCAATATTCTTAAGGGACCATTACGCCGAAATGCTGCTCCTGGTTGAGCTACTGATTCATATAGCATTATGGATGATTTGGTACAATCTCCTGCTGTCATTTCAACACTGGAACTCCTCTAGTCGTGCCCTTCTCAAAAGAAGGCTCTACTATCTGCCATGGGTGTTGTCGATCCTGCTAATGACCAATTGATTGTTTTCGACACCCATCAATCAGAACATCCTCCTCTTCCTGATTCCGTAGCCTTCCAAATCCAAGTCAAAATTCAGAACGCTAATGTTTCTCGGTGCATCATTAATGAGGGGGCATCCACCTGTGTGATGTCTCCTTCGGTTTGGAAACAACTCGGATCTCCTGAATTGGCCCCTTCCATAATCACCCTCCGTGCGTGGGATGGCCATGCCTCCCATCCCATTGGCTTATTCCGTAATTGTCCTATCACTCTTGCGGGCAAGACTGTTTGCATTGACATTGAAGTCATCGACGCCCCTCTTGATTATAACATTCTTTTGGGGCGTAGCTACACTTACGCTATGTTTGTTGTCCCATTCGCGGTCCACTGCAAGATTTTTTTTCCTCATAATAGAAAGATAGTCACCATTGACCAGTTGACATATCATGAGCCAAAATCTCAGGCCTCCGCTGAATCGACCATCTCTTTTGTAGCTAATCAACAAACTGTCGATTCTTTGATCAGTGTCTCTCCCGACGTCTACAAAGACTCCTCTTTGCTTGGAACCTTCCCTGGTCTTCCTCCTCCTCCTGTCTCTAACCCCAGCTCATCGAATGTTTGCATGATGCAATTGTCTCGGGCTGCTTTCAAGCAACCTGCTTTGGCTAGTCAGCAACCGTGCTCTCCACAACCTGCTCCTAGCCCTTCACCTGCAGCTGGTAGTCATGAGCCTCTTTACCCTCCTGGAACGGTTCCTCCAAGCCTTAGCCATTTAGGAGCCGTCCCACCTGGTCATTACCCCTCTGGTCAGATACCGGTCATAACTCCCCCACCAAGGGTGTCCACGGTACTTGTCATGGCCACCCTCTCTCTTCCTAACCTAACCCTTGGGATTCCCATCTAGTACCTTGATCCTCCAACCCTAACCTTGCCCGGTCAACCCAAACCTTATCTTGCTTTGACCCCGGTTCAGCCGGTCCCCAAGACTTCTCCCGCTGCAACAGTGCCTCAGTCACCTCAACAGGAACCACCTCCTGTTGCGACCGCTTTGGGTAAGAAGGGCAAAGCTCGCAAGGGGGCATTAAAGGACAAGGCTGCCCCAACAAACCCTACACCTCCTTGGCCTCCAAAGCATACCATCCACTGTGCTTTGTGTGATGTTGATGGTCACACCACCCATTCCTGTCTTGACTTGCCTCATCTCAAGCCCATGGTTAATGTCGCGTTCCCTGAGTCCACGGTCCCGAAAGCCTCTATTCCTTCCGCAATCGTGATCAAGAACCCCAAGACTATTCACACCAACCACCCCTATGCTTTTTGTGATCTCCATGGCCATTACACCCATCTTTTTCCCCGCCTCGAGGACTTCTGTACCTCTCTAGCCGCGGTCCACCAATTCGAGGCCAAGCGCAATGAGTCCACCTCTCCCCTATTTGCGCATTTTTCTTCGGCAGAACTACCAGACATGACTGCTCCCATTGAAATTCCCCCTCCTGATGTCGAGATGACGGAGCCTTCATCCACCATTTTCTACCTATCATCATCCATGAGACCCTCGGGGAGCATTCCCTCTGAATCCTCCCCTGTTGTTTCGCTTGACCTTCCTTCAGCGATCACCCTGGGCTCAACAACGATAGATCCTTTATCGACTTACTCTTTTGTCACCCCTTGTGACGATGCGCATGTGAACCTCTCTTCTCATGATGATGACTCAGGTAGCTTTGCCGCGTCAGGTGGTATTTCTTCCACCAGTCACCCCATCTTCTATCACGGTGACGACATTATGGAAAAACTCCCCACCCCTGAATTTATCTATTCCCCCTTACATCGAACCCATGCATTCACACCACATACACCTTGTGGCCATTACATTGAAACCCAATGTTTGGGTAAGGGGGCACCCACATTTGAGAGACCAAGAGAAGAAATTCTCCACAACTCTCCTAGTGTATCTGGTCGTGCCGACTTTAGTAACATTATTCTTCCACATTTAGAATAACCTATAGAGTCCCATATCACTTCAGATCACTCTAGGAATGATACCCCTTATCGTTCCCTCATCTTCCATCGGCAACCCAATCTCTTAGACATTGTTGTTGACCAACCTATGGGTTTTCTAAGAGAGCATCAGTTCATTATCTCCAAATCCTCTCTTTGGGATAGTGACACCAGGTATGCCAACCCGAAAACTTAAAGTCCATTTGCTTCATATATGCAGTACTAAAAGAGATTGGTAATCCTCCATTTCCTTTCTCAAAACTGCATAACCATAACGAAAACAAATGGCACACCACATCATTAAAATTTGTTTAGATTCCCATTTTTCTAAATACATTTTGGCATGACCACACCATGCTTGGGGGCACCTATGCCCCTTAACCATAACCCTCCTCAAAATCGAATTTCTTCACTTGCAACACTCATACTAGGGGCACCATTTGGCCTCCATACTTATCCATGCTTGTGTTGAGGTTCGTCGTGAGTTACCATCTGTACTTATGTTTTTATGGTCCCCCATTGGACCTTTACTGTGTGGCAGCACCATCAAGTCGCCCTTGTTTAGAGAATCCAAGTTGAGTCATCATCACATTCATGGAGTCTATCCCCAGTCCCTTTGAACCCCGCTATAGTCCTCCATTCTTCACTGCTTGGTCCCTCTCTTGTGTCGCACATTATGGCCTTCAGTCCCACTGTCCCCTATCCCTCATGATATGGTGTCAGTAGCTACCATGTCATTCATGTCCTTTATGCTCTAGCAAGGGAACTCATCCATTTGCTACTCAGTCCCCTCCATTCCATCATCATCATTAGTATTAGTCTGTCAGTCGCTCTACTATTTTCTCTCGTGCCTTAGTTGAGGATCTCTCATTTCCTCACCTATGGAGGACCTCCTTCTGTCGACATCAGCTCCTTCATTCCAGAGGACAGGTCTAGAGAGTGGTGTATCTTGGTTCCAGCTTCCACTCTTTTTCGGTGCCTCAAATCAGGAAAAGGGATCTCTCATTTCCCTTTGACTTGATTGTTTCTCCACTTCAGCTCCTTTCAGCATGATCGAGATCCATATGCTTGATGATCTAGTGATGCAGCAGCAGCTATTGGTGATGCCCGGGTGTGTGTGAGATGTCTCAGCCCTCATGAGGGGGTGGCCCTGCAGGTAGCCCCCCACATGCCTGGATGACCTCTTCATTGTAGCCTTCGATTCAGCTCCATATATTTGATGATTTCGACCTTAGCCGCTTGCAGCGCCTCTTTGATTTGCATGTATCAGTCAGATTTTGTGATCCCTTCCCCGCTTGTAGGGGGCATTTGGGTTGTATTTGTATCTCATGTACTCAGATATTATTGTATAAGTCCTAGCTGTTATCCCAGGCACAACATGTATATGGGATCCCTCATTGTATTTCTATCTGGCTCATGTTTATGCCAGCTGTACTTTATGGTTCGGTCCCTTGTTTACTAGACACATTATTCTTTTGTACTTTGTCTCGGCGGGCATAAGTATGCCTCCCCCGCCACCTTTAGCACAGGTACCTTCTCATAAAAAGAGACTTGTTGCACCTGTAATTCTCGTCTCCTCAGGGTCTAGTTCTTCAGCACATTAGTCTACCTCACATTTCTCTCTCTGACTTCCCTTTTGATGTCTGGTGATTGAGTTCTTACAACGTACTTCGATCATACGATTTGCTCCTAACACTCGCACGCTGGGGGGCAATCTGTTACACCATTTTTTGGTCATCTAACCTACTATCATTAGATGGACCCAAGTACACCATGTAAGACCAATTTTACCCTAAGTAAAGTTGCCTTCACTATGTAAAATAACTTAATAAAACATATTTATTAGGTTGTTTATGGTCTAAACAGGAAACCCCAAAAGGAAATATTAAACAAACCTATATTTGTTTGATTTTCCTGGTCATGTTTAACCCAAAACAAAGAAATTAATTAGATAAATCTTTATTTATCTTATTATTTTATAGGAATAATTATTTAAATCTTATTTAAATAATATTCCTTGTTAAATATGACTAAAACACCCATAAATAATTAAATAAATCATTATTTATTTGATTATCCTTCAACCACTTCCTTAAAATGATAAATAAATCATTTATTTATTTATTATTCACAAATAAAGGGATTTGACCCAAGTCAAATACCTTTTCCCTCCAAAAAATATAATAAAATATTCCATAAAAGGTGGATCTATATTTGGTTAATGTTATTTTAATCATGCACCAAGATCTAGAATGACCCAACATTTTGTTATAAATAGGAGGGTTTTTCCTATCATTCTTCACCTTTTGTTGCCTATTAGATCACTCTGGATTTATACACTTGGTCACATTTTCCATTATTTGTTGTGTGAGCTCCCTTTGAGTTCTATCTTTGTATGGGTTTTCTACACCAACAAGAGAGAGAATTCTAGATCTGAAGTGCTGAGGACTTCCAAGAACCCATCCCATTGAGGAGAATCGGATACACCTTCTTGTTTTCCTCCCAGGTGCCCTTAATACAAAAATTCTTTCCAAAAACATTGTTCTTGTCTTGTCTATTGGATGTATGGAGAAAACTCTTGATTTTACTGCTTAATGTCTTTCTATGCATAGATCTGTTTTTTTGCAGCACTTGTCTTGATCAACCAACTGCAGATCCGAAGATATTGGTAGCCAAATTTGATGTTAGGGCTATAAGTTATGCGTAGATAAAGTGGTCTTTTTTCGTACGCTTCGACAAAAGATTCATACTAACATTCAGTTTCCTAGATTCATATGCAATAACTGAATTTTCGTGCAAAAGAACTCCTCCCAG